>CM060687.1:141460654-141860654 GCA_030686995.1 Artemisia argyi
AATGAATTCAAAGTTACAAACATGAGATTCCAAAGTATGATACATAAATGTATACAAAATGTTTTTGAATGGTAAATGATAAAAGCGTAAGTCTTCAGAATATGCAGCTTGACTCTAAGTTCCACGCACTAGCTATCGCCTTACTAACCTGAGATAAACATGCTAAAGTGTCAACACAATGGTTGGTGAGTTCATAGAGTTTGTCTTAAAACAGTTGAAAAGCGTTAAAAGAATATTCACATAGCAAAGGCATTGTGAATCCACTCAGTTACAAGTCCCGCCATAAGAGACTTGTAACCTGTGTGTTCACAACCCACTGCTAACATATGGTATAATAAAGACATGTATAAGTTCATCAAGACAATTAAGCAATTAGTAGTGAGTCTCTACTTCATCTCCGAAGACCTCACTTTTATGATGTATCCAAACATTCGCAAATGTTAGGATGTATCAAAAACAACTGGGAGCCACTTTCCAAAGAAAACTGGGAGCCACTTCCCAAAGATAAAAGATTACTGGGAGCCACTTCCCAAAGATAAAAACAGTCATGTATGTATGAAATCAAGTATAATGTAATCAAGTATATGACAATCAAGTATGAAACAATCAAGTATAAATGTTTTGAGTATTTGTACAAGTAAGCAAGTAGTTGTGCATGTATCCCCCCCCCCCCCCCCAAAGAGTTAAAACAAGTATGAAAAAGTAGGGGCTATGACTCACCTTAAGCTTATGTAATGAGAAATGATAGTGGTAGTCGAATCGCGAAAGTCTCTAAGAGCAGCCTATAATAGAACGTTGCGACTTAGGTTTGGAGTAATGTCTAAGAATACGAAGAATTGCCAATATATGTCTTGCATAATGTTCATGATGTAGTACTTTAGTATATAGTGTAAGTCTTTCAATATAAATGGTTTATGAAACATGTTTAGGTTGTATATCTCTTACTACCGTTCGGGCCGACATAATTCAGAAGTCATGGAGTAAACGTTCGAGGAGCCAGGACACTTTAATTCGTAAATCCACAACTCATCTCGACGGCTTACTTAATGAACTCCTCACATGAGGCTCCCTACTATTATAGTATTTGATAACATATATATAAGTTTTGATCTTTAAAAGTTATATGGTCTTTAGCCGTGGCTTTGCCGTGACCTTGGTCATTGTTACCATGGTCTTGAGACTCAACCTTGGCTTTAGCCATGGTTGTGGTCTTGGCTTTAGGTCATTAGACCTCTTGGTCTCATCTAATTATAACAATTATATAGTTACTTTGGTCTAAAAATGGGCTGTTAAGAATTTGAAGAAAATTATTACTCAGAAAGCGTTTTCAGGGCTCGAGCTTCTTTATTCCTGAACGAAAACGTCGTTCCGGACAACTTTCGTGTTTTAACTTTTTGATGAATCAGACCAGAAGTGGGACTTTCAAAATCACAGAATGCAAAACAGTAGGGTATTGGCAGTTTCGGCGTTTTGGTTTCGCTAACTTCTTATGGCCGTATCTTTTGACTCGTGTACTCATTTTGGGTGATTCAAATTGCTATGTTTTCCTTTTGAAGTCCTCTTTAACAGTAATTAAATGTCAAATATCATAGTTATACTATTTTGGTCGTGGTTCTCCATAAAAATCACTAGTTTGCTTGTTTACTTGTCATAAGTTAACATATGTATACCAATACTCGTTTTATCCATTTTTAAACATCATGAACACAATACAAAGACCATATATAGCATGAAAGAACCATAATAAGCATGAAAATGATATTGAGCAAGAAAGTGTATAAGGGTTTCTTACAACTTTTGGCTTTCTCTTAAGAAAGGAAGTCAAGTATGAACTAGGACACTAAACCTATGCTTGTAAACCCTTCACCATAACTCTTGTAACCCTTGATAGCCTTGATCTAACCCTTGTGAAAACCATTTAACTTCAGCCCTAGTAACCTTGTGTAGCTCCTAATTCAACCATGGAATCACCAAACAAACTTAAGAACTAGGTAGAGAATACTAAGACCTTGAACTTTGTAGTGTAACTTGTATATTGAAGATCAAAGGATCATGGTGCTAGGATTAAAGAGTGTGGCGTTTTTGGTGATGAAAAGATGAAGATCAAAGTGTTTCTAGTTGGCTATTTATAGCAAGAATGAGGAGGTTAGGAAGCTTACTAGGAAAGTGCTTAAACTTGGATACAAAGTTGTAAATAAGTATGATCTAATGGCTAAAGTCATGAGATGATGCCACAAGTGTGAATGCCCCCCCCCCCTAAATGGCGGTTCATGAACTTGGAGAACAAGGTGTGGACTTTTGATGATATTATCCTACTTATGTGACTAGTTTTGGACCCGTAAATTGCTAACCGTAAATGCTTAAGTCACGAAACGTAAAATTCCGAAACTTTTGGAATTGTCCTAAAATGAGAGAAAAACATATTTCTATTGTTTATAATGTTTTATGGACATATCGGGATGCTAGAATGACGTTTAAACCTAAAAGTAAATCTCGGACACGGCTTTGTGATTTTTGCAGAAATGATCCGACGAGCGTCAAACTCTCGGATTATCGTTAAAATAGTTTAACTTACGAGAATATGAAATAAAAATTTCTGAGATGAATAGTGAAAAGTGAATAGTGAAATTTTCGGGAATAAAAGTTAACCTGAAATTGCGAATTGTTACACCTGTGTATCTGCTAATTGTTATTTACATCTGATTAAAATTGTAAACTGATTCAGGTTGTGTTTCTTTGCAGTTTAGTTTAAATTACCATCTCAAGGGTATCATGGCTTTTCAGAGCCAACGATGAATTAAAAGCGGGTTTGATTAAAGCTATGGACTTTCGTGTCTTGGCAGGGCAAACTATCACGTTTGCAGCCATCATGGATGTATCTGGTTTCTGAGATTACTAATCAATCTCATCCTCGCGCATACCCACTTTTAAGCTGATGAATAATTCATGTGATGTTGGAGTGCAATTACACAACCTACAAAATGTCGTTGTCATGCTATGATGAATGGGGGTTTCTTAAATAAATGTCAGAGAACCCATACCTTGGCGAGGTGACCTGCTATGGTTGCAGCCATGACGGGTGTATCCTCTTTGGTTGGATCTTTACCCATCTGAGCCACCTGCACAATGGCACTGCCACTTGGTTTTCAAAAATTGAAGACTACCTACTTTTTTAAACATCCTTGCCAAGCTATGATGAATTGCAGTTTGTTGAGTAAACGTCAGATAAACTGTGTCGTGGTGAGGTGACCTGCTACGGTCGCAGCCATGACGGGTGTATCCTCTTTGGTTGGATGTTCACCCATCTGAGCCACCTTTTAAAAAAATTAAGCCCATCTACTTTTTAAAATAGTGTTTTCAGGCTGTGATGAATTGAGCTTTCTTTAATAAACATGGGACGGCCCGTATCTTAACAAGGTCACCTGTTGAGGTTGCATCCATGACGAGTATATCCTCTTTGGTTGGATGTTTGTCATTCTCAGGTTGTGATAAATTAATTTTTGTTTAGTAAACATGAGACGACCCATAAAATATTGCAACTTTTGCTTGCCATGCTGAAATAGCTACTGCTGCTGTTCAATTAACATTCTCTGGACCGCATATAAGAGTTATTCCTGGATATAGGGGTATGGCCCTTTTATGTTATATATAAATTTTGCTGAACAAATACGCATGAGTTGTCGGTTATACTTTTAAAATCTAAAAGATTGTTTCATTTTGTACAGGTTTAGCAGGCTAGGCTTCACCAATTGCTGCGACCACAAGACAGGTCTAAGCGCATGGTAAACTTAGACTTCGCGAATCACCATTTTGTATGTGTAAATACCTGAGGTAACTACAAATAAATTTGTGCACTAAATAGCTAACCATGATTCTTTAGTTGTTGGTTTCACCGACATTTTCTTGCTGCGAGTTGAACAAAAAGCAAAGGAGAGTGTCTCTACATGGAGTTTTCCCTGCTTTGGCTGATACTTATTTCCTTCTGTAGCGCTAATTCCCCGTCTGGTTGTACTCCTCCACATTGTCAGATGTTCTTCTAACCAGAAAAGGTATGCAAATCCAATTGCCCTCTTAAAATCGGTATTTCTAATTTCTTTTTGAACTTTGATGCAAATTAATTTCCAGAGATTTAACTGAACAAACCAAAGATGCAGACCCATATACTAAATATTTGTCTTTGAAAAACAGAAACACCACCGTCAAATATCACAATAACAGAACACCAAGAACCAGGAAAAAGGGCTGATACAGAAACCAGAACCAAAACAGGTAGCCAAGCACTGTTTCAACGTCAACCAACAGACCCAAAGAAGCAAAAAGGTTAGTCCAGAACATTTGCTTTACATGTATGATTACTTTTATTGAACATCATATATTAAAATGCACTAGCATAAGCTTCATGCCACTGCAACAGCAGTACCACTAAAATTAAAAGTTACTCCCACATTTTGAATAAAAAAATGATACTTGCAATTACCATACCTCCTAAACTCAACATATTTAAAACAGCTACACATTTTTATTTTTTAATTCTTTACGGACCCACACAAAACTGCATGACATTCTCTTTTGAACAAAAACAAACAACATGTAGCCATGTGAGAATCCATAGGTCAATATTGGCCAAACTTTTTGACCTAAAACAAAAACCACACCTACAAAGCTGTTTGATAGGTTACTGCACCAGTTTTATGTCTCCACTAACTTTAAATTGCAGCCATGCATTGACACTCATTATACTTTCCCCACTTGCACAACATCACAGGATTCACTGTTTGTGAACAAGCCATTTGTCTTCACTCATTCACCCACTCAATATAAGAAAATCAACTATTACTACCCATGTTATTAAACACTAATGATCCCTGCGGTTATAAAACTTAAATGCCAACATAATCACAAACTGCTTAATTCCAAATTCTTTTGCATAAAACCATCAGATTAAAACAATTATTGAAAAAATAAATAAATAAATAAAAAATACAAACCACAACAACAGAAAAATACAAACCACAACACACACAGAGATTATACTAACCAAACTAAAAGCATACACCAAAAGACATTAACCGTGCTGCTCCATTGTCGACACATGCCCAAGACTCTCTTCTCTTGCTTCACGTACCAGTTCCAGCAAATCATTCAGAGAATTCAGAATAAGACCATCTTTATATTGTCCCTCCGAAGTGCATCGTAACCCATCATCAGCAGCAGTATCAAACCGGCTTAGCGATCTCCCTTCTTGAAGTAAACGCAGATATTTAAGCATCCTGGTGCGCACCAGCTCGCATTCTGCCTCTAACCGCGCAATAGACAACTCAATTTGCCCACCATCTTGCATAAACAAGAACCGGAAACAGTGCTCAGTTCTGTCAGAGTTACAAGCAAATTTCAGCTGATCCAAAGTAGGAGTGGATGACATTTTCTTTCACAGACCCTTTTTATAAAACTAGAGAAATACAGATAGCAAAAAAAATAACCACAAGCATGTCCTTATATAGCCAAAATATCCACAAACAGTAAAAAAATTAATAAAAAACTGTTTCTTCCATTTCATAATAAATGACTAGCGCGCTCTCCACGACTGCCTTCAAGCACTTATTCGGTCACCAACAAAGTCCTTGGAAACTATTCAACTAATAAATGCTGTAAACTAATCCCATGACAGTGCACACATTCAAATCAGTATCATATAATAATAATAATGATCATGCCAAACTAACTTACATAATTCCTGCTCTATATGCTAATTAGGTGCTGTAATTTATTTAACGAATCTTTTTGTTGTGCAGGTTTGTCAGCAACTCAGTTGTAGAGACACAAAGCCGTGCAAGCATGTTGTTTATGGGAAATTCCTTAAGCAAAAACCAAAGGATTTCAACATTTTGGAAGCTGCAATCATAGAATCCTCGATGCATGAGAAAATTGCTATGTTTAGTTATGTGAATCTTTTATATACTGAATGGCAGCTTTCGCTGTAAATTACAGGTTATGGTTATGAATGTATTTGTCATTTTTTATGCTAAGGTGTTTCAAGCAATAAGTTGCTACCATCTAATTGCCTTAGTATAAATCTTCGGCAAAACAGCCAACCGCGAAGCGCAGGTTATCCACCTAGTATATATATATATATATATATATATATATATATATATATATATATATATATATATATATATATATATATATATATATATATATATAGTTTGTTTACTTCTTGATTCATTTGGTCATTACATTTGCAGATACCTTCAAGACCACTTATCATACCTGACCTTGAACTATTTTGTCTGAATAAGTTTTTCCGGAGGTGGTTCCTTTTCTCTAATCAATTCAGCTAGGAAAACAATCTTTTTTGCTACATAACAACTAATCGTTGTTACTTCTTTCTTTTGTAGTGTACTTATGATGGCTATGGAAATGGCTCTTGAAGAATTAGTATCTAGTTTTGTTAAAAGGAGTGTTTGCTTACAACTACTACTACAATAGAACTCATCTTGAAGGTGTCATTCATGCTCACTTAATTTTTTGTATTATAACGCATTTGAGTGAATTGGACGACGACTATATACTGAGTGCATCATGTATGATGGTCAGTCGTCTTGCGGGAGAATTATCCTATGGGACCAGCAAGGTATTTATATATTTGTCTGCACACTTGTAATTTTAGGTTCTAAAATGCCGTTATCTGTTTGTGTCCCGTGATTATTGCTATGGTTAATATGAGCTTAAGTTAGTATGTTCTTAATGAGTTGGTTGTGGATTTTGATTGTGCGTAGGAAAGGAGATTATTATAGGTATCTTGCGGAGCTCAAGTCTGGTAATGTTAAGAAAGAGGCGCGTGGCTGACCAGTTGCTCAAGGCTTATCAAGTAGTAGACGTAAGTAGTGTACTTTAATGTACCCATTGTATGCACAAAATCTTTGATGTATATTTAAAAATGGAAAAATTGTATGCTCTTTAGCAAAATCAAAGATTTCATGTTAGATGGTGACACACCTTTACATGTGTATAAACTAGTTTAATGTAATTTGGGAGTACTATGATAATCATTTTTGCTATCCGTGGTTAAGATTCCTGGATCTGATTCATCTACAGTCCACGTCAATAGGCTTTCATAATGATATCTGATATTCTATGTTGTATCTGGTTTTATGGTGATCTACTTTAGTCGTTCATCATGTTTATGGTTGTATAAACTCTTCTTTTGTTGGCTACTTGCTTACAACACAAGTTTTATGGAGGTTAAGAGAGACGATCTAAAACTTTGAGTTACCTTATATATAAAGATAGATATATATACAAAATATTGTAGTATGCTAGTATGTTCCAATGTTGGGAGTGACTTGAGCTCGCAACAATTATATACTCCATCCGTCCTATATTAAGTGTCCACAATGGAATCTTTTGATGTCCCAAATTAAGTTCACACTTGTACCTTTCAACGAATAAGATGAGACTTTAGTCGGTAAAAATAATATTTGATTGGTGGAAAATTTAATTAGTGGAATCTCCAAAAAGTTTGTGTATTATGAAAGTGGACACTTAATATGAGGACGGAGGGAGTATCATGTACTTTAAGTCAACAGTTAGGTCAAATCCTTTGTGAGCATTCGATTATTAAGACAAACTTTTCCTATTAAGAAAGATTGTATAAAACCAAAACACTTATATATCATGTACTTTAGGTCAACAATATATATCATGTACTTTAGTTCAACAATTATTTTGTTCGTAATATGTTACACCAATTAGTTATAAACTTAACACAAACCATATCTTTTCATAATTTATTACATTAATCACTTTGCGAGCTTGTAGTCATTGCTCTCTATAAACCAGAGAGACGCTGTAGTCGACGATTACTACACTCCTAACAGAACTTTTCAAAAATTTTGAGATATAGCAAGTGCCAAATTCATCCATAAAAATGTTCAACTTCCTGAAGTTTGTTACGATTGTTGAAATGTTTCAGATAGTGGAGTAAAGAAATGGCGTACATTTATTTCGGCTCCATATTTAGAAAAGATGATATGATAGGTTGTTGTCTTTCCTTTTTCATGGAATGAGAAAGTTCAACAAATTATGATGTGACAAGTTGTAAGTGAGAGCACCAAAGTTAGATCATTTTCTCCTAATAAGAAGTAGAGATACATGAACAAGTAATTTCTTTCTATATACATATTACAAAAGGTTCAGATGATTTCTTGAATGACCTATCCACATAAAAAGTTCGAATCAATATATATATACCCACATATGAAGAGATTTTTTAAAAATGTGTCATAATTTTCTCACCATGATCACCTCGCGTTCATGGTGGTGGGAAGTCGACAGCCAACACCACAAGCTCGCTTGCGCTATTCTCACTCTTTCTGCTCCAATGCTAATTATACTTGTATGGTATAAGTACATGTTTGTCAATACCAGAACGAGTAGAATTCTCTTTCCACCAGGCCCTTATGGGTTACCAGTTGTAGGGTATCTCCCATTTCTCAGCTCCAACTTGCATGAAAGATTCACAGAGATGGCTCACATATACGGTCCTATCTTCAGCCTCAGGCTCGGAAGTAAGCTTCACGTTGTGGTGAACTCTGTAGACCTTGCAAAGGTAGTGGTTCGTTACCTGGACCAGACTTTTGCTAACCAAAGACCTACGCTCACTGCATTAGCCATTAGTTATGGTGGGCAAAACATTGTATGGTCAAACAAGATGTACTGGCGCAATTTACGTAAGCTATTAGGCAGTCAATTGCTAAGCAGCAGAAACCTTAACGAATGTCAAAGATTTCAAAAATATGAAGTGAGAAAGATGGTGACTGAAGTATACTTTAAGATCGGAACAAAGATCGGTATTAAGAAAATTGCTTTCAGCACCGAGGTCAATGTCGTGACAAGCATGTTATGGGGTCTTACGAAATGTGGTAAAGAGAAGGATCTAAGCTATACTGAAAATGAGTTTCGAGATATCGTGTTTAAGATTATTGAGTTACTAGGAGCGCCAAACATATCTGATTTTATCCCATTGCTATCGCGGCTTGATGTACAAGGAAAACAACGACAAATGCAGAAGCAATGGGAAAATCTTGATAGGATTTTTGACAGTATAATCAAAAGAAGAATCGAAGCCATCTCCAAAGAAACAGAAGGAGCTGTTGAGGAAGATGGAAGGAAAGATTTTCTGAGTATGATATTAGATCCTAATGAACATCAAGATGCTACACTGTCTTTAAACATCGACCAAATAAAGGCCCTACTAATAGTAAGTTTCTCTATAATTATTGTTCTATATTATATACAGCTACAAAAGCACTAATACTACTAACTGTAATAACAGGACATAGTGGTCGGGGGAACAGACACAACATCAACAATGGTCGAATGGGTTATGGCAGAGATTTTGCATAATCCTAGTATCATGAGAAAGGTTCAAGTTGAATTAACAACTGTTATCGGTATGAACAGTGTTGAAGAATCACATCTACCCAAATTGACATATTTAGATGCAGTGATCAAGGAAACATTCAGACTACATCCTCCACTTCCTCTCCTAATCCAGAGATGTCCAGATGAAACTTGCATGGTCGCAGGATACACCATTCCAAAGGGTAGTATCGTCTATGTGAATGTTTGGGCAATTCACCACGATCCCCAGAACTGGGCGAATCCATTAGAGTTCAAGCCCGAGAGGTTCTTGAGAATCAAATGGGATTACAATGGAAATAATTTGATGTTTTTGACATTTGGATCAGGAAGAAGAATATGCCCAGGAATCCCCCTTGGGGAGAAGATGTTGATTTACATATTGGCATCACTCTTGCATTCTTTCGTGTGGAGTTTGCCTAAAGATGAAGCATTCGAGCTTTCTGACGAGTTTGGATTTGTGACGTAGAAAAGGAAACCATTAGTTGCTATACCCTCTCAAAGATTACCTAACACAAGCCTCCATAACTAATTGAAAAGATGTAAGTTGTTTGATAAACAAGATACACATGAATCTTTCATTGGCCTTTGTTACAATATGGTCACTCGTGTTTAAGAGGGTGTATCTGTAATGCTTATTAATGCACCTTGAAGATGAGAAAAAGCTTTGTTTGTAATTAGATATCAAGAAGAAAATAATACACCATCGATAGGTTATTTGTAGACAGTCTAATTAACTAAACGTGTTATTTATCCTAAATTCCTAATAATAAATAATTAAAAAAAAATTATGGACAGCAGGAAGGATCATTTGTGAGAGAAATGACCTCCTTTGATGCTGCCATTACTTATTTACTTTTTTAGTATTCAATTAAGACACATTGCACTGGACCATTGACCATTATTCTTAGTTTCTTACAAATTATATAGGTTAACCCATTAGCATAGTCACAGTTGATTGAAGAACCTGTCATTCACATGAGATGTTAAAATGGTCTAAAAAGCAAAAGAGACCCAAAAAAAATTCAATAAACCTAAAAAAGTGAAGCTTTATAAACATCGTCATCTGATGACGTATGTGGTCTGATAGACCTGATCCGTCAGGACACCAAGATGGAAGGCCCAGATGAAAGGCCTGTCCGAAGGACCCAAGCCGAATGGCTCAGATGAAGGGCACCGGATGGAAGGCCCAGATGAAAGGCCTGTCCGAAGGACCCAAGCCAAATGGCTCAGATGAAGGGCACTGGATGGAAGGCCCAGATGAAAGGCCTGTCCGAAGGACCCAAGCCGAATGGCTCAGATGAAAGGTCTGTCCGAAGGACCCAAGCCGAATGGCTCAGATAAAGGGCAACGGATGGAAGGCCCAGATGAAAGGCCTGTCCGAAGGACCCAATCCGAATGGCTCAAATGAAGGACATCGGATGGGAGGCCCATATGAAAGGCCTGTCCGAACCGACCAATCCGAATGGCCAAGGAAACATTGCAGTTTCCCGCCTAAATGTGTCACCATCACCAGATAAGACAAAGAAGTCCACCTATAAATAGAGTGCATTTACCACTCTCAATGGTATGCTTTTTCCCTCTCTATATCACATACATATACTTTCTTTCTCTAGAGACTTATTCTCACGCCGGAGCTTGGTCCTGGGATAACACCTGGGGCGAGGTTAACGCGTGCTTTTCTTGTGTAGGTATCTGAAGGATCAAAGTTGGACAACCAGCTGGACCATCCGGAAGAACCTCTTGCTTGTTTGAAGTAAGGTACAGAACTTTACTTCAACAAATTGGCGCCATCCGTGGGACCCGTCATTCACTCTACCGAAGCTAAGAATGATAGGTCTGACTTTCAACTCACTCCTTCGGAGGTGGTTTGTCCATCGTCATCCATTCGGTATGGCTTCTTCCGGAGGTAGCCCATCCGTCATTCAATGACTAATATGGACGACATGTAAAGGTCGTTTGGTGTGATCCGTTCGGAATGGCTCTTTCCGGATGTAGAATGGACGACATGTATGGGGTCGTTCGGTATGATCCGTTCGGAGTGGCTCCTTCCGAAGATAGGATGGACATGTATGGGCCGTTCGGTATGATCCATTCGGAATGGCTCCTCCTGGAGGTAGTTCGTCCATCGTTCAATGGCTAGCATGGACGACATGTATGGCGTCATTCGGAATTATGCTCTCCATCTACCCTTCGGAATGAGGAATGAAGAGGCTAAGGCCGGAATGACACGTGGCAGCTGCAAAGTAGTAAGCAAAAATGGGTCTGGGCAAGAGTCGAACTTAGGTCGCCGAGTTAACAAAACAGTGACTTTACCATTGGACTAAGTTCAATGCTTGGTATGTTTTCTCATTTTAATCTTTTATCATATGCTTTGGACTACGCTAGGCCAATATGATTTTTGAACTTGATTGATACTTGAACTCAAATAAATAAATAAATACGGAATAATATATAGAAGGATTTTGCGATTGGAATCCCAAACCCCTCGATCAGACAACCAAGGAGATAACCAGTAGACTAGTTTAACTTTTGTTATGATATATGGATTTGCACTACTTTTATCCTTTATTTCTAGGCCATGACTAATTTGAATAATTCTTTTATCATCAAATATTTCATAACTGTACTTTTTACACTATTCTATATTATTATGAACTTGACCAAGTCTTCAAGCCATTATAATATTATGATACATGGCTGATGGCATGTGGTGAGACAACTCGCAATAAGACAGCTGGAAATATCACCTATGATAAGCTCTGTTGCACTCGCATATCACCGAAATAATTTTTTTTTATTTACTCTTTCACTAAAAATATGATCATGTGATGGTCATAACATCCGAGGAAACAACAAACATTTCGTTTTCTCCGCACCAGAATATCCTTCGGTCAGTTCGATATGATTTCTTTCGGAAAATATTGTATCATAGCTTTCGGTAAGGGTCGCTGGACCATATACAAGGATGTCGCATCATTCATTCGGTTATGATCATTCAGTACGAGGCCGTTTGTTCAACAAGGAGCTCTGAAACCCACCGTTTTAGCATTCGGTTACTCCACATACGAACTCCATGAATCGCATTCGGATGAGCAACACCCATTTCGCCTTCAGATGCACGTTCAAGTTTGGATCTCTTACGTTTAATCTGTCAAGCTTTTTCCACAAGGAGCTCTGAAACCCGCCGGTCGCGTTGCCTTCAATAAATATTGTATCCCAGCTTTTGGCAAAAGTTCGCGGGGGCATGCAAAAGAGCCTTATATTATTGGTTGGGTACACTTCCCTTTGGCAAGGGTTCGTTCGGTATATTTTTGTTCGATAGATGCATCGGTGGCATGTCAGTTGTTGAAATCTACTTTTCTAGTATACTAATTACCATGAGAAATATAAATGCAAAATAATGCAGGGACAGTTGTAGATGGAATATTTATTAAAGAAAAAATGTTATTCAATATAACGTCATTCGAAACGATGTCATTCAGTAAGGACGTCCGGTGTGGATGTCGGGAGGGACGACCAATATGAATGCAAAGCATAGATGATGTGTATGGATGACGCTTGTGAACACTTGCTAAACTCCTTCTCGTCAAACCTTAACGGTGTGTAGTTTAAAATATACGTAGTACCTTTCTTGACAATATGCTTGCACACCAACATACAAAGCCATGTACGTTTATATCTTGCCATACACTTTTTACGTCTAGTATTCGGCTTCCGAAAGAAACACAATACCCGGTTCACATTAAAACTAGAGGACCATTGTTTTTCCACTTGTGACTTTCGGTTTGTCCGGTTAATAAACCTAAACTTGTTCCATTTTTTGAGTTGGTTGGGCCAAAAATTTTGTTCTACCATTTTCTCTCAAATCCATATGCCGAAAATTTTATATCCAAATCATTCATTATATTACTATAAACCACCTTGGTCGCAATATTCATACCGTCAGAGCTCAGCACTTTTATCTCTTCACATCGATGACTTTCTTATCCATCTCTTTTATGAACTTCGGATTTGTTTATCGTACCAACCTTGCATTCTGATGGACCGCTTTTAGGTATATCATCTGGTTGTGATACGAGCTCTAATTTAAAGCTCATGTCACCTGGCTACCAATCAACATTACAAATACTTCGTTAAACATATGACCTTCTTCCAACTCTGGATGCATCGTACCTATCCTTTTTTATCTTGCAATGGGAGTACGCTTGGGCTGAAAGGACACACATATGGTCTTTCGGCCTATTTCACTATTAATTGTTTCCGCTATCTCTAAATATACCTACGGGTGACTTTGTAAGCATTAAATTCCTTCAACTACTTTATATGGCCGTAACAACTCTACTATTCGGGCCTTGACCCTTGCAAGCTCCGGTCTCCAGGTCCTTCTTTTGTGCTCCGGTCACAAAGAGGCCAATGCACAACCTGTAGTGAGGAGCACGATGCCCTTTGGGTCCCGACGGACGAAGTCCTCTGCACAACGCATAAGACAAACGTAGGGACACGATTCCGTTATTCAAACTTTGATTCCCGATCGATCCATAGGCCGATGAACCTTGAAAACGTCCTTCATTCCTGAGCTTCGGATTACACGTTTTGTACTTCGGCCAGTAAATAGTAAATCTGGGAAAAAGCATTTGCCAATCCTACGTTAACGGATGCTTGACCTACTTATAGTTGATTAAACCCATTCAATATAACCTTTGGCGGGCCCACACTACGAGCCCAAATTTTTGAGCTGCGGAAGTCAGGGTTTTAAATCGGACCTTCGGATGGTATTATTCTTGGATTAACGACTCCAATGGGCGTCGAATGTGTAGGTTTTGGGCTCTGGGTATCCCGGCCGATTGGTAAGGCCTACCATCTTACGATCTTCGGCCAAAACTGATCTCCGTACCGCGCAGAAAAAGAAGATGACGATGTCACACGACGAACCCTAAGCAAATCAGATGTGGAGATTTTTCGAGTTATTAAGATCGAATTGATAAATGTTGGGCCGTTCCAGCATACCGAGGCATCAACAATGGTTTGAGCAATGGAACGAAGTTGGTCGTTCGACTAAGTAGCTAAGAAATCTTGCAAGGAATGATGTTTGATAAACCAGCCGAGCGGTATACATTTATTTTACTTTTTAACGACGGATAAGCGTTTGACAGCCAAAAAAGTGTGATAGCATCTCTATTTGAGAAAGGTATGAATGCATTGCGGAGGACGGATGGCTCACTTTATCGAAAGGTGTGTGTTTGTTTTAAATTTTGAGACGTGTAATTGTGTGTCAGGTATGCGTTTATTTACCAGATCAAAATGCATTTATCAATCACAATCAAAAGGTTTCTAACTCTTAGTTGTATGCCAATAACTCGTATTATACGCGTGAGAGCAATTTCAGATGATGGGGTAACAAGTGCAAGATAAATAAATATAATTTCTCCAAGATTAAAATACATCAAAGTTTGCAATATCGTTGCCACGCATAACACCACATATTCAATATTTTCCCCGAGTAGCGCTGTCGTTATTAATTGATTATGTTACCTAATACTTTCTTCTATTTAAGTTAACAATACTAATAATCTATAACACTATTGAATCAAGGGAAATATAGTATTATAAACACCTCCATCGGTTGTGTTATGGCTCCGTGGTGATCCATGTGAAATATTATATTGTTCATATGTAACGATGGAAAGCAAAAGAGCTTTCAGGTTTTATTTTACAGGACTAACAAGCATGATGATTTCACGAGAGTCAAAGCATCTGCAGTTTTTTACGTTCCAATCAAGTTCAACGATACTAAAAAGTAATAGCACCGTCGAACTGGAGGGAGTATGACACCTCTATTGGTTGTGTTACGGTCCCGTTGTGACTCATTTATGCGTTAATACATGTGAAATATTATATCTTTCATATCTAACGGAAAAAGACAAGAGCTTTCGTGTTTTACTATGCAGGAATAACTCTAAAGAAACGACTAAGGCCAAGTGCCGAATGGCGCAAGTCGCCCAAAATACCCCAAGTGAGTTGTCAGTCCACAAATAAGGCCAAGTGCCGAATGGCGCAAGTCGCCTGAAATACCCCAAGTGGGTTATCTACTCTACAAGTAGGCCAAGTGTCGAATGGCGCAGGTCGCCCGAAATACCCCAAGTGGTTATCTACTCTACAAGTAGGCCAAGTGCCGAATGGCGCAGGTCGCCCGAAATACCCCAAGTGGGTTATCTACTCTACAAATAGGCCAAGAGCCGAATGGCGCAAGTCGCCTGAAATACCCCAAGTGGATTGTCAGTCCACGAATAAGGCCAAGTGTCGAATGGCGCAGGTCACCCGAAATACCCCAAGTGGGTTATCTTCTACAAGTAAGCCAAGAGCCGAATGACGCAAGTCGCTCGAAATACCCCAAGTGGGTTATCTACTGTACAAGTAAGCCAAGAGCCGAATGGCGCACGATGTCCCAAAGATGGTTCATACCCATAAAAGTGGTTGCCATATATGATCACGGCCAAGTTGCCAAACGGCGCAAGACGCCCTAATAAGCTCCGTAATAAGTGCCTCAAATGTTAGCTTGTACCTCCGAAACTATGTAAATAGTAAAGGTAATAAAAACAAGTGTTTGTTGTATGTTTATAATCAAAACTTAAATCAAACGTTAGCTTGTACCCCCGGAGTTATGTAACTAGCGATGGTTAAAAAAAAAAAAAAAAAAAAAAAAAAAAAGGCGTTTGGTGTACGTTTATGATTAAAACGTAAACAATATATAACGACGTTTCAAAAAAATAATGATTATGGTAGAGAAGTTATGTTTTATCTACGCTAAAAACAAAGGGATGATGGAAAGGATGTGTATGACTTTCGGTTTCGAGCTACAGCCAACAATGCAGTCTATAACCATTCGAAAGGAATCATGAAAAATATAAATTTGGAGACAAGACAAAATTTAAGTATAGCATCATTGACTGTGTCAACAATACTATACTGGGGGGACATGATGACGTATGTGGTCCGATGGACCCGATTTGTTTAATAGAACATTAGCCTCTGGATCGTTCGATAGACCTCCTTCATTGGTACTAGAGATTTGGCTACACCGTGGATGAAAAAATACATCAAATTTAATTTCATAGGGAAGACACGCCAATATGGCGTCCGGATAATAAAGCCAACACTAAAGTGCTTCGTATGACATTAACAAACTGAATTTAAGTATAGCATCATCGACTATGTCAATAATACTATACTGGGGGGACATGATGACGTATGTTGTCTGATAGACCTGATCCATCAGGACACCAAGATGGAAGGCCCAGATGAAAGAAAGGCCTGTCAGAAGGACCCAAGCCGAATGGCTCAGATGAAGGGCACCGGATGGAAGGCCCAGATGAAAGGCCTGTCCGAAGGACCTAAGCCGAATGGCTCTGATGAAGGGCACCCGATGGAAGGCCCAGATGAAAGCCTGTCCGAAGGACCCAAGCCGAATGGCTCAGATGAAGGGCACCGGATGGAAGGCCCAGATGAAAGGCTCAGTTTCCCGCCTAATTGTTTCCCGCCTAAATGTGTCACCATCACCGGATAACACAAAGAAGTCCACCTATAAATAGAGTGCATTTACCACTCTCAATGGTATGCTTTTTCCCTCTCTATAACACATACATATACTTTCTTTCTCTAGAGACTTATTCTCACGCCGGAGCTTGGTCCTGGGATAACACCCGGGGCGAGGTTAACGCATGCTTTTCTTGTGTACGTATCTGAAGGATCAAAGTTGGACCACCAGCTGGACCATCCGGAAGAACCTCTTGCTTGTTTGAAGTAAGGTACAGAACTTTACTTTTCCTAATGGAAACCTTTTCCAGCAATGGGAAAGTGATCAAATCAATCAGCAGTAACCTTTTCATCACATCAAACAAACATTGCACTGCAATCTTTCTTTTCCTAATTAACTCCTCATGTACCTCATCTTGACCATTTCCATTAACATACAAGTCCTTCTTATGGTAAATATAATTCGGTGACAGAAATAAAAATGAGTCGAGTCTGTTTCCAAACTTAATCTTCCACTTAAATAAAGAAAGACTATCAACAGAAGAAGGAAGTTTGATATGCACAGATTTCACTCTCGGAAACGTCAACAAAGAGCAATAGGCTGACCAAAAGGGCCCTATCAAACCAACAGTATTGGAGGCTTCAGATACCAGATTGTGAATCTCAACAGCAGGATCAGTGAGGGCAGTGAAGGAAATGGTGTTGACTTGGGTGACTATCTGATTGAAACGTTTGGAAACAAGTTTGCAAAGGCATAAGATTTTCAAATCGATTAACTTGTCTAAAATTTGTAGAATCATTTCATCTCGTAAACGACTAAATGGAGAAGAATCATCCGATGTGTGAGATTTCTTGATTTTCCTCATTGTTTAGATGAGCGTGTGTGTTTTCACCTGAAGCAAAATTTCAATTAAAAACGCATATGGTGTTTGACATTGTGTTTTAATAGTGATTGTCGTATAACATAATGAAAACATGAATTAAATCGAACAAAACCAAGTTAAAGTTGAAGGAGATAGTAGATTGGACATGCTTGTGTCGGTATCGATTATTTTTGAAAAACTCAAACTAATTAACAGAGTGAGGAGGCGTTTGTTCCGGCTTATGGCTTATGTGGTTTTGGGCTTATGTTTCATAAGCTCACTTTTCGTGGCTTATTTTGAAACTTGTGAGAATACATAAACTTATCATGACATGATAAGCTTATGTAAGCCAAAAAATCTCAAAATAAGCCACAAAAAGTGAGGTTATGAAACATAAGCCGAAAACCAAATAAGCCATAAGCCGGCTATATAAGCCGAAACAAACACCCCCTGAAAAACAAAAGAGACTTCTTATATGCTAACAACTCATTATGGTTTTGATTGTTTTTTAGATACTATAGTATAATCCCACCCGAGTCACTTTAAAGACCACCGCACAAAACCCATATAGCCCGGTAAATCACTAGCCCTCTACGATATACATTAACAAGTTGGTTTTCTATTATGGGGTTTTTGGCATTGCACATTTAAACATCTTTCAAACACTCATAAGTCAAAACTGCTTATTAGGGTGTTTGGGATTGTGCTTTTTCTATATTGCTTATATTTTAAATAAGCATTTTGCAGTAAGCAGGTAGCAAACTAGCTACCTAAAAATGGTTAATTACTCTGTCATTGTACAGAATTCAAGAATGTAACATTCGGGGTGTTTGGCATTGGTTATTATCTTTGAAAAAAATGGTTAATTACTCTGTCATTGTACAGAATTCAAGAATGTAACATTCGGGGTGTTTGGCATTGGTTATTATCTTTGAAAATCACAGATATAACAAGAATATAGTAAATGTAAAGATCGAATTTATGAAATTACAAAGGGGCTTTTGTTAAGTACATACCTAGGAAGAACAAGTTACCATCATCTGATGCTGCTGCGGTGAAAATTAAGCTATAAGTAAAATAGGAATGAGGGTTAGGGGTGTTTGTGTGAGGGTGTTGCATATAGTGTTGTTGCTGGGTTTATTTAGTTGGGCAAATTATTAAAAAAAAGTATTATATTTGTCACGGTTTTATCATCTTCTGAGTAGCGAACTATTTTTTTTCATTTTGAGGGTAATTTTTTTTAAATTCATTATCTTTAGGGTATATTGCGAAATTTTTGAACATTTTTGCCCCTCGTAGCTAATACAAAATTCTTTTTCTTGAATGGCAAAAATGTCACATATTACTTTAAAGATGATGAATTTGAAAGAATATTACCTTCAAAATGAAAAAATAAAAAAAAATAATAAAAAAAAATAAAAAAAAAAATAGTTCGCTACCCAGAAGATGAAACAGTGGCAAGTATAATAATTTTTTTTAATAATTTGCCCAACAAAAGTGTAATCAACTGAATTTAAATTAGATTAAATTGAACTGAATAACTAAAAATTGAATTAAATAACCTGAATTACATACTTTTAATTATTTATTTATTTAATTATATAAATTTTTTGCAAAAGAATTTCAAGTATAAAAAATATTTTATTTATACTAAAAAAGAGTTTTAATGTTTTATAAAAAAAAATATATACATTTATGTGAATTCGATTTTCGGTTCGGTTCGTTTTCATTTTGTCAAAACCATAATCGAACCGAAAAGCAAAATTTTAATTCGGTTCGGTTTTGAAAAATTTGGTTTGGTTCCGAAAAATATAGCAAAACCTTGCTGGTATCACAGGTTGTTTGGGTTTTTGGATACAATTACGTATTTGGTTAAATACGTTTGCAATTTTTTTTATTTGTTGTTTTCCTTTTTTGGAATTGGAAATTAAATTATAATATGTAATAGAACATGTTATATATGTATAACTCTTCTTAAAGAAAAGGTTCATAATATCAAGGCTTATCAAAACCCTCTTATACAAGCTCATAAACCGAGCGTAAGCTAAGTCAGACACAAGGTTTTGATTTGAGTCATATATTTAATAAGTATAAGCTAATGAGTTTATAAGACCATCATATATTTACCCCCTAAACTTTATATTTTTTTTTAAATATTATAATAATGTATATGCACTTAATTATAAATATCAAAATGAAAGCATGAATTACTCTGATATGTAAATGAATATACGAGATTGTACATATACGAACGACTCATTTTATTCATCTTAACCAAATTAAGTAAGGATGTCTAGAGAAGTATTATTGTTTTACTATCCGCATTTAATAGGACCGAGGGTTAGGGACTTAGGGGTGTTTGTGTGAGGGTGTTTCATATAGTGTTGCTGGGTTTATTTTTTTATACTCAACTGAATTTAAATTAGATTAAATCGAACTGAATAACTAAAAATTGAATTAAATAAACTGAATTACATACTTTTAATTATTTGTTTATTTAATTATATAACTTTTTTGCAAAAAAGTTTCAATTTTAAAAAAAATATTCTATTTATACTATAAAAGAGTTTTAATGTTTTTAAAATATATATATACATTTATGTGAATTCGATTTTCGGTTCGGTTCATTTTCATTTTGCCAAAACCATAATCGAACCGAAAAGCAAAATTTTAATTCGGTTCGGTTTTGAAAATTCTGGTTTGTTCCGAAAAATATAGCAAAACCTTGCTGGTATCATAGGTTGTTTAGCTTTTTGGATACAATTAGGTATTTGGTTAAATACGGACGCAATTTTTTTATATTTGTTGTTTTCCTTTTTTTGGAATTGGAGATTAAATTATAATTTGTGATAGAACATGTTATATATGTATAACTCTTCTTAAAAAAAAGGTTCAATATCAAGGCTTATCAAAACCTTCTTATACAAGCTCATAAACCGAGCGTAAGCTAAGTCAGACACTTGGTTTAGATTTGAGTCATATAGTTAATAAGTATAAGCTAATAAGTTTATAAGACCATCATATTTACCCCCTAGACTTTATATTTTTAAAAAAAAATATTATATTAATGTATATGCACGTAATTATAAATATCAAAATGAAAGCATGAATTACTCTGATATGTAAATTAATATACGAGATTGTACATATACGAACGACTCATTTTATTGATCTTAACCAAATTAAGTAAGGATGTCTAGAGAAATATTATTGTTTTACTATCCGCGTTCAATAATAACTCATATTAATAACTCATGTTATTCATTTTTATAAGTTTAACCCGTGAATAACAAGTTTAAAAGTTAAATATGGCTAAGATTCTTAGTAACATTAATATAAATATCAAAATGAATGCATGACTCCACGGGTATGCACGAAGTTAAAATCTACATATATATATATATATATATATATATATATATATATATATATATATATATATATATATATATATATATATATATATATATCAGAACACAGTGTATGCACGAAGTTAAAATCTAGTTTTTAGAAATAAATATTTTTGATGTTGAGGAGTTAAAATCAATTAATTTATTCAATGATGTTGAAGAAATGTTGAGTAATGCCCTCGGATGGAAAAAATTTACAAATACAAGTCCATAGTACACCCGAATACAAGAGCTCTACACCGAAAGGAGCAACACATCCTTCCAAAACGGCAAATGTTAGATTGATATGAATCGCTGTAAGTTATCATGTATTCTTGAGACACAGTATATGGAGATTACACGAACATAACAGACCCTAATCTCACACAGGTAAGCTTGGGCAACTAACAAATCTATCATCTAATACTTCACCCGTAGTCCAAGTGACGAAATGCGAAAGCTGGAAGTGAAGTAGAAAACTTAAAACTCAAGAGTTCTAACAAATTCGTTGATGAAGACATCAGAGATCAACCGAAGACATCTTCAAACTGCACCAGCAAAAAAAATAATAAATAAATAAATAAGGAGGGCTAAACTAACATTAAAGGTCCTTGACTAAACTTTTATTATTATTATTATTTTTTTTTTTTTTTTTTTTTTATCAACCATCACTTTTTATTAACAATAAATAGGATTTTACAAGAAATTGGTGGGGAGCCGAGAAACCAACTGGGCCCCCACACCTCTAGCAATAGCGAAACCAATCCTATTAAAAATATGAACGGCAGCCCGCGCTTCAATGTCTTGAGTCGTAGAGAAACGTCGAATACGTTTTAGAAGAGTTACCGCATCTTTCTCAAGTTCTCCAAAAGAGGAGAAAGAGAAGGGGAGGAACCCATATCCGATATCCACACATTTGGCCTCATACTTGATACGTTTACGTTGTGCCGCATCAACAACCGCACGACCTGGCCTAAAATCAATCATACCAGATTGCGTCAAAGGCGACGACCCCGTAAGATCAACACAAACATCAAGCCCACCATCCCAAGAGTAAAGTAATATATCAGCTGGGCGCAAGGATCTATCCCTATCACCATAAAGCCCAATATCCACCTCCTTACGAGCTGAAATTCCGGACCGAGAGCATATATCAACAAGAACATCATGCACAATATTATGCCGATGTTTAATGCCAACAATACCCGCACAAGAAACCGCGTGATCCCCAAAAATATCTCCAGTAAAAACACGAGAACAAGCTGAACACGGTACCTGAACAGTGAAAAGAGGAACACCCAGCCGATAACACAACACACAACGGTATGTCCGGGCATTCATTGTTTGACCCAATCCAGATATAGGAACCACCCTGAGCCAATCTGAAGTATGATCCTCCTTTAGAGAGCTCCATAATGCCATCTGTCGAGGAGAGAGATGGAATGTAGATTCAACAGTTTGGGTAACCCGATCGAAATATATATCTGCCAATTTCTTCATGAGTTTGGGGGCAGCGACCTCGCTTAGGTTACTCAAAAGGTCAATATCCATATCCATATTAAAAGTACATAAAGCATCATCAAAGGAGGGACCAGCAGTTACAATACCAGAACTATGGAGGAGCTTAGTCTGTAAACTAGCAGATTGAAGTCTAGACGCAAGAAAAGCATATTTCAAGACATCTCGTGCAGAATAAACACCAAGCCCCCCGAAGGCAAAGGGGAGGGTGGCAAGTCTCCACTGCCAATCATCAAAACCAGGCCCAGAGGCCGTGACAATACGTTCCAATGAAGAACGAAGCGCCACATCGAAAGAAACCTGAGCACACTCAAAGACCTTGGGGGAACATGTGCGCATAGAAAAATACAACTTGGAAATACCTGCACATGCACGGAGAAGCAACAACTCACATTGAGGGTCGTTAAGTTTAGCAACAGCATCCATAAGATCAATGGTTTTAGCTACCCTTTTCAAAACCAGCCTACTACCAAACTCAAAATCAACACTGACAGGCCCACCCAATAATTTAACACCATGTACGGGGCGGGAAATATTGGGGGGGAACACACCCGCATCTCTGCTCCTAGGGTCTTCCTTTGGCCAAAAGACCTCAGTTTTATCAACGTTGAGGTGTAAGCCACGACTAGGTCCATCCATCATAATCAACTCTAAAACCTTACCCACAACCAAAGTATCTCCAATAATAGTACCATCATCAAGATACCATGCTTGAAAAGAAAGGTTAAAGGAGTCTCTAATCTTACATGCCAAGGGATGTAACACTAATGCAAAAAGAAGAGGCCCAAGCGGATCACCCTGTTGCACACCTTGATGAGACCAAAGAGTATGCTCACCATAATATAATCTAGCGGGGCTAGAGTAACAGAATTCCACCCACTGTGAAATAGCCGGGAAATGTAGCCGAACCTCACGCAACATAACAGCCCGATCCACCAAGTTGAAAGCGTTTTTAAAATCAACCAACAACATAGAAAGACCAACATCACCCCCACGATCCTCAACCAAACGATTCACTGCATGAAGAATAGCCTCCCCTCCTCCCGATACCCCAACACCAAATTGTAAATCATCTAAATAACTGTCTGAAGAATGGCCAATCATGGATGCACAAACCTTGGAAACTAACCGCCTCCAAACAGTCCCAACAGCAATAGGACGGATACCCCCACCTGGTTTGACTAAGGGTGTGAGAGGAGCACTAGCAATGTACTCGCCCAACTCCCTCAGGCATTTACCAGCAAGGAAAAGGTTCACCACTTGAGTGATAGATGCGATCAATTCATCAGAAATAGCCACAGGCGCACCATTTAAACAATCAAAAAGGTGTTGAGCGCGCAAACCATCTCGCCCACAAGAAGTACCACGAGGGAAACTCTTAATCATGTCAAGAACCGTAGCAGTAGATGTAGTAAGATGGTGATGATCAATAGGTATATCAGGCAAAAGAGGAGCAGACTGGAAAGGGTGCTTAGCTTTCAAATCCTCAAGAGTAGAGACATCATAAGGTGCAATACTAGAGGACGAAAGAACTCTGACCGCAGCAGTATAATGACCGTCACAAATTTTCCTCTTACATTGCTTGACATTGCGGTCACCCAAATCCGAACAGTTATCATCAATATTGGACCAAACAGGTGAGGGTTCGGCTAAAACATCCCGCACAATCTGTATACTACCACCAGGGGTGCCCCACGCCCGAATAGCACTAACAATATATTCTTCCTGGCGTTGACGCTTATTGGCCGATCTACATTCTTGATTACTCCTTGGACAAAAGGTTTTAAGGAGACAAAGAGGAAAGACTAACAAACTAACCCAACAAGAAATGTCATCAGGTGCGCAGATTACCTTGTCGAGGGCTCCTTTCAGAACACGAGCGAACTCCAAACGACATTTAGGAGGGATGGATTTGACAGTACGCAGTCCCTTAGAGAATAAGGAATCAAGAAGAGGTAAATCGAAACCACCAAGCTCATCCAAATTCAAATCCACAACAACATCAACATGGGAGGGAACCTGTGGTTTGGCGAGATCATATAATGCAAACCGAACAACACAATCCGGAGGAGACACAAAATCAGACCCCGTACCATGACGACACTTAGCCCGGAAGGTATGCGTTTTAAAACAAACACCACACAACCACACCCCCATACGCTTAAGAGTAGTCTCAGCTCTTTCGAAAATAGCCAAATCCGTTGAAATAGAATGCTTAGTAGTAGGTAGAGCCTCACCATTAAAGTGCCGATCGCGAAGATGAGTGAGCAAATAAGTTTTAGTTAGCCCATTTCCACCACCATCCCGACATCCATTGAGACCCACGAAGGGACAATGAAATTTAGTCACAGGCATAGCAACAAAAACGAACAAAGCACAACCTCTTGTAACCCGAACCTCAAGCAATAAAGCACCAAAGTAATAAGGATAGTCGATACCAATACTTGCAAACTGCTCATCATCATCATCATCATTATTATTATTATTATTATTATTATTATTATTATTATTATTATTATTATTATTATTATTATTATTATTATTATTATTATTATTATTATTATTATTATTATTATAGATTTGGATGAGAACCTATGCGAGCCTTGCCAGGATCACAAAAGTGCAAACAGTTTAATATTAAAATAAGTAAAAACACAAGCGACTCGTCGAGGCCCTGATTTTGATAGGGTTACAAGAAAGGAGATAGAGATGCATAATATTTTGTGAGATTTGTTGAGGTGTTGTGTTACTAGGAGATTTGTTGAGGTGTTGTGTTACTAGGCGATGTAAATTTTGGTTTTAGAAATGCTAGGAGTCTTTTGTTTTGGTGTGTACTGTATTATCTCACTAGCTTCTTGCTAGTTAATTTTAATAAAGTTCACCTGCAGTTTAAAAGAAAAAGAGGCAGTGGCTCATGGTCGCTGTTGAAATTAGATATGGTCTAATACCCGTAAATTATCATACATCAATGAGCTACATGCAATATATTGAGATTACACGACATATAAGAAATCCTTGTAAGAATGTGACATGTTATTAGTGTCTCATTAACATCCCATATTGAATAGTAGGTTACATATACTTAAATGTGTAATCAAATAATTCAATATAATAATGATTGCTCCTAATGGTACTTTAAATCTTGACCGTTTTATTTGTTAGTATTGATGGACATACTAACTCTTACGGCTATATATATGTCTAGTCCTCTCTCTACACAAAACACACAAAAGTAGAATCATTGTAGCTATCCATCAAGCTCTCTACACTTAAGTGGGTCAAGGGAGAGATACTAATCGTGTTCAATTATTTCTATATCATGTCGACATGCGCTTCCGCTTCAGGTATGTATTACTTGTTTATGTTATTATGTGGTTATTATCATATTCTAAGATCTTTGTGGCATAATAGATTAATGTGGTCATCATGAATATTTGATGCTAATGTCTACACATATGAATGCTTACATGTGGCATCAGAGACAAGGTTTTGAATAAGATAATAATCCATAATATAAATTATCACGTACTGTTTGATGGTTTGCTATTACATATGAAGTAATACTGTGTTTGATTTACTCCTAGTAAATGCTCTTTCCATCGGATGATAATTGCAATTTTTGATTTACATAGTTACACCTTGATTATAAAAGTTGTTTAACTTCCTGTCTAATAACAAAATACATTTCAACAAAGAAAAGTAAATGCATGTTTTGGACCAAATTCAATACAAATTGTTTGATAGTAACAATGATAGCGAGCAATAAGTAATTTTAGCATGAGGCAATTAAAGGAAAAGACATGCTCCTTGGTATGTGTTAGTTCACATACCATTTTATGGCCAAATACCGACTCAAATAGACTCAATATGCTAACTAAATGCCAAAGAATTTGTGTTGTTATGTTTGTGAACATGCAGGTACAGATATTACGCGAAAAGGCTAAAAACAAACGGAAATCACCAAAAACGGGCACAAGAGTAGATGCATGTGCAGTCAGTCAATGAAAGTCAATTCATAGCCGTTGAAGATCTTAAAGATTCAAGATTTGTCAGAGTTGGTCCCGGGATTAAGTTTGAAGAGTTTATCAATTTTAGTCCTTGAAGTTTCATCACATGTCATAATTAACCCTCTGAAACTATCTTTGAAGAAATGACATGAGAGCTCCTTGTATTTTCAAACTTTGTCATCTTAAACCCTTGGAAAAATATTATGGAGATATTACAGATTTGGTCCTCAGGTTTTCAGATTATACATTTTTAGTCCTTGTAATATCATGGAACAAAAATCTGAAAATTAAACTTGAAGCCTATTCCAAGTTAATCAATCCAAGAAAGGTCCAATACATTAACTAAAAGCCCATAATATTATTACCCAAGCCCATCTTCCAACTATCCTACCCGGTCAACACCCACCTACGGTCAATATATTGAGAAAGGTCAACAAGAGTCAAACAAAGATAAAATAATTTACCCCGCTTCCCTTTTCCCCCAAATACCCCAATTACCCAGCTCTCATGAACCCTAATTACTATTTCCATTCAATTGACCGCAAGTAAGGGTACTAATGTCAAATCAAGTTCGTTTCTAGAAGGTCAGGGGTGTCAGCGTTTGTCAAAGTATCTAAGAAGCACAAATAGGCTACGTGGCTGCATATTATTGGGTAGAATGCGTCACGATTTCTTATCCAAGGGTACTTATTGATTGGGAAATGATTGGGATTGATCTCACAGCTCTCAAAGGCTTCAAACAAGCACAAGTTCACACGGATTGCCAGCGTGGCAATCCGTGACCCAACCTCACTCCTCAGCTATAAATAGAGGTTCATTTTAGTTGTTTAGGTGTGTAGATTGTAGTAGGGAAACTCTGTCAATTTTTCTTTTGAATGTATATTAGTGTAGTCAATGTAATTTCACTTTAGATTTTTAATAAGAAGTGCTTATTTCTTAATTACTCAGCTTATTGTTCATCTTAACTTTAGCTTATTCTGCTTTAATACTTACATATTCTGCTTATTCTAGTTTTATTCAGCTTAAAAACTTCATTCTTACTTTTATCTTTTCTTATAAATCATTTTTAGAAGAAAATATCTAATAAATAAAAAAAAAATCAGAAAAATATAAAAAATAAATAAAAGTTTACAAAATATCTAGTAAAAGCTTACAGTTGAACTTATTTTCCTTTTAAACATTCCATTTGAGCTTTTTAGCTTATCAGTGGAATTGTTTGAGTCAGTCAATATTAGTCAAAGGTTCAGATCATTAGTTGCTGTGGTGATTTTGGATAGACTGAGACAGAAAGTGATGAACTCAGCCTATCTCAGAGATAGGCTTGCTTAGTGAACTCCCTCTGTTTAGCTGAGGGAGAAGAATCTGGTATATTTCTTATTTCATTGTTTCTATAGTTCTCTTATTTCAGATACTGTTTCATTGAATTACTAGTGTAGAATATTTGACAGTTTGAGTATGGATATTGATTGATCAAAGATATGTGTAGCTTGATAATAGATCTGATTGTTTGATTGATTCTGAGTAGCATAGTTGTTTTGAGTATTAGTTTGTGGATCTGAGTTAGTTTGAGTATCTGTCATTTGTGTTGATTTGAGAATCGAATATTGTGGATCCGATTATAACTTGATTAGAATGGAGAACTGTTACATTGTGCATCTGTGAGTTGAGATTTGACTGTGAATTATTGTTGTTTGCTAATTATCTGATGTTCATTGTTCATTAGAGTTGGATTTGGATCATTGTGATTGAAGTTTAAAGTTTGGATTGGATAGGTGTAGTGTAAATCAGCTAGTTAAGTGATGTTTGGTAGTAGTTGGTTTTTGAGGTTTTAGTTGATAATATAACTTGATCTCTGCATACTCATACATCAGTAGGATCATATAGGTTAGTAATAGTTAGGATTTAGTAGTTTTAAGCTGTGAAAGTCAAAATTCATTTTAAAACCATCACACTGCTTAACAGTTAGTAAATCAGTAGTACAGATAGGATTTGTAGATGCAATATAGTGTTAGTAAGCTTAATTTAGGTTAATTGCAACTTAGTATAGCATAATTTAGTAGTTAAGATCAATAAAATTTGGATTTAGTCAACTTAACTGAGTAATCAAAAAGTCAAAAAGATTTTAAGGAGTTGAGATAATCAGTTTTTCAAAAGGTTGCATAGAACTCAATTTTGATTCAAATTAGATTTGGAAAGTGGATTTGTGTTGTATCTCAGTTGGTTTATAAATTTCAAAAAGCACTTTTCATTTTGGAAGTCATATAAGCACTTAAGTCTGCCTTTGGAACTGCTTGTTTGCTGAGTTAGACAGACTTTCTGATTGATCTAATTAGGTCTGCTGTTATTCATTTGTGCCTATACCTGTGTTTAGTGGATGCTTATGAGTTTATTTTGAGTAGTATCAGTGTTGTGCATTGCTAGTTTACTTCTGTCTCTGCTTATTCTTGTTCTGCTGATTTGTTTGAGCTTATTTTAAGTTTTTTGCATAATAATTGTTGCATCTGTGGAATTCTGAGATTATGATTGGTCATAATTTGTCATATCTGACTATAATACATCATTTTCAGTCTGAGTTAACAGTTTCAAAAGGTTTTGTTAACAAGTGCTTAAAAATAAGCACTTGTGAATAAGCAGTTGTGCTAAATAAGCTCTAAATCATCTCATTTTCATTTCAAAAATTTTTCTCAAGTTCTTTTTATTATTTTAGATTTTCTGGAATTTTTCCAGATTTTTCTGATCATTTCTACTATTTTTCTTAATTTCTCTTTGATTTTATTCAATTTTAAATAGTTTTTAATTACTAAAAATTCATAAAAATTCAGAAAATGTTGTGAAAAATACAAAAATATTTTTAGAAATTCTTTTATAATATTTTAGAATTTTTAGAATTAAATTTTCGTTTTTCCATTTAATTTTTCTACTTTTCCTTATTTTTAATTCATTTTAAATTCCAAAAATCAATATTAATTAATAAAAAATAAAAGAAAAGTCAAAAAAATAATTTTCTTTTTCTTAAAATTCTTTTTAATAGTTTAAGACTTTTAGAAAATTGTTTTACATTCGTAGGATCATTTTTCAATAAACGTCGCGTTTTAAATAACGCGGTTGCATTTTCGTTTTTACGTTTTTGACTTTTGTGCATTATTAGCTTGTACTCTTTGCATGTTTCATAATTGTTTGTGATTACTTGAATATTTTGATTGCTATTTTCACTATTTCACTTTTCAATTCACGGTTTCACAAATCGATATTCTCGATTCCATTCGCCTTCACTGGGAAACGACTCTGGTGATCCGTATTTAACGAGGATCACTTCGATACTATACTATATATTATATAATTGGTTTTGACACGAATCACTCCTTGTCATACTGAGCATTTAGTTGATATATGTTGCTAAATGTACTGACCGGTCACAATTTTTCCGCATTTCCATGTATGACTAAGAATGATAATAGTTAGGTGTATTAATATTTTTGGATAAATGTGGTTAATTAATAGCAAATGATAATTTTTCATAAATTTGCATCTGCTTATGATATGAATGAATCAAAGAAAAGAAAAGACTATTTATTATTTGTTGTGTAACTTATGACAATTATATATTAAGTTATATATGTTTTATCGTATCGTTAGCCTTTATTATGGTAATGTTCATGACATCTATGGTAGCAACATGGTTAATACACAACGTTATGACATTGGTTGTTATAATTGTTCATTCAACAATTAGTGTCAACTTTTGTGACTTTGATTGCCTCTCATTATGTATAATCATTAAATTGATTGAGATATCAAAGTACTTGATGTTACAAAATTTTGAAATATGCATTCCTTGTGACATCTTTATGTTTTAAATCTTCATTGATTACCTTTAAAGCTATTTATTAATTTATTTATTATGTGACATTTAATGAGATTAATTTGTTAGTCACCAAAGTGGCAAATTGATCTAGAATTTGTAGTCATATAATATTTATATTATTTTAAAGAATGCTATTAAGATTCTTTTATTAGTTGATAGAAACTATGATTTTTTCCCAAAGGAAAAATTATTTTTCTATGACTAATAAACTTAAAGATGAAAATTAGTATACTTTGTCATATGTATATAGTTATCCAAAGATGTGTATATATTTGACGAAGTCTATTTTATTTTCTTGCAAAGTTTTATTGCATTCTATGATAATTTAAAGCTATTTATATATGACATTAAATGAGATTAATTTATTAGTCACCAAAGTGTCCAAGTTAATTTCAAATTTGTAGTCATATAATTTATGTTTTTGATGAGGCGAAAAATGAACCACATTTAGGGGGTCATTTAAGCCCGGAATTGAATTTATTTGATCAGATATTGCCCTAAATCGTTCATTTTGTGATCTTAGGTACTTTGGGATAGAAATCTGGAAAAGGAAGCAATTCGGACGTTTTTGGAGCATAAAAGTGAAGAAAACGCCAAAGACTTAATTTTCCATGCTGGAAACAGTGCATGATGGCGTCAAGAGGAAATATTTGACGGCGTCAAGAGTAAATCCCATGATGACCCAGTAGAAACGTGAAGACGTCACAAAAAGAGCGTCAAGAGTTAGAATCATGATGGCCTGCATAAGGTGTACACATGACGGCGTCAGACCCAGATCTAGGCAGTCCGAGGAACTATTTGGCGGCGAGATGACGGCGTCAGACATTTGTTCTTGACGCCGTCACCTTCTAAAATCTATATATAGTTTTCTAATTTTCATTCATTAAAAAAGAGGGGAACAAGTTTGGAGAAACCCTAAGGCCGAACCTTGTACGAATTTTACAGTATATTCAAGGGTTTTCAGCCCTTGAACCCTTACATGTGTAATTGAGATAAGTCTTCTCTTAATTCAATAAATATGTCTATGTGTTGGTTGTCTATATCTTGTGCTTGTCTTAATTCCACCATGTTAGGCTAGATCTATCTTGTGTTTGCTTAGATCTAATGAAACCTAGATGTTAATTATGTGTTGATTACTTGTTTATGGTTGTATTGGATGAATGATTTCAATGTTAGGCTTAAGAAAACTGGCAGATCTCCAATTGGTAACATGCTTGAACGTGTTAGGAAACATGAACCGATGTGTACCAGGTTTTATTGGTTGTATTTAATGCATGAGTAAATTCGAATGATCCCATGTTAGGAGCTTCTTAGCCGGCTCGACATAGGAGTGAAGTAGGCACTCATAGGATTGGGGAAGTAAGTACGCCACCCCATGAATGGTATTAAGGAATACAATCCGTCATCCACGCAACTATAACAAGTAATTAACGTGTAAAATATGTCTAGGGAGTAGTGAAATCTAAGTAAACACATTTCTCCCACTTATTGCTCACAACCTTAGTTAATATAGTTTAATTTCATTTTTAGTATTTTATTTTGATTGCATCTTAGTATTGGGTTAGTTGACTAGAAACTAATTCCGCCCAACTCCTTCAAACCCGAGATTTTTACTTGCTTTCCTAAAAATATAAAAATACAAAAAGAATCATCCCTCATCTCTAGACTTAATCTTTAGTTTTTCTAATCCTAGCGACACTATTCCTAGCTGAACGATCAATCACCCGGTACTTGTCACTATACTATACTACAACGATCAGGTACACTGCCTGGTGGGGGTTGTAAGCTTCTCAAGATCCCTTGAGAGGTAAAGCCTGGTGCAATCCCTACGCATCCAGTTTTTGGCGCCGCAGCCCGGGGAATAGTTATTGTCTAGGTTAGAATCTCTTTTTATTAGGTCTACTTGCTAGATTCCTTTCTAGTAAGATTTTATTTTTATTTTTAGGTTCTCTTTAGTCTATCTTTTTCTTCGTGCCTTTGTTAGTATATTAAATTCATTGACTATTCCGTTGAACAAATTGAGAGTGAGATTAGGGAACTTAGGGAGCTTAATAGGTTGATTAAGGTTGAGCTCGACCATGCATTTAGTGACCTAGCGACCGCCTTGTATTCAAATGAGGACCTACGGCCTAATGATTTTGTGAATGTTGTTGAGAAACTTAAAGAGGGGGAAATAGATCCGAAGCTAAATGATTATTTTAATCTATACCCCACTAAGGAGGAGATTGCATATTATAATAATCTTATTTATGACCCTCGATCTCCTTTTGCTAGAATCGAACCTAAGATAAAGAGAGGCGATCCTAAGAATGCTAAGATACCATGTGTGATTGGGTATAGACACGTTGACAATGCTTACATTGACTTTAAATCCCCAATCAACATTATGTCCTCAAGTGTTTATAATGATATAGTTAAAACAAGACTTGAACCTAGAAGAGATCCCAAATACCCCGGTGGAGTTTGTAACTTTGTCGGGAGAGTTAAAGGTCTACATGTCTTTGTTGGGAATTTCACTTATACCACCGACTTTATGATTGTGGAAGATCTTGCTAATGTTATTGATTGTCGATTATCCAATGTTGTGTTTGGTAAACCGTTTGTTGAGGAGTCCAAGTTAGAATATGATGAGATAGAAGGGACAATCCGATTTGCAAGTAATACCGATAGGATCACTTATAGGATGCCTAATAGAATGAAAGAATTTCGCTTTATATCCCGATTTGATAAGGATAACATTGGTGCTTTCGAGGACATCAATGAAGAGGATAAGAAAAAGGGCATGGATTATATATGGGAAAAGAGGAGTTTTTTCTACAACGATTGCTTGGCTCTAGGACCAAAGTATAAAGTCGATAAGGAATTTGCCCATAGGATTATAGGAGCAATTGAGAAGAAGGTGATTGGTTTCTACAAAGAACATTTACAATCAGAGAGTGAAACCAACGATGAGGTCATGTAATAACCCATGACCTTGAGTCTAGCTACAAGACTCGTAAATAAAGAAAAGCGCTTCTTGGGAGGCAACCCATGATTTTGTGTGAATTTTATTTTGTTTGATTGTTATTTGCTTCCGTATGCATGCTTTATTTTTATTGTCGGTAGATCATGTTTCTAAACTAAAAAGTGGAAATACTTTGCTTTGTTGTTTGGCCTAGTCTTAACTTCACCTAAAGGTATTTTTGCAAAAGATAAGTGTAAGGGGAAACCCCAAATATGTTTTTAAGAAACAAACCGATAATGATTCTCCACAATATTAAGTGAACATGTATATTTGTATTTGTTATAGTCAAATGCTTGTATCGAGTCATAATGAAGTTTTGCAGGATTTTCCAGGAAGTAGAACCTAGTTTTTCCAGAAATTTTCCAGAAACTTAACATAAGAATTTTTGCAGGTCACTTCTGACGGCGTCACGAGTTTACTCTTGACGGCGTCACGTTTGAAAATCTGGAAATTTTACCAGTTTTGTTTTTCTAACGGAGTCTTAAAGTTGTTGTTGAATTATTAAGTTTTATAATCTCCAGGAAATCTGCAAACTTCATTCCACAAGAATTATATCTTATTTTGTTTTCTAGGATTTAGTAACTTACATAGATTGCTGCCGATTTTATGCGAGGTTTGCCTTGTCTGTTTTCTCAGGATTTACAGGTTATGTATGACAAGAAGATGATTATTTTTCTGGAAAGGAAGCTTTGATTGTTCATTTTCTTGGAGGAAGATTTAACCTGGCCACCTTATTATCCATACTGAGCAAATCAGGGGAGTATTTGATTTCATTTGTTTTACTTATTTCACTTTTACATTCTTTACTTGAACATTGGGGACAATGTTCATCCTAAGTGTAAGGGGAGGGTTAAATGATGATACCTTACAGATACACTTTCGCTTGAGTTTGTTTGTTTGATGGTAGATGTGTAATAAAACTATGAGAAATACTTGTTAGTGCAATTTTAGCGTCAAATTTAAAATTTTTTACAACATTTAGGAGTGAAACTTTAGCCATAGCAAGCGTCTCATGGATAGGAGATTGTATGACTAGCACATAACCGTATCATTCAGAAAAATTTTCCACCCAAATATGTGAGGTTCGCCTTTAGATTTGATAGGAAAAGCATTCACTATTAGTGCTTATGAGTGTACCGGTAGCATTTAGATTCTAGAACTTGCGTTAGTGATGCATCCCGAGACCGCTAGTGAGACTACATTCGTGTAGTAGGATTTACTACATGATAAGAGGCATTAGGATCACCCTTGTGTTAAACCCGTATCATAATTACTTGACCATTTAAGTCATATTACTTGGCTAGTTAAGTCAACTAATTTTCCCACACACCCTTAGCGTTGTACTCATTTTTAGTACACGAAACCCCTAGTACACCCCTCCGAGCCTATCTTTTCGTTTCTAACTTTAAGCATTTTACTTAAAGGAAGAATTTGTTACACCCCACTTAAATGTACACCCAAATCGCCTTAGCCTTCCGTGTATGCACTCATCTTTAGTGCATTATTGTTATTTGTTAAACCCTAAGTTAACTATCTAATTGATTACATGGTTGCTAAGTCGAGTCATATCCTTGTACATATTGTTTTGGGACGATTGGGACTCATGGTTAAAGTACTTATTTTATGGAGTAATGGGGAAGAACATCATATATTACCCCCATATGTACGTTAATCTTAAAAGTACTCCAAGTGTTTTGATTTTCTTAATTCGAGTCATTAGATTAGTTTATTGTAAAGTATGTAAAAATTCAAGTGTAAGGGGAATATTCATTCCCTATGATGTATTATTTTGGATGGTAGGGTAAGAGTGTATGCAAAAAAAAAAAAAAAAAAAAAAAAAAAAAAAAAAATCGAAAAATCAAGAAAAAAAAAAAGAAGAAGAAAAAAATAGAAAAAGAAAAAGAGAAAAACATACGGACTACCATCCCTTTTCATTCAATGTTCATTTTATGTTTTTGTTATTTTTCATTTATTAGCTTAAGTCGAGTCTAGTCTTGGCTTAGCAACGCCATATTGTACATGTAATTAACCAAGATTATTAACTCGCCACCAGTAAAGACTGCCTATATCCAACAAAATCGTGTATTTCATATCCCTACACCTAACGTTACAACCCTTTAAAAGACCTCTTTGATAGTTTATCCTAGGTACTTACGCCATGTGGTGGAGGTTTGATCCTTTCCCAAGCCTATGGTAATCTATTTTGCTATGACAGGTAGTGAGAGATGTTTTCAATTTCCATAATGTGATATTACTTTATTCTACCCGAGAGATGTGAGTATCTAAACACTATTTGTGAGGTGCTAGTATATGACCTCCGTGCTTTTCTTTGGTCTTTAGTGGAACAATTATTTGTTGTAATTACTTTTATATTAGTGTTAAATGACCCCTAACTTGTATTTTGACTAGAATAAAAGCGCATTTGCTTGAGGACAAGCAAATCTCAAGTGTAAGGGTATATGATGAGGCGAAAAATGAACCACTTTTAGGGGGTCATTTAAGCCCGGAATTGAATTTATTTGATCAGATATTGCCCTAAATCGTTCCTTTTGTGATCTTAGGTACTTTGGGAGAGAAATCTGGAAAAGGAAGCAATTCGGACGTTTTTGGAGCATAAAAGTGAAGAAAACGCCAAAGACTTAATTTTCCATGCTGGAAACAGTGCATGACGGCGCCAAGAGGAAATATTTGACGGCGTCAAGAGTAAATCCCATGACGACCCAGTAGAAACGTGAAGACGTCACAAAAAGAGCGTCAAGAGTTAGAATCATGAGGGCCTGCATAAGGTGTACACATGACGGCGTCAGACCCAGATCTAGGCAGTCCGAGGAACTATTTGGCGGCGAGATGACGGCGTCAGACATTTGTTCTTGACGCCGTCACCTTCTAAAATCTATATATAGTTTTCTAATTTTCATTCATTAAAAAATAGGGGAACAAGTTTGGAGAAACCCTAAGGCCGAACCTTGTACGAATTTTACAGTATATTCAAGGGTTTTCAGCCCTTGAACCCTTACATGTGTAATTGAGATAAGTCTTCTCTTAATTCAATCAATATGTCTATGTGTTGGTTGTCTATATCTTGTGCTTGTCTTAATTCCACCATGTTAGGCTAGATCTATCTTGTGTTTACTTAGATCTAATGAAACCTAGATGTTAATTATGTGTTGATTACTTGTTTATGGTTGTATTGGATGAATGATTTCAATGTTAGGCTTAAGAAAACTGGCAGATCTCCAATTGGTAACATGCTTGAACGTGTTAGGAAACATGAACCGATGTGTACTAGGTTTTATTGGTTGTATTTAATGCATGAGTAAATTCTAATGATCCCATGTTAGGAGCTTCTTAGCTGGCTTGACATAGGAGTGAAGTAGGCACTCATAGGATTGGGGAAGTAAGTACGCCACCCCATGAATGGTATTAAGGAATACAATCCGTCATCCACGCAACTATAACAAGTAATTAACGTGTAAAAGATATCTAGGGAGTAGTGAAATCTAAGTAAACACATTTCTCCCACTTATTGCTCACAACCTTAGTTAATATAGTTTAATTTCATTTTTAGTATTTTATTTTAATTGCATCTTAGTATTGGGTTAGTTGACTAGCAACTAATTCCGCCCAACTCCTTCAAACCCGAGATTTTTACTTGCTTTCCTAAAAATATAAAAATACAAAAAGAATCATCCCTCAACTCTAGACTTAATCTTTATTTTTTCTAATCCTAGCGACACTATTCCTAGCTGAACGATCAATCCCCCGATACTTGTCACTATACTATAATACAACGATCATGTACACTGCCTGGTGGGGGTTGTAGGCTTCTCAAGATCCCTTGAGAGGTAAAGCCTGGTGCAATCCCTACGCATCAGTTTTCTTAAAGAATGCTATTATGGATCTTTTATTAGTTTATAGAAATTATGAATTTTGCCTAAAGGAAAAATTATTCTTCTATAACTAATAAATTTAATGATGAAAAATAGTATACTTTTGTCATATGTATATGGTTATCCAAAGATGCTTGTATATTTGAGGAAGTCTATTTAGTTTCTTGTAAAGTCTCATTGCATTCTAATAATGATGAGGATATATTGTTGTGTTTACCCAAAGGAAACCAATAATATATATTTCATTAAGCATTTACATTTTCTGTAATTAACCTTTACTCTCAAGCTTCTTCCGTTACCTTGTTTACCGGTGTGAATTTCTCCGAATGAAGCGAACAAGTCAATTTTCATTTAGGTGCTTTGGATATTGACTTGGTGCTATTGGAGGATAGGCCTACCGATCTTACTGATGCTAGTACAAAGGCTCCAAAATCACACCATAAGGAATGGACAAGGTCTAATAGACTATGCTTGAACTTTATGCGGATGACAATTGCCAACAACATTAAGTCTTCTCTTCATGGCATTGAGAATCAGAATGCTGAAGATTTCCGTAAGCTTGTAGAAGAGAAGTTTCGTTTTTGCTGATAAAGCACTATCATGGACACTTGTGGCTGAACTCACCAAGATGAAATTTGGTGGTTCAAAAGTAGGCAGGAACATGTCCTTGACATGACCAATAACGCAGCAAGACTTAAGACGCTGGGTATGAATGTGGATGAGTCTTTCTTGGTGCAATTCATAATGAATCCACTTCCTTCTGAATATGGACCGTTTCACATCACTTATAACACATTAAAGGATAAGTGGAATATTGATGAACAGTCCATTAAGCTTATTCAAGAGGAAGCAAGACTAAAGAAGCAAAGAGTTCACTCTGTTAACCTGGTGAATCAAGGAGTTGACAAGAAGCTCAAACCAAAACCCAAAAAACCTAAAGAAGAAACAACATGCTACAACCTCAAAGGTTGGTAATGGTGAAAAGAAAGAACAAAGGAACAAAAAAATGCAATTTTTGCATGAAAGAGGGCCATTTCTAAAAGGATTGTCCTAAGCGTGAGGCTTGGTTCGAAAAGAAAGGTATACATTATGTTTATGTATGCTTTGAATCAAACTTGTCTGAAGTTCCTTCTGATACTTGGTGGTTTGATTCTGGTTCTACTACTCAGTTTTCCAATATTATGCATGGATTCCTTACAATCCAAACCACAAGCCCAACTAATAACTTTCTCATTATGAGGGACCGAATGAAGGCCCCGATTGAAGGTGTAGGGAAGGCCCCGATTGAAGGTGTAGGGACTTATATACTAAAGTTAGATACCGGGTTTCACTTGGATCTACTAATACTCTCTATGTACCTTCAATTTCTAGAAATTTAATTCTGTTCCAAGACTTGATGTTAGTGGGCACACCTTTGGTGTTGGAAATGGTCATTTTAATTTATATAAGAATAAATCATTTATTGGTTATGGTATTCTTATCGATAATTTATATAAATTGAAACTTGATGATGTTTGTTCTGAATCTCTATTTATTGTTGATCATAATTTTGAATGAAACGTAGCATGGTAAATGAAAATTCCGCCTTCTTGTGGCATAAAAGTTTGGGTCATATATCCAAAGAAAGATTACAAAGATTGGTGAAGAACGAGATTCTACTAAATCTAGACTTCACTAATTTTGGCTTATGTGTGGAATGCATTAAGGGTAAGCAAACCAAACATAGCAAGAAAGGTGCCACAAGAAGCAGTAATCTCCTTGAAATTACACACACCGATATTTTTGGACCATTTGATACTCCATCCTTCACTGGAGAAAAAATATTTTATCACCTTTATAGATGATTTTTTCCCGTTATGGATATGTTTTTTTGCTGCATGAGAAATCTCAATCTATAAATGCCCTTGAGGTGTTTGTAAACGAGGTTAAAAGGCAACTTGACAGAAAAGTAAAAAATCGTAAGATCTGATAGAGGTGGTGAATATTATGTAAAGTATGATAAATCTGGACAGTGTCATGGTCCCTTTGCAAAGTTTCTCGAAAGTCACAGCATTTGTGCTCAATATACTATGTCGGGCACGCCATAACAAAATGGTGTGGCAAAGGCAAAACAGAACATTAATGGAGATGGTTAGGAGCATGATAAGTAAATCCTCTTTACCCAAAAGTTTGTGGATGTAAGCACTTAGAACCATAGTGTATGGGTTCCTAGTAAGTCAGTTCCAAAAACTCCTTTTGAGTTATGGACCGGGAGGAAACCTAGTCTGTGATACCTGCATGTTTGGGGTTGTCCAGCAGAAGCACGGGTTTATAATCCATAAGAAAAGAAATTGGATTCTCGAACCGTTAGCGGTTACTTTATTGGTTACCTAGAGAAGTCCAAAGGGTATAGGTTTTATTATCCAAACGACAGTTCTAGAATTGTTGAAACAGGCAATACCAAATTTCTGGAAAATGGTGAAGTTAGTGGGAGTGTTGAAAATCAAGTTGTGGATATTAACGAAATAAAGGATGATGAGCCATCACCCATGAATGTTCCTAAATCCACAACTGCACTAAATGTTGTTCCTGTATTTCAAAATCAAGAACAACATTTGAATAATGAACAAACACCCCCTGAAGAAACTAACTTACCAACTCAAACAAGTGAACCCGTTTGAATAGTATTAAACAAACCTATAAGGTTTAGAAAGTCAGCTATTCCCGATAATTATATAGTTTACTTGCAAGAGATTTTGATATTGGCATTGATAATGATCCTGTAACTTTTCAACAAGCCATAGAAAGTGATAAGTCTGAAATGTGGATTAATGCTATGAAAGAAGAGTTAAAATCAATGGCTCAAAATAAAGTCTGGGATCTCATAAACTTTCCAAAAGGTTTTAAACTAGTTGGTTGTAAATGGGTCTTTAAGACCAAACGCGATTCTAAAAGCAATGTTGAAAGATATAAATCTAGACTTGTAGCCAAACATTATACTCAGAAAGACGGCATTGATTACAATGAGACTTTCTCACCCGTCTCAAAGAAGGACTCGTTGAGAATAATATTGGCATTAGTAGCTCATTTTGACTTAGAGCTACATCAAATGGATGTAAAAACCGCCTTTCTAAATGGATATCTTGAGGAAGAAGTTTATATGAAACAACCTGAAGATTTTTTCATTGAGGGTAAAGAAAATATGGTTTGTAAATTTAAGAAATCAATATATGGACTTAAACAAGCTTCAAGGCAATGGTATATTAAGTTTAATGATACCATTAAATCTTTCGGTTTTGAAGAAATCATCGTTGATCGATGTATATACCACAAGATCAGTGGGAGCAAGTTTATATTTTTGGTTTATTGCAAACACCATTGAAGAAAATTTTGTAGCTTGTTATGAGGCTACTATTCATGTATTATGGCTGCGGAACTTTATTTCAGGGCATGGGGTTATCGACACTATAAGCAAGCCGCTGAAAATTTAATGTAATAATACCGCAGCAATTTTCTTTTCTTAGAACGATAAGTACTCTAAATGTGCAAAACACATGGACATAAAGTTCCTTATCGTAAAAGAGGAAATTCAGAAACAAAGAGTGTATCTAGAACACATAAGTACAGATCTCATGATTTCAGATCCTCTAACCAAGGGTTTACCACCAAAGACATTTACGCAACATGTTCCTAGGATGGGTCTTGGTTGTATTGATAACTAATTATGATGTTCTAAACACTCTTGAGCTCAATAAAATGTTTCTGATTTTATTTCTTATTCATTATGCTATTATGCATGCATTTGTGTTTGAATAAGAAATTTGTATGTATTATCATAACAAGTATGTGGACTGTATGTTGTTTATATATACTTATTAATCTAGCATGATGAGCTCATAGTGTTGTGATATATGGAAGGGAGTATACGAGTATACTGTGTATGACCGCCATAATCCTCACTATGTAGTTTGTTGTGTCAAGATACTTATGATGTTATCAGTTAATAAGATTTAATTCGCTAGCCTTATGTTGTACTATGTAGGAATATCATGTCAAGTGGGAGAATCTAAGAATGTGACATGTTATTAGTGTCTCATTAACATCCCATATTGAATTGTAGGTTACATATACTTAAATGTGTAATCAAATAATTCAATATGATAATGATTGCTCCTAATGGTACTTTAGATCTTGACCGTTTTATTTGTTAGTATTGATGGACATACTAACTCTTAAGCCTATATATACGCCTAATCCTCTCTCTACCCAAAACACACAAAAGTAGAATCATTGTAGCTATCCATCAAGCTCTCTACACTTAAGTGGGTCAAGGGAGAGATACTAGTCGTGTTCAAGTATTTCTATATCATGTCGACATGCGCTTCCACTTCAGGTATGTTTTACTTGTTTATGTTATTATGTGGTTATTATCATATTCTAAGATCTTTGTGGCATAATAGATTAATGTGGTCATCATGAATATTTGATGCTAATGTCTACACATATTAATGCTTACAATCCTAACCAATAATCGGGCTAATTAGGCCGTCTAGCTACATCTATCATGAAAGCAGCTCGCTATATTCGGTTTCAAGCACACTACACATTACAAGATATTCTGTTTTGGACTCATGTACATGTCGATTCAGCAATGTTGAATCTCTAACGTGCTAAAAGGGTTAAACAAAAAAGCAAGACAGCTTGTATTGTTGTGAATTTGGTTAAAAGAATCACAACTATGGACAATTAATGTACGTACGTGAGAAATTCGATAAGAATTTTCAAATAAAAATAACTACGCAAAATCAACTTTGAACTCACTCATTATTCTTTATTAGATCGGTTGGAAACTTGGTACATTTATAGCAGAACTGGACCATGTATTGTCCATAATTATTAGGCTAGATTAACTGAGACAGATTAGAATTCTTCAGGATGGGCAACGGCATAAGCTTCCATAGCCTTGAAAGTTTTCTCGTACACTTCTTTTTCAAAGTTAAGAGTCTCAGCAGATGGCTTTTCATCGCCTTTGCAGTTGTAGGTGACTATCTGCTTGAATACGCTTCCTCCATCAGCAGAAGGCACAATCTTAACATCTGTTTTGATGGAGTCTAATATGCCCATCAAGTTGTCACCTTCAAAAAACGTATAGCTGTGGCTTAAGTTACTCGCATCAACAGCATCTTGCCTATACTTACCGGTTGTGAATGGGACACCTGAATTATATATGTAGTTTAGTTTTAGATTAGATAATAATGTACTAAACAATGTGCATGTGATACTCTGTCGTGAAACAAATGAAAATATAGACCGTGGCTTACCGTCACCAAATGTGAAGAGCCTTATTGTTCCAACACCACCATCACCTTCAAGTGTCTCGATGGACTTGAAAACTTGGGGATTGACCTTAGGAGCGATAATGTGGAAGTTACTGAAAACCTTGAAAACATTCTCAGCGGGATATGGAGAAGCAACCTCAACCTCGATACAAGCGGTACTCATGACTTAATTACTTATCTAGCTGTTTGATAAATAAGAAGATTTGGTTTGGATGATTGATATATGAGCTGAGTGAAGTTTAGGGTATTTATAGAATGAAAGAGTTGGAAAAAATGATGCTTTCAAACGCTTAATTGATGAGAAAGCACACCAACTTTGACCAATTTGTAATTTCTCATGCATGTTATTCTGTTTTGAATTGATTTATTGCAAACAATGCCCTTTGTGTCCGGATTCAAAGTCAACAAAAGTTGGAAAATACTAAAAAAAAGGGATGCATCCAAAACAAAACAAGTAAACGACTACAGTCTACACATTAGCTTTTAAATAGTTGATATTATATATGACCAAAGATTCTAGAATGTAGAAGCTACAATGATAATGCAAGGGTGTGAAATGTAAAATGAAGTCGTTTCCGTACGATATATTAGCATGCAAAGTTTTATTTAACCATTGTTTTTGTCCTTTTCACAGACTAATTAATACGGAGTAATTCATAGGATTTAGCCCACCGCAACACAAATTATCATGCAAAGTTTTAGTACGTCGTGGACTCGTGGTGGCTCTAGCTCAAACATATATAAAGTTACGTACTACAGCCGGCGTTATAAGGTTCAGCAGTTTAAAGCCGTTGTCTTTGTAAAGTCTCGCATACATATAGGACATCAATTGATTGGCAGATTGGAAAGCAAAAATGATTTCTTTTGGTGGGAGATTGACTTTTGTTAAATCGGTTCTTGGTAGCTTATCGTTGTACTTTTTCTCTTTGTTTCGAGCCCCGATGAGTGTTCTTCATTCTCTTGAGAGCGTTAGGAGAGATTTTTTTTTAGGAGGGGGGGGGGGGGGGGGGGGGGGGGTGGGTTGGGGACTCAAAACATATGGTCTGGGTTAAATGGGAAAAGGCGTTGTCTAGTTATGGGGTGGGGGTTTAAATATCGGAAGTCTTAAAGCCATGAATTGGGCACTTCTTAGCAAGTGGTGGTGGAGATTTCGGGTTGAGAATGAGGCGTTGTGGGTCAAGGTGATTAAGAGTCTGTATGGGGCAGGGGAGGGTTGTTAGAAGAAAATGTAAGCTTTACCAGGAATAGTGTGTGGGGAAATATTGTGAAAGTAGGCAAGGATTTGGATAAGATCAGGATTAATCTAGCTTCTACATTCAAATGGGAGGTGGGGGATGGAAAAGCGATATTGTTTTGGGACGACGTGTGGGTAGGGGGTAGAAGGTTACGGGAGCAGTTTCCTAGGTTATACCATTTAGAGGTGTGCAAAGAGGTTAGGGTAGGTAATAAAGGGGCTTGGAGGGGGGATGCGTGGACGTGGGAGTGGTGTTGGAGGAATTCTCCAAGAGGAAGAGTTATGAGAGATATTACAGAGTTATGCAACTTGGTACAATCTGTTCAACTAAAAAAACATGTGATTGACAAATGAAGATGGGAGTTAAGTGAAAATGGCAAGTTCTCAGTCAAGACCTTAGAGATTTGATAGATGAAAAGACTCTCAGGTCGACCAGGAGACAATTCGTTACTCCATGGTGCAGGAGCATTCCCAAAAAGGTATGTGTTTTTATATGGCGGTTGTATCATGGGAGGTTTCCAGTTCGTGCTATTCTTGATGACATTGGTATAGATCTTCATACTCTCTTGTGTCCCTGTTGTAATGACGTCATTGAATCTCTGGACCACTGTTTTGTTTTATGCCCAAAGATTTAGTTAGTTTGGAAGCAGGTATTTAGATGGTGGGGCTTAGAAAATGTTGATGTGTTCTCGGTCCAGGATGTTCTTAATTTACCCGGTATTAATTCATTTAGCGAAATCTATAGAGAGAGATGGAAAGCTGTGATTTGATCCACGTTATACATTATATGGAGCAATAGGAACCAGATGATATTTAGAAGGAATGGTTCCATGATTCCCGATTTGTTTAAAGAAATTCAGTTGTGATCTTTTGAATGGATTTCAGCCCGGTCGAACAAGGATGAGGTGAAGCGAGAAGAATGGTTCGGTGGTCCGATCGATCGTGTTAATTGGCTGGTGGAGCTGTTCTGTTTATGTACTTTTGTTTGTTGTTTCTTGCTTAGGCTTCGCTTATAATTTAGTTAGCCCTCGTGATACTTTCTTGGTTGTGTTATCATGCTCGTGAGACTGCTCACTGATTTTGGTGGTTTGTCTCCGGCCTTTGTATCTATATCTTATAGAAAGGGGCTTGTATTATCTATATTCCGGGTTGTATTTGTTGTTTGAGTTTTAATATATATGTTTGCCCTTCAAAAAAAAATGCTGCTAAATTGATCAAGGATGTTGAACTTCACCTATTTATCATAATTTACTTTTTAGACCTACAAATCATAAAGTATTAAGCTCTTTATTTGAGTTAAAGATGAATGGACTTCATTGTTTGAGTTTAACAAAAAGAAACTAGCACCCTTATAAAGGTGAATTGATGAGTCTGCCTCTAGTAAGGCAATCTAATCTTTTTTTTTTTCTATATCAGTTTTCTCTCTCCAGCGACCTGCAGGCGATTGGATGCCGCAGTAAGGGCGACCAAGATCAATTTTTTTTATTTTTTTATTTTTTTTTAAACATTTTAAACAACAAACTTAATTTCATTAATAATTAAAATAGTACATCAATTGAAAACATTACAAAAACATCACATAAATATAAACTTCAGTTGTAATCTGGGTGATCCCAGGTTTGAGGGTTGTGTAAGCGATAACCGTCATCATAAGGGTCAAAATTCGCAAACTTCTCTGCGTCTAACTCTGCTTCCAACCTGCTAAGCTCCCGCTCCTTTTCATCATTCCAGCCACCATCATCAGCCGCCACACTTTCCTCAAAACTTAACTGAAAGTGATCCAGATGAGGTTGTTGTTGTTGTTGTTGTTGCTCAACAACTTTTGGTGCATCAGATTAAGTTGATGCACCTTGCACTCTTGGTGCATCACCAGCTGTCACATTTTTCTCATAAGTCCAACGGATCTTGTTGGATTTTTGGGCCTGTATCTGATTCACACAACCCCACAATGTCTCACCAACGGCAGCGTCTTTACGATATTCATCGTACAAAAACTGAAAATTCACAGCTTTTCGATCTTCAGAGATGTCTTTGCACTCTGTGTATCATGTTCTCAGTCGTTGTTTGAGTGCCTTTGCGAGCTCAAACTTCTTAATGACTTTGACAATTTCCTCTTGTCGTTCCATTTCGTCTTTGTCAGCATGTTTTTGGATATATGTTTGAAGTTGTTTGACGGTATGAGGGAATTTGCAAGCCATTTTGAATAGAGAGAATTAGGAGATTTTGTGGATTGAAGTGTGCAATATGTTGTGTTAATATGTGGTATTTATAGTGTGTCAAAAGAATTTATTGTTTCCTTTTGAATGCAACGGCTAGTTTTTTTTCTTATTTTTTCTTATTATTTTTTTTTACCGTTTGTAACGGTTAAAAATTAAATACACAAACAAAAATACATTCGATCGCCCAAGCGACCGAGATGCGGAAACAAGGACTGATGATCAATTTTGTACAACAAGGAGATCGAGTAGTAATCGATCGTGGGTGTCGATCGCATGCCCTTACTGGGGGCAGCCTGAGGAGTATGATTAAGTAGCAGTGAGTTCTGTTTTGTTCTGTTAGATATTAGTTTCATCAGATTTAGTGTTGTTTTGTCTGATATTGGATAAGTCTAGATTAGTTAATGGATAGTGAGAAAAGTTCAATACGAAACAATATTTATCTAAAGAACAAATAACAAGATCTCAACCATACATCTATTTTAAATCTAAAGGTCTAGATTAATCCTCATTATAATATAATTAATTATTGAATGATACTTTTGTAATATCATTCCAAACTAAACACAGGGTCGGGTACCTCCTCATTTACGCATTTCACACACACACGAAAACCACAACAAACCACCACAACCGTCACCAAACCAAACGCCTCTGCCACGCCATCAAACCACCACAACCATCCGATCAGATTACTAACCAGAGGTGAGATCCATGACATCACCGGAAAATACTTAGCTCCGATCAGCTTCTGGTTACATGACGTCACCGGAAAGCCTCTCTCACCTACTAACCGTTCATCTTCCCGTTAGTCGCCTCTCTCACATAAACCACCACAAGATCCAATCCGAAATCCAGCGCGTGGTGTGCACGCGCCTGACTTGTTCAGGGATGAGGGAGAGGATAGTGGCAGAGGCAGATCCAGTGGGGGAGCTGGCGGGTGCTCGGCCACTCCCAACTGACCCAACTAGCCTAGCTTGTACCGGGATAAAGTCTTCAATCTATCCCCTCCTAAAGTCACACATCGTCGTTACGATCTTCAAATCATAAATTAGTTGTTGCAATCACTGCTTTAAACCACTGTTAGGCTGTTAGCTTGTTTTATGAAGTTTTCAATCTATAGTTTTACACAATTTAGGAAAAATTGAAGTGTTTGAAATGCCAAAAGAGTAAGGCGAAGAAGATAGATGCTGGTTTGATAAAAAGAAAAAGAAGGGTTGGTGGGGGTATGAATAAATTTTACTAAAAAGTTTAATAGTATAAGTATAAAAGATATCTGGTAATACAAATATCGCCTAAAAACGTTATTTATATTTTACGATCTTTGCTAAGTTTTGTTAATGACAAAGTATAAACTTTAATTCTTAGCAAATCATGAATATAGTTTAAGCCTTTCATAACAAGACTTTATTTCATTTAAACATTACATTTGCTACATTTACATTTCATATAAAACATAACATTTTCATATTTCTATAAATAGAAAATGTTGTATGACATCATGACATGCATCATGTGTAATCTTGGAAAGATTTACAAAATCTCTAAGTTGACTTTTGGAAAGATCTCTTACACATTTGGAAAGATTATTACACAAACTAACTTGAAGTTGACTTTAAGGATCTTGATTTGACTTGCATAAATATAGAAAGATTTCTTGAGTGTTTACCTGTCAGGTCTGGCGGAACCCTGTGGATACAAGGGCGGAACCCTTGTTTTGGTTCCGCCGGATCCGCCAGCTTGATATCTTGGTTGGCTATAAATAGCAAGCCACACTCAATAATTTTCTCATCACTTCTCATTATATTTTACACATACATTCTCATTACATTCATCTAACTCATTAACATTTTATTTGTGAAATCTTTTGTAGCAAAGAGGATCACAAGTTCATACCGAAAGTTACAAGTCTCAATATAACGTTGCAATTCTTGTTAGCTTAGCATTGTGTAAACTTGTATAGTTTACACTTCATTTGATTGTGTAATTTCAGTAGTGATCAGTTAGTATTTTAGTCCTTAAAATACATAGTGTGACGGGAGTGGTTGTACCCTTGTAAAAGAACTTGACATCTAGCTTTGTGTCGGTAATCTTGTGTAAGCGACGTGTAAGGTTTTCTCTGTCGGTGAAAGGAGCTTGTTGACTAGTGAAAGAAACTCTCGAGTTGGATACTCGGGGCGTGGAGTAGGGCAAGGAAAAAGAGTCCTTGTAGTCGAACCACTATAAACATTCGTGTTGCAGTTTGATTGTTTTTTTCTTTACTCTTGCATATTACTTATCGTTTAAGTTGTTACTATTGTTGATTACACGTAAAGGTTTCGAAGTTAATCAAGTTAAGAACTGGTAAACTATTCAACCCCCTTCTAGTTTTCCACAATATCTTTATGTGTCTAATAGTAGTACAGTTTTGTCAGATTGCGTTGAAAATGAAAAACCCATATACCATTGTTTTCTTTTAATTGTTTGTTTTAGTTTACTTTTAATTTGGATTGTTCTAATTTGTTTCCCTTTATTCTTTCGATATTGTATAAAAAAATAAGGAAGGTCGGATACATTTTAGTTTAAAGTGTTTATATAAAATCTTTTATTTGATAACATAAGATGCACCAAAGAATCTCATGGGATTCACAATGAAACTTTCTAGCTTATATGTGTATTTATTAATATGTGATTATAAGGTTATACAAGCCAAAAAGTTGCAAAATAAGCCACAAAAATGAGCTTATAAAACATAAGCTCAAAACCAAATAAGCCATAAGCCGACTATATATGCAAAAACAAACAACCCCATAAAGTTTGCTTTAAATGTGATTTGTAACTAAAAAAATCCCATGTGATGCACCAAAGAATCTTGTTGGATTCACAATGAATCCCTTGAGATTCATACTAAATCCCATGAGATTTACAATGAATCCCTTGATATTCATACAGAATCCTATGCAATTTACATACAAATCACATGTGATTAGCATATTATTTAGAGGGTGTTTGTTGTATCTAGTATAGTGATTCTTTTGACGAATCATTTGTGATTCATACAGAATCCCATGAGAATCCCATGTGATGCACCAAAGAATCCCATGGGATTCACAATGAATCTCTTGAGGTTCATACTAAATCCCATGTGATTTCATACAAAATCCTTTGTGATTTATCGACAAGATAAATCATACAAAATCCCATGTGATTTCATACAGAAACTCATGTGATTTCATACAGAATCCCTTGAGATTCATCCAAAATCTCATGTGATTTTGTACTTACAGTTTATATAAAGCAAAATGAAAATCGCATGGGATTTATACAGAATCTCATGTGATTTATACAAAATCCCATGGGATTCTGTATGAATCACATAAAAAATACTCGTCAAGTATCTTTATTAAATCTCATGAGATTCTGTATGAATCCCAAGGAATGAGAGAGAATCACATGGGATTATGTATAAGAACATACGACTTTTTAATAAAGAGATTACAAGAGCTCATTTCAATAATCATATAAAAAATATCTACACTTAAAAAGCTGTGACATAAAAGTATAAAACTCAAAAACAATGATTTACTCATTTTTACAAATCACTTGTGATTTTTTTTTAAATAACAAATCACAGGTGATTTTTTTACGAAACTTGTGGGATTTTTTTATCAATCCCATGGGATTTTTCTGGACGGAAGTTTTGAAAAAAAAAATCGCCTTTTTACGAATCTCGCGGGATTTTTCTGGACGAAAATTTTGAAAAAAAGTTCGTCTTGTTACGTATCCTGTGGGATTTTTTTACTAATTCAGTGGGATTTTTTAACGAATCCCGTCGTATTTTTCTGGACGAAAATTTTGAAAAAAAAAATTCGTCGAAAGTATATAAAAGTGCATATCTATAGAAAGATGATTTAATTCTCGTCGCGATAGTGTATTTTTCGTAGCTTGAAGATTTATCGTTTGTAAGATATGTTGTTTTTTAAAAAAATGTGGAAAGTGGGTTTTTATATTAAATGAGCTAAAATGTCAATTTTGCCATCCCTTTGTTATTTTTGGCTTCATCTCAGCCATTAGATGAAAAGTGGATGGATGGTTGAGATTGGCTTATTTATTCTTTAAATGATACATGTTTTGCACGGATCTTACCTCAATGGTTAGTTGTTGTATTGTATCAGTATGTTCTTAGATTTGGGAGTGTCCAACTCTATGCTACTATTCTTATGATATACATTTTGAGAAGTTAATATAATTTCACATTTGCACCAAGAAGAGTGTCTAAATCTATGCTACTATTCTTATGATATACATTTTGAGAAGTTAATATAATTTCACCTTTGCACTAAGAAGAAGAAGAAGAAGAAGCAGCTAGCACCTTTCACGCATAATAGAAAACGATGAATTAAGATTATCTAGTATTCATATCTAAATAGAATTTTTAGCGAATTTCAAGACCCAAGGGTGAAAGTTAAAGAGTTCAACCAAAACACATTATGGGAAAATGTGAACTAATATGTTATTATAATAAATAAAATGAAAAAGATAATACTCCGTAAGTTGTATAATAGTCTAATAACCATTCGAGCATTGATGCTCTAAGAGCATCAGCAATTGGGAGTTTTTGCAAAAGGTTTTTACTATTTGGAAAAGCTTTTCAAAATCATTTTACCATTGCAACCAATGACTTTTCAAATGGTTTGCATGAAAGACTTTGCTCCAGCCAAGTGGTTGATGAAAAAGCTTTTTACTTTGCAAGTTTAGCATTTATTGCATTAAATGCAAAAAGCCATAAAAGCTTTTTACCATTGCTCATGCTTTTATTAGACATGTTTTTGCTACTAAAGGAAAATAAAGTTTCTCTATACACACAGTAACTAAACTAGACATGTGGTAAACTTACCACATGTTGTAGTTTCACATAGGGTATGTTTGGGAGAGGGGCTTATAAGGGTTTAGGCTTTTAAAATAAGTTGGTTTATAAAATAAGTCTCGTTTGTCATGGGTGCTTATAAAATCATAAGTCCCTAAAAAAGGCTAAAAATTTTAGCCCTATAAAAGGGGCTAAAAATTTAAGACCGATGCTTTTGAACAATAAATTACTTATTTACTAACAAAAATATTTTACATATACAAAATATTATGTCTTTTTTTAGTAATTTTGTAATAATAAGCTTAAGCTTAAGCTCATTTGCCAAACAAGTTTACAAAAATACAAATATCAACTTCGGCTTATAATAAAAGCCCTAGCCCCAGCCCCAACCCCAGCCTAAGCCTAAGCACAAGCCCAATCTCAGCCCCAACTCATTTCGCCAAACATATCGATAGTAATATCATGCAAATCTTAAATTATACTGTAGTATTTTCAGCTTCACTTTGTAACATGACCATCTCAGTTGGTTTTTAAAGGCAAACACCAATGGTATGATGTAGTAGAATTTATACCACAACCTACAAGTGTTTCAAGTTCTTTAAACAAATACAGGAGTATTATAAACGAGGTGGTTGCCCCCGCCGCGTTGCGGCAGGATAATTTCGATTTTCGTAACGTGGTGTTGCATTTTATTTATGAACGTGTAAACTTAGTAACTGTTGCCATTTCTTTCTTTTTTTTTCTTTTTTTTTTTTTTTTTGACATTGTATAAAGGTTGAATAAACGTTTTAGTATATTACTCCCTCCGCCCCAAATTTATTGTCCACTATTGACTTTTTTAATCTTTCTTCTTCAACTTTGACCTTAAATATTTTCGTGGGTGTTATATAATATTTAATGCAAAATATATAAATGGATTGAGTTTAAGTGTACTTTTCAATTGTATAATTTTTCATCAAGTTTTATATAACAATATATATATATATATATATATATATATATATATATATATATATATATATATATATATATATATAATAGTCAAAGTTGAACTAGTTTGACTTTGAAAATTCAAACTGGACAATAAATTTGAAACGGATGGAGTACATTCTAAGAATTGTTGCAGTTTCATTTGTTTTCTTTTTTGGCTTGATATTTTATCAGAATGAATATATATATATATATATATATATATATATATATATATATATATATATATATATATATATATATATATGGGGCAATTGCATATATACCCACTAAAACTTGCATATTTGCATATATACCCAAAACATGCATTATACATCATGCATTGAAAACTTGTATCTTGAAAAAATATGCAAGTTTTTGAGTTTTAATGGGTATATTTGCAATTCTCCAAATATATATATGACTGGTTCGAGTTTGGGCCAAAGAGTCGCACGGACTAACCCCCAAAAACACAGGTGGGCTAACAAAAGCAGTCCAAGGTTAATAACGTTTCAGGCCCAAGGTAAATAATATATTCAGGCCCAAGGTAAGTAATATTAAATTAGCACCGACGTTCAGTTTTAATGTATATATAGAACTAGTTATAATACCCGCGCACGCGCGGGTTTTTTTTAAAATTTTTTTTTTAATCATATATTTTTATTTATTAAAAAATAAATAATTTAATATTTGTTTTGTTTGATTTATGACTTTTAATTATAGTTTTTTATTATTAAAAATAATTATTTAAAAATTTTAATCCTATTGTTAATTGCATTTTATCTATATTTTTGTATTTATCTTCTACTTGTGTTATGGATAAATATAAAATGTTAAATAATCTTTATTTTTAAATAATATTATTATTAAATAAGGTATGGTTTAATTTTTTTGAAATGGAAAAGTCCCCACTTGAGGTTTTGTTTTATTATATAAAAGATGATACTCGTTATTCCTAACATGAAACAAATATATATGTCGAAATAACTACTATTTTGTAAGCAACTATAATAAGAACAAGTAGGTTGGCGCCAGCCGCGTTGTGGCTGAGAATTTTTTCTAGTGTGTTTTAAATTGTAACCCGTTTATTTGAGATGTGTCTCCGAGGCCGAGTGAAAAAAAAAACGACATCTTTTTTTTTAAACGTTTTTCTACATGTAAAGCTAACACAAATTTTAAACTTATTTGATAGATTAAAAGTTCATTATGAAAGTTTTTTTATTTAAAAACTATACATATATATTAAAATTAAACATTTTTTATAAGATCGTACATATGTCAAAAGTATATCAATATTAAGCTCGTTTTGTACGTTATCGAGAGACCTTTTTGCCTGTATTTTTTTTTTTTTTTTTTTTTTAAAGAAATCACAAGATATCTGTTAGAAATCTTTTTAGATACTTAGTAAATAAAGTATGTTGTATAAAAAAGTTATAAATAGTAAAAAGTTAAAGGTGTGATTTGTAAATATATACATATATTTTTTTGTAGAGGGAATATTTTATTTATGCTAGAGGGTACATGTTTTAATTCATATTGTGCAAATGGTTCATGTATTTAAGGATTGGAATGAGTAGTTATTGATATGGAAGAATGGATTCGGCAACGCATATGGATTTTTTGCATATTTTATTAGTTTGTGGCTACAAAATGTTTGTTTAAGCATTAGCCAATAGAATGTCACCGATCATATGCTATATAATATATATAGTCAACTAGGTTTTTAACCCGCGCGTTGCCGCGGGGTGAGCTGAGATTTGGTTGGTGCGACATTGTCTTTGTCGTAGCACTTATATAAATAAGTGTATCCACATGCAACAGTAATTGTTGATTGAGAATACATGATCTCTGGTATCATTTAGTAACATGATATTGAGCATACTCTTTTTTTACATATAATCAAGACACATATAATCTAATTATCGTATATAATCATCATTTTTAGCAACAACTTTGTAAAACTTGTATATTAGTTTTATAAAGCACATATATAGAGAGCTCACATATACCAAAACAGTACCCAGTATAATCATATAAGCTCAATCATCTGCTAAAAAAACATACCCAAACAGCCTTTATGATCAGCCCTCATTTGACTTTGTGAATAACATTGCGTTTTCAGAATGCAGCAAGTCTTTAAACTTTTTATTGAACTAACCTTCTCCATTATTTTGCTGCATCTAAGCTGTTCCAAGCCGTCATCCTGTTCATGTGAAATAGATACACCGTCCTCGGTTGCGTCGAGCTGGTTCATCAAATTAAACCTGAAGCAGAGCAGGCCAATAAAGATGTTTGATTACCTCAATTCTCGCGTCGTGATCTGAACTCATTTGTGGACGAAATGTTGCAACCTGTACCTTCGCGCCAAATCTCGTTTCCTAGTTCAAGTCTTGCTTCATATGGTGCACTCGTATCGGCTACATGGAACAAATAAAAACCTCAAAGGTTAATCCTAACTTTCGTAGTATGTGATTTTGTGAGGACATATATGCTATAATGTATAAGCCATGTCTTACTGTTTTTTCTTTGTTCGTCTCTTGGTACAGGCCACCGGTTGTTGAGAGTATAATGTATAAACACTGTATGTTGGTGAAACAAATCTTTCGAGAGAACAGATAGCAGAAGCAGTAAACACGGCGTAATTATGAAGAACAATGGCTGCTGCAAAATTCAATACCTTTGGGCCTGCATTAATGCCAACGAAAGTTGTGAACAAAGTATGAGTAATCGATTGCTGCATAACACGTAAAGGTGAGCACCATCATGCGACTATCAATTGTGAATGACTAACAGAACAGACTACTTACCTATTCTTTGTGAATCCTCAATTCTGTCTCCAGTAATGGTAACGTGTTTCTGATAGAATCACTTTTTCAGTATGCATAATTATCTGTTATGACATATTGTTGTAACCGGTTTTCTCTGTTTTCCTAAATCATATTCCACTAAAATTGTAGCACTTCAATAGGTTAAAAATATTTGGACTATTCAGAGTTACAGAACACATAATTTTAATGTAAAAATATATCTGAAATATATAATTTAATGTAAAAACTGCATCCTTTTGTATGTTCCTTGTTTCTATTACATTTTTTAAAGATAATCAATTGTTAAAAAACCATGATGGCATACAAAACTAATAAAGGTGCGCATATAGTAGCAGACAGTTGGTTAGCAGTGGCAAGCTGCAATCAGCAGGATGCAATGAGCAAGCCGCAAACAAAGGGTTTTCACACATTTCATCAAAATCTAGTTGTTTACAAATAAGCTGAACTGAAATGGTACCTGGTGTAGAAGTTCACGGTGCATCGTTGTATCGTAGAGCTCTTGCTTATGCTTCTGTTTGAGTTCCCAAAACAACCCTGAAAATCATAAACTCGGGGTATATCACATCGGAAACAATTAGTTTTGTATACAATCTTATATAACATATACACTAATATATGAAGATACACCAAATGGACTGACCCATCCTCGTGCCGCAGTGATAGCCATGATAGTTGTTTCCATAAGCTAAGATAGAAGGTTCCACATAACGCCCAAAAAACTGATTAGCTTGCTTTCCTACGAACTGCATGATATAGTTAAATGGTTAAATTATTAAAAAGCAAAAGCTGCAAAGAAAGTATTATGCAATTGAACAAATTTATGACCAACCTTAGCCGATAAACCCCATAAGCATGCCTCAACCACTGTCTATACTGGTGATGTCAGGACCTGCATAATTAAATGCTTTATCAATCATTATTCTACGCATCTGAAAACCCACAGCATGTATTGCGTAGGCAGCGGGAATATCCAGACTATATACAACAATTGTTCTCCACAAAGAGACCGCGAAAACGGGAGCAGACCTGGTCACAATGGCCAAAGTATTTAGACTTGATCGGAGGGCCTGTAATAATGCAGCAAGATGTGTCATAAGCAAACAGTTGAACGAATAAGACCCAAACATCTTATATTTGCAAACTCTGGTGTACAATTTGGAAGAGATTCTTAAAACGTTTGCTTTCTTGCAGATCTATATTAGACTGAATTGCATAAACCTACAATGTACAAAATATAATTGGTTAGAATAAATTAATAAATATTAAGTGGTGCATAAACCATGACTGCTGACTGTATTTCTTTAATGACCAAATGCAACACCTAATTTATTGTTTCTACTGAAAATTAGCATGCACCTGATTGGGAGCACCGTTCATTTGCAGTGTCAGTAGCTAATTTACCGCCTTTCCTTACGTAATTGCAATGTGTGAATTTGTCGTACCCAAGTCAGTTCCAATAGCTTCATTCCTAAGAGGTCTCGACCTGCATACCATACAACCGATTGAGAATTGTGAAATCTTTCATGTTCAGTCCATTTTAAAAAAATAAGTTAAAAAAATGAGATTTTTTTTCATTTACTATTTTTTCTTTCATTTTCTGAAATCATAATCAACAACCTCTAGCAAATACTTGAATAAACGATTTAAGAGGTTGCACACACTAAAATTAAAGCTCACTTTTAACCCGTTTGACTCATTTCCCTTTTAACTAAAGTCGTTTACCTGTTTAAGGAAAAATACAATTCCAAACAACCCATTCTTCAGTAAATGGGTATAAATTGCTATTTGTAAATGTGCTGAGCTGACCGTTAATACTTTCTCGGACCCTCTTTGATCACCTTGCAGATGACATATTTGTGACACGTCATTGTAATTTTGCAGGCTCGAGTCAAAACATGTCAAAGGCGTATAATGAAAATAGGAACTGGTCAAACGGGTCGAATGAACATGTTAAAAGTTGGTTGAAGTATTCTTTTTCTGCTTAAAGTCAAACATGTTTGGACAAAAAGTGTTCCGCTTAAAACCCAAATCGACGTTCCCACTAACAAACGCGGTAAAAAAAGTATTTTTCTTAACCTAAATCTTGCTTTGTTAAGTGTGGATTACTGCAAAGTTAAAAAATGTAACATAACCATAAATAGGTAAAAGTGATGCAATACCATTTAATGAACAACCCTAACTGCAGCAGCAAGTTGCGTCAACAGCAACAACGATTTGTGTCAGCGGTAGCAAGAACAATCTGCGTCAGCAGCAGCACCAAGTCGTGCGATAAGCAAGACGAATCAGCATCAGCAATAACCTTTCCTTGTTTGATCCACAGAAAATGAGAAGAAAAAATCAGCAACTTTCATAGATTATGTTAATGTAGTGAAGAAATTTTAACAGACGCAAATCAAATATGCGCGTTTTAATATTTGTGGAAAACTTATTCACGACCTCTTCTTTAAGGGTGACACGATTCAACTTTGTGAGTATTAGTTTAGCTACTTTAGCATTTTCATTTTAACAATTAGTCCACATTGATAATAATTTCACACAAACAACTCAATTTCTGCAATATTCGCAGTTACATTTTCAGTGTAGCAAGCTAGTTACCATTGCATTTACAATCAACAATAATACTATTTACATCACTTTCACAGCAAGGATACTACATTTAAGTGGTGTGAGTTTAACCTTATTTTTATGTTTATCTCTTATAAGCAGATTTTTTATGCTTATTACATTTAATTCCCAATAAGCCCAAAAAGTAGAAAATTTAACTCATGAAATATAAACATAACCCAAGTCAAGTTAGCTCATAAGGCCAAAAATTACCTACTCTTGAGAATAATAAGAGGGGGTTTGTTTAAGATTACTTTCGGGTGCATCAGCTTGTGTGGGAAAACCCACACAAACATATCCGTTTCAGCCCATTTAAACACCCACTGTAGTCCCCTTTAGGACCCAAACGCACCCGTCTTAGCCCTAATTTCAGCTCCAAATCCCACACCCATTTCAGTCCCTAAGCTGACCCATGTTAACTCCCATTTGAACCACCAAAGACACCCAATTCAGGCCCATTTCATCAGCCAAAGCTACCCATTTCACTGGGTTTGTAAACAGAATTAATTAGGTTGGAAGCCGCTAAATGCGCAAGTCTTACCGTATAACGTTTTTCATTTCGTACACAAACTTTAGTAGTCTGATGTCATCATACATAACAGAATTAACGACGTCGCCACATATCATCCAACGCAATGTATATCTCTTAAACTTTAAATAACTAAATTTCTTAGTTGATATAAACTGGGAGACGAATTGAATGTATAGGTATCCTTTTTCCAGCGAAAAAGTTTCTTAGTTGATATAAACTAAATTTCTTTTTAGGCTTATATCTAACCTATGACATCATGGCTGCAACCCTAATCTATTAGCCCAAACCCGTAAAAGTTAAACCCGGAAAAATGAATATAAAGTGCAGGGGAAATTTCTAAACCTTCAGAACACCTTTCTCCCAGTAGTAAAAGTACATGAGCTGCAAGAAGAATGAGTGGCCAACATGGCCTTAACTGATCTTTTCTTAGAGTACACCCAATCTCTACATAAATCGTCGCCTCTCTTTTGCGTGAGCCTCATTCATTTGTCTGAGTGATGTTTTATCCCCCATTAACATCATCGAACCACTCCTGCAGCATGCTAATCCAGCTCCCACTATGCCTGAAAGTAAATAATTAAATTTTAAACTAATGAACTTATACATGGGGCATTTGGAAAAGCTTATTTAGCTTGTTTATGGGCTTATTTGAGTTTAGCAAAGCCAAAAATCTCGCTATTTGGATGTTATCAACTTCAATAAGAGGCTATTGGCTTAAGTCAATAAGCTCATGGTAATAAGGGTTTAAAAAGTGAGGTTGTAAGTTTTTTTCTAAAATCAAATAAGGCTAAAAGCAGGCTAGATAAGCTACTAATCCAAACGCCCCCTAAATAAGCAATGAATTATCAACCCAACTAATTGCTATTTGATGCATAAACAACAACCCTAATCTATTATAACACTGGATTCCATATAGCATTCAACAACATCCACAACCGTTATAAACCCAAATTCAACTTATCCTAACCTCAAAAAACAGCTGAACACAATGAAATAGCAGAATAGCCAATTCATAAAAACACAAATAGGATCAAAATCCTAATCTTGATTTACAACAAATTTCAAAATTTTAACCAATTTAAAAAACCATACCCAGATATCGTAAACACAACTCCTTTTTCCCATTGCATATTTGACTTCCTCATCTTTCATATTTCCTGTTACAAAAGAGTAAATCCAACATCATACAATTAACAGGAAAACCCCCAAATTATTTTGAAACCCTAATCTAAAATTTGTAGTATTATACATACGTAATTCAAACATCACAAAAGCTAATAAGAAAATTAAGGATTCGACAGCTACTAAAAGCGATTAAAGGAAAAAAAAAAAAAAAAAAAGTAACCTGATCAAACACAGCAAACCCTAAAAAATGAAGCAGCCAAATGATCTAGAAAATGGTTTGAAAAATTAAGGATAGAGCGCGTGTTTTTTAAGATGATACAAAATTTTCTGTGTGGATTGTGAGAGAGAGGAGAGAAGCTTCAAGAAACACAAATGGGGAGGGTATGGATTTTGTAGGGAGAGGATACTGTAGAAATACTCACATTGTGTACTGTAGAAACTGTAGCACGAATTTTTTATTCAGAGGCAATGGTGAACAGTAAACGCTCCTTATACTATTGTATAATAACATATCATATATTAATTCAACAAAATTCATGCATGTCACGTGTGGCTTATAGTCACTTCGATCTCTTAATAGATGCGTTTTTTATGCTCTATGTAATTTTTTAGAACGCAACCATTATATATGTTATAAATGACTAGCAGGGTACCGCGCGTTGCAACGGCAGGTACCCTGAAATAAATTTTTTCAATAGAATTAATAAAAATGTCATGGGATATCATTCTGACACCTAAATTTGCTTGGTTACAGCTTTGTGTATCGAGTCGAGTTTTATTGAGTCGAGTCTTGGTCACAGGTTCATGTCTAGGTTAAGATGGAGGGTTGTACATTGTGTTTAAATGATTGTAATATTTGATGTAGGAGTATTTTTAATGCTATTAATGTAGAATGAGGGTTGTACATTGTGTTTAAATGATTGTAATATTGGGTGTAGGGATGTTTTTAATGCTATTAATATAGAATGAGGGTTGTAAATTGTGTTTAAATGATTGTAATATTGGGTGTAGGGGTGTTTTTAATTCTATTAATGTAGAATGAGGTTTGTACATTGTGTTTAAATAATTGTAATATTGGGTGTTGGGGTGGTTTTAATGCTATTAATGTAGAATTTTAAGGAAAGTGGTCTTAATTTCGATTAATGCTAGCTTTTGTTGTACACAATATTTTGGTTGTTGTAATTATAAAAATTGCTTGCTTTAAAGTGTTGTAAACCATGCATTATTTTGTGTACATCTGAATTTTTTTTGAAGAGAGTCCTTCCTTCATTATAAATAGTATAGATTATAAAAAATAAGAAAAGAAAAAAATAAATAAATAAAAGACGATCGACTTAACCAATTTCTAGTTACCTTTTGCTGCTCTCGTAGTCTCGTGTATGTTTCATTTGGGGAAAGAAGTTATCATTCGTATTTTGATGTTGTGGGAACGAATTAATGGTTCTATATTTACACTTACTATTTTATTTTTTATTTTTTATTTTTAAAACATGTAACTAATAACTCGAGTTTGCATAATACATAGGAGATAATACATAGGAGGGACGAAACGTCACCATTAAGTCACAAATTAAGTTCACCACTTTGGTTCTTTTTTTCAATATTCTTATGTTATTGCAATTCGTAGTGAAACCCTAAAATCGGCCTGTGGAACTAGCCTAAAGTTGTCTAGCTTGCTTGGCTCGACTCACAATAAACCTCGCAAAGGGTTCCTTTTGGAATCAATTGTTTTAAGAGCATCTACAATGGGTAAACCATCTAAAAGCTTTTCACCATTCTAAAAAGCTATTTAAAGGGGTTTTTGGCATTGCATGAAAGACTTTTTGAAGAGCTTTTTAACAAAGACTTTGTAAACTAAAAGTCTTTGCAAAAAGCTTTAGTCATTAATTAAGTTGAGCATTAAATGCAAAAAGTCTTTAAGACTTTTCCCCATTGTAGATGCTCTAAGGTGGACATGAAAATGAACAATCGATCTCATTTTCTAAAGAAATATTTGGGTGGGATGATGACTCATTGTTTGGTTTACTGAATAACCTTGTATGTGTTGGAATTATGATATCATGACATTCATATAAAATAAATCAAACACATCAAGTGAGCATAGCGGAAGCAATTATAACAAGATCATATAACATGTAATTAATTAATCAAATATAAAATAGTAAACATACCTTTGTGATTCTAGCCCGAACAAGAATCAATGCAATCTTTCGGAACCAAGAACCCTAATTAGGGTTTATGTGGATTATAAGAATTACCCCTTACCTCTTTTGTAATTCAATCCAAGAATCAAACAATAGTGTGTTTGAATCACGTTCTTGTACACACGTACTAAAACAAGTTAAAGTTATGCAAGTAATAAATAAACCAAACACTTTTGTAGCTTCAAAAATTTCGATCCCTAAAGGTATTAGGGTGATCGATTTTTGCAAGAGAAAAGAAGGAAAGAAAACATCAAGAACTATGTGTACAAGAGATGAGAAACAATGAATCTTGGGTTTGTATTTATAGTGTATAATTACTTGGAGTCCAAGGCACAAAGGAGGTGCCAACCCCTCTTGGCCGATCGGTTCTAAATCCCTAGGGGATTCTAGAACTTTCTTGACTTTCCAATAATTCATACAATAAAACTTTCCTTTTCTTCGTCTAACGGTCGTTAGCCTTTTTCATTAAATGTTAACGATCGTTAAGTGTTTTAAGTCTATATAATAATTAATATAACATTTATATATAATTATTAATCTTTAACTTTCATACGTAAAGTGTGCAATCCTGTGATCTCGAGTTCGATCCTAACATACTACTACTAAAATAATGTCCATAATCCAACAGCTCCCACTTGGACATATTTTAATAGTGTAATCACATCGGTTAGCGTCTTGCAACACGCCGATGCCTCTAGTACGATCTCAAGTAAGACTCCTGGAAAACCTTTTAATGATTTCTCATTATTATTATCCTTTTGTTTCTAATACCATGTTAATAAGGATATGGATTAAAGTCATTTCTTAATTAACCATTCTGTTTCTCGTTGTTAGTGATTGATCAAGATTACCAAATCTTCTGAACATATTCAGGGAAGATCTTGGGTACGGCCGTACATGCATCTTACCAACCCTACGAGGGGCCCAGCAGTATTAAAACTCCAAAAAATTAATTTGAAGGAACAAATTCTATCTTGACTACAAGCAAAAACCCACAAACTTTGTAACACTTTCGAAAACAACCCTTATGACTACCAGTTACGTATATCGTTAAGTTGTTTCACAAAAATGTACTACATTCATGACACTTATCTTGCATCTCAAGTCTGAGGATAACTTCTCATGATTTACTTAATAACAAAATTCATAAAGTAACATCATGTAGTTGGGATAAGTCCTATATTCAGTATCATCGAATATCATCTGAAATGGCATGACTACGCATCAATATACTTTAAGTATATTATACCAACCTTCAGATTTGTCTTAATTTAATAATATTCCCATATTATTAACTGACAACGGACAATTTAGAATAACATTTATTCATGGATTAAACATACAAATATAGGATACAATATATTATAAATTAAACATACCATGTATTTCAATTTATCATAATAATTGTTTAACATCCCATATCCAAATACTAAATAGATCAATGCATGATAATTCTTGTTGATGAATTATGTCTCAAGCAATGACATTCATACTTGTTGACAAGACATAAATCATCCAACTTTGATCTATCGGAATTTTAAGAATACTTATTTCAAGAATTCAACTATTGAAATTCTTATATGTACATAGTCAACTATTTTGATAATGCCATATTTCATAAAAATGTGAGACATCCTTAACTACCAATTTATAATAATTTAACTTCCAAACATTTTAAAGTTTAAATTATTCTTATTCTCTTAATGTATAATGCAACTTATGCTTTTAGTAAGCACAACTAGTACTTATAGCAAAGAACGAAATCCTTACCATAACTAGTATTGAGTGTCATCTCAATTTCAATAACATCATTATATGCAACAACAATATGTTAAAACTTCCCGTAAACCTTAATATCTATTATGTAATATTTGATGCCCTTCAAACTATCAAGTTTGTTGGCTATGACAATTTTCACAACAATTGAAAATTGTTCATCTATAGAATTTGGAAGCTATTTCAGATTTAGGATGTAATTCTATAATCAAACATATTCATTTAGAATATTATACAAGTTATCTAATAACTTTTTAATTAGATATTAATATTGCCAAATCATCTTGTAATCAAGCATGATAAAACAAAACATGATGTTCATGAAAGATCTTTGAGTCATACTTAGATTTTATTCATGTCATTCAAATCCATTTAGACTTTCTAAATAATATATCATGTTATATTAGATTCATTTACCGCACATGTTTCAACAATAAACATACATTCCAAGGTTATATGTTTTATTTCCTAAATCTTACAAGTAAAGTTTCATTCCATTCTAAGACTTAACATTTAACTTATATAGAATGCTACCTTTTATATGTTTTACAACATATATGATTTAAGAAATTAAACATAATACTCCCACTAGCTTTTAGGAATACTTAGAAATTATCTTATTTCAATTATAAATCCAAACATGAATTTAATAATTAAATATAAGAGTAATCTTCTAGATTCATGCATTTATCCATCCATGGATTATTGCACTTTATACACTTCTAAAGATTTATTTGAATTCATAAACTTCTTTTGATTACTTATCGTCCTCGCTCAAGTAATCATACAAGAAAGAGTTTTGATATTCCATTGTCAATTTCATATAAATGAAACTAAATATGACAATCATAATCTTTATATATTTAATGTGTTTATAATAGAATATTCAATCACAGTTAATTGCTTAAGTGTGATTAATAATTTTGTCATAAGACATGCATTAAATACGTGTACAATATTGTCCATATGATTTCTATCCAAAGATTTAAACCACAAGAGTTACCTAATCTTTGAAGAAACTCAACTTCATTTTCTAGTCTAACTAATAAGATAAACCAAGTTTCTAAAATTGATTATCTTTATGGACAGCATCTTAATCATTCATATCATGTATACTTTACCCAATTTCATATTTGGTAATGTATCATAATGATTATCAGGTTTACAATAATCCTGTAAATCATAGTCCTCAGCATATTAATCAAATATCTGAGATATATTGCTATTCTATGAATGATAATTCCATCATCTTGAAATTTAACATTTAAATGTCAACCTTTATTATCATGTTGATATTTAACATTCAAATGTCAAACTTAATCATGATATTTACTAGTGTATTATAGAAGATTATGTATATTATATTTTTATCTTTTAAAGATCAAAACTCCCACTTTCTTTTAGTAATTTAAAGACTATCTTTAAATACTTGGCAAATAAAGAAACAATACAATGTTCTCTTTTGGGATATTACAAATACTTATTGATAGTTCCTGACTTAACTTTGTTAATAACCTCTTCATAAGCAGTTAAACAAATTTAGAACTTCAATTTAAGACTTAATGTGATTCATTACATTCCATCATATGATAATGTCTTATTAATCTTCTATGTTGGAGTTTTATTAAATATGTTCAAGTCATACTCAACATTCTAACCTTGATAACTTTTGGAAGAAAAGAAGTCATAGTTATCTTTAATCAAACAATATAACAAGAGTTTGATTTTTCTAACTGAACATACCATAAACATTTGATATTTCATTAGAATTAATATTGTAAGACAATCTAACAATATTAAAGATAACCATATTACTTTTGACTTGTCTATTTACCAACTAATTCATTTTAATAATATAATAATATTCAAGCCAGTTACATGCTTTATAACACAAGTACTTTTTACAAAGTCACTTCATGTTCATGTCTTTACAAGAAAACATAAACTGTTATAATCTCACTATACGTTATAAGTTATTTAACAATTTAATAACTTCATGTATATGTCTTAATTAAAAACACAACAAGATAACGTCTTACTTTATTATCAGTCTTGTAACAATTAAAAGACTTTATGTTTATATCTTTACAATGAAACATAAACATGTTTAACTAAAGTAATTATGAACACCATCTTTTTGTTTCAATAGTAATTTCAAGTTAATTTATTACTTCACAATAATGTGAATAACATTATTTCTTCATTTATTTATGTCATTCCAAGAACACATAAATATTCAGATTGAAGTAGCATTAGATTACTTAATTAACTTATGTCATTCCATGAATTCATAAATCTATAAATTAAAGTAGTCTTGATATCATATTGACACATGCTCTAATAGGTATCTAATTTAGAAACTGCAAATTCTCATAGTTCAATTACATCAGTTGATCTACTAGTAATGAAAATATGAAATTCACCTTGTTGTCGCAATCTAGTTAAGCTCTCACATAACATAAATTGTAACACCAAGTGTTTCTAGAATTAATATTAGAACATTATTCTCTTACCTTGTAGTCAAGAGAATCCATTAAATCATATCTTTATGAGTTGTTTCTTGCACACATTAAAGATAACATTTCTCCCACTTGTGCATGGAACAACCTCATATAGTTGATAAACAACATGCCATGCATTTGTTTATGTGTTCAATATGATTTTGTCATAGATTTTAGCATAACAAGTATATGTAAAACAACAATGTCTAGTAAGGAAACGTACAAGACTATCCTTAAAAGTATGAGTATCTACACTTGGAAAGTAATTATCTTTAGCTACCAAGATATCAAAGCTTGTAACTCCCACTAAATTAAAGGTCATTACAATAATTCTTTATTCAGTAATAAGTACACAATACTCCCAATGAATTTGACAACATTGTAAATGTTTCATATCCAGTGAAAACAAATATTGTGCTTTTAACTTTCCTACACCTTTAAATGTTCATACGTAACAATTACTTATGTACTAAAAGTGTATTCTACTACGTAAATGATGGACTATCCACCAAATGCTATTAACTTGAAAATTGGGCATGCAATTTCTTCCTTAATAGGTCTACCATCCTACAATGTATGTAGCACCTTTAAAATAGTTAAAACAACTAGTTTGTCTTTAAACATTTTGCGATAATTAGTCTAGATTCTAATTATAATAACTCATAAAATGTCATACATAATTTTCTGTTAACCAAATATCATATTTGTTACTAAGAATTTAATCACCGAATGAGGATGATGAAATCCCTATAAAAAATGTACGCAATTTTCTTAACTATTAAAAATTTGCTATGAGTTATATTAGAATTTAGACATATCTAATATTCCTATTATCCTTTCTCATTCATGAAAAGGAATAGGATTGTGTCTCACTCTTCCTTCATAGAAAGGAGACTTCTTTTGTCTTTTAAGTAAATATTTCTTATTCAAACATTTGTTTGAAAACAGAACTAGATCAATTTATCAAAGCCCAAAGTGCGTTTACGGTTTGAACGTTGCATTAATACATTAAAACGAATTACAAAATTCAATTTTAGTATTTTCAATAATTAGGTCTTTAAGAAAATAATATACCCATTGGTAAATATTTATATAAACCATAGTATTTTCTTAAAGCTAGGATCCAAATTGACATAGTACCATTACATCAGTTGATCTGCTAGTAATGGTAGTATTCAACAAGGTAATTGTCGAACAATAATTGCCAATATCATATTGCAATTCCTAGATTTATGGGATTTACAATCACAAAACTTTTGTAATGTAAGCATGTTTGATCCCCATCTTAATGCCTTGAGTCCAAGATCTCACTTCCTACTCAATTTAAGTCGTCTAACTTAAAAACTGCAAACTCACAAATCCATCACATCAGTTGATCTGCTAGCAATGAATTTATGAAATTTACCTCTCCATTGCAATCTCGCCAAGTTCTCACATGACGTAAATTACAACTTCAAGTGTTCTTAATTAGATGGCATTCGACTTAATTTTATAAGGGTATTAAATTTTGACGTGTAATCAAAATAATGTATGAAGTAGCATGCATACAACTTCATAACATTGGTTTTACAAAACATTTTTATTACCAATTTGCTAAGAGTAAAATAACAAAGTTTTGATTGAGGTATCGGGTTCACCAATTAAAGAATTACCATCAATTATCGTCCACTATATCGTACTTTTGCATAAGCCCGAAAGCTTAGGGGCTGTTTGATAAAACTGTATAATTTAGCGCTGAATAAATCAAAGGTGCTGAACAATTCAAAGGTGCTGAGTAAAAATGTTTCTGAGTGTTTGATAAATTCCTGAATATCAATTCTGAATAAACAAAATTACCATATTAACCTCCACTGTAATGTAATAAAATATGTTAGTTGATAATGTAAATCTATAAAATTTATAGTATAAAAAGTGAATGTAACTAAAAGAAAACCATATAAATTACATAAGTTTTTCATAAATATCATCACATGTTTTAATAAGTAAAAGCGTATCAATAAATTATATATAAGTAAAAGAATACATGAGCAAACTTTAGTGTGCATTTCTTATTGTATTTTTGTATATCTCTTACAGCTGAGCAAAAGTCATGCATTAACAATATATTGTCTTCTTGTGATATGTTCAAGTCTTCTTGTGATTTTGATTTTGGTGAGACTTGTGAACAACTTTTTGAGTCTTCAGGAGCTGTATTCCTTTTTCATGAAATAACACATCGATAGCTTCATCCAATGCAACAGTATTTCCCTTTTTTGGTGTGCTTGAATTCAAATGATTGGTCAAACGTGGGAGAGTGGGAATGTGACGAAAGGGTATTTTGTGAATACATGGTCCACTGAATCGTTTAGCAGCCTATATCACACAAAATCGGTCAGCGCCAAATTTGTCATTCAGTGACAATTTTGTTTGTTGTCAAACACTCTGACCGATTAATTTTGTAGTACACAGCGCTGGACCATTTCATTAAGGAGTAATCAAACACACCCTTAGTGTTTCGGATAATCATTGTCGAATTGTGGTTAATTCACCCTTAAGATGACAGTGTACATGTAATGGTTGTTCGGTAAGTCTAATTTACACACAAACGAGCGTTAAGACAGAATGTTGTCTCTCTAAGGCCACAATTTAATGTGAAGCCATCCTTATACCCATCTTATAGTGTGTAAACTTCGGTTGAGCCTAGTTAACCATTACGTACAAAAATATCAATCAACCAATTCTTTGAAATTTAAACTCTTAAAAACCAAAACAATTTCGCCATTATTTAGTCCGTATTATTTTTCTATTCAAAAAATTACCCTTTTCGTTTATAAACATGTCTAACATAATAATAAACAAAATAAGTAATATAAAATAAAAAATAAAACAACTAAATAAACATATACATATTATAACGGCTCTGATACCACTGTTGGAATTATGATATCATGACATTCATATAAAATAAACCAAACACATCAAGTGAGCATAGCGGAAGCAATTATAACAAGATCATATAACATGTAATTAATTAATCAAATATCAAATAGTAAACATACCTTTGTGATTCTAGCCCGAACAAGAATCAATGCAATCTTCCGGAACCAAGAACCCTAATTAGGGTTTATGTGGATTATAAGAATTACCCCTTACCTCTTTTGTAATTCAATCCAAGAATCAAACAATAGTGTGTTTGAATCACGTTCTTGTACACACGTACTAAAACAAGTTAAAGTTATGCAAGTAATAAATAAACCAAACACTTTTGTAGCTTCAAAAATTTCGATCCCTAAAGGTATTAGGGTGATCGATTTTTGCAAGAGAAAAGAAGGAAAGAAAACACCAAGAACAATGTGTACAAGAGATGAGAAACAATGAATCTTGGGTTTGTATTTATAGTGTATAATTACTTGGAGTCCAAGGCACAAAGGCGGTGCCAACCCCTCTTGGCCGATCGGTTCTAAATCCCTAGGGGATTCTAGAACTTTCTTGACTTTCCAATAATTCATACAATAAAACTTTCTTTTTCTTCGTCTAACGGTCGTTAGCCTTTTTCGTTAAATGTTAACGATCGTTAAGTGTTTTAAGTCTATATAATAATTAATATAACATTTATATATAATTATTAATCTTTAACTTTCATACGTAAAGTGTGCAATCCCGTGATCTCGAGTTCGATCCTAACATACTACTACTAAAATAATGTCCATAATCCAACAGTATGTGGATCTAGTAATGTTGCATTTCTAACATGTGAACATGTATAAAAACTCTGGAAAGTTAACAAAAGGTGAGCAAAACGATCGATAGGAGTTATTTTAAGAAATTAAAAGAACTACGCAGTATGATAGTATAGAAAGATTAAATTCGGACTCACTTATAAATTATTCTTTAACACACTGGTTGGAAACATGGTACTAGTAAAGTGAAGCTGGACTATTATTGTCCATTATTACATCAGGTTGATTATGACAAATTAAAATTCTTCAGGATGGGCAACGGCATAAGCCTCCATAGCCTTGAAAATTTTCTCGGACACTTCTTTTTCAAAGTTAAGAGTCTCGGCGGATGGCTTTTCATCGCCTTTGCAGTTGTAGGTGATTGTCTGCTTGAATACGCTTCCTCCGTCAGCAGAAGGCACAATCTTAACATCTGCTTTGACGGAGTCTAATATGCCCATCAAGCTGTCTCCTTCAAAAAACGTATAGCTCTGGCTTAAGTTGCTCACATCAACAGCATCTTGCCTATACTTCCCGGATGTAAATGGTACACCTGAGTTATATATGTAGTTTAACTTTAGATAGTACAGAATGTGCAATGTGCATGTGCTATACTTTATCGTAAAAAAAGAAAAAGAAAATACGCTTCGTGGCTTACCGTCGCCAAATGTGAAAAGCCTTATTGTTCCGACACCGCCATTGCCTTCAAGTGTCTCGATGGACTTGAAAACTTGGGGATTGACCTTAGGAGCGATAATGTGGAAGTTACTGAAAACCTTGAAAACGGTCTCAGCGGGATGTGGAGAAGCAACCTCAACCTCGATACTAGTGGTAGTCATGACTTACTTATCTAGCTGTTTGATGAATGAGAAGATTTTGTTTGGATGATTGATATATGAGCTGAGTGAAGTTAGGGTATTTATAGGATGAAAAAGTTGGAAAAAATGGAGCTTTCAAACGTTAAACTGTGAGAAAGCACACTAAGTTTGACAAATTTGTAATTCTCATGTATTTTCTGTTATGCGTTAATTTATTGAAACAATGGGTATGTTTGGCGAAATGGGCGAAGGTGGGGCCAAAGGCTGGGGCTGGGCCTTGTATTATAAGCCTAAATTAAAATTTGTATTTTTATAAACTTTTTTGTTAAATGGGCTGGGGTTTGTGCTTATTATTTTAAAATTACTAAAATGACATAATTAAAAGAGTTTCTGTACATGTTATATATTTTTGTGCGTAAATAAGTAATTTATTTTTCAAAAGCCACAGACTAGAGTTTTTAGGGCTAAAGTTTTATAACGATTTATTTTATAAGCCCTTCTATAACCCAAATAACAAACGAGTCTTATTTATTAATCGGCTTATTTTAAAAGTTCAAGCCCCAATAAACTTCATTTTAGCCCTCGCTAAACATAGCCAATGTCCTTCTCTATAAAAGTTTGGAAAAAAGGGATGCATCCAAAACCAGTAGACAACTTCACATTATTTTTTAAATAGTTGATATAAATAACGACATTAATGTTCTAGAATGTAAAAGGTACATGGATGGTGTTGATACATACACCACTCTTTTTGCTGCAGACATTATATTTTTTGCATTATAGTGTTATATGATGTGTTATATAGCTTGTACAAAATGTTGTATTTATCAAATAAAATAGTGTGCATATCAACACCATATATGATTAGTGTAAGGGTGTGAAGTGTAAACTAAAGTCTATCGTACGAAGTATTGGATTGGCTTGATTTTTTCGAATATGGCTTATCTGAGTTAAAAAGATCTTTACAACTCTACTGTTTTCCTTTCGACTTGAAAGCTAATTATCAAGTAGAACCATAAATTTGACTTTACGGACTTTTCGAAATTCAAATAAGCTTCAAAGTCGTAAATAATCTGCTAATACGGCCTTCCTCCAATCCGATCCAATTTAGATCTGCCATTGTAATTTTTTTACATACAGCCAACATGCAGTATATATAAATGTATATCTTTCATTTTTTTTTTTTTTTTTTGTACAACTAGATCAAATTGGAGACCAAAAATTCAGCATATGAGATGGGTCACACTTATACAAAAACATAAATGAGTGTTGAAAAATATAAACGATACAAGAAAAACTATCGACTTATATATATTATGATTTGTCTCATGGTTCTCTAAAGGGGGAAAAGAAATATTAAGTTTATTAAAACTACAAATCATATGCATTACAAGTTAATTACCATGTGTATCAGATACATTATTCAATTTAAATAAAAAGTCTGGGCTCAATAATTTTATGTATAAATCGACATGACTGTGTTTTATTAATTATAAAGAAGTGGGTTTATGTTGTCTCCAACAAACTACAGACTTCGCGTGTTGCGGCGAGGCTTTTTGCTTATAATATATATATTTTTTATTTGCCAAAATTTATTTTTCGTACGAGTTATGCATGGCTTCTTGAGAGTTTGTTTTGCATGTTGCGGTGGATTTTTTTGTTTGCGAAAGTAACTTTAATAAAAGTCTTGCTAATATTAGAGCTAAGTTTTCGGTTATAAAATTTAACCTATTGTTTTATCATTTTACTATTGTGCTATTGGAAGCATAGGTTATAAAATTTATCAATATCAATTATTTATATACAAATTCAAACTTTTATAGAATTGTGGCCCATGGCGTGTAAAAAAACTTTAGAGTTGTATTTAAAGTAATTTGGTAAATTAATGGTGCCTTTTGACCCTTTTTTTTTTTTTTTTTTTTTTTTTTTTTTTTTTTTTTTAATATATGTATTAAGCTTCGACATATTTTATAAATAGTACGTATGTTAAAATTATATTAATATTTGGCTCGTTTTGTTTGTAATCCAGAGATCTTTTTGGCGGTATATTTTTTAGTAAAAAATCGCTAGATATCTCTTTATACACACACACAAACAAACTAAACTTCAACATTTTTTTTATAAAATCGTACATATATCAAAAGCATGTCATATTTGGCTCTTTCATTTGTAACCTGGAAACTTTTTTCGACGGTATATTTTTTTTAAGTAGGATATTTGTCAAAAATTTGATAAATAAAGTTTGTTATATAAAAAAAATATTTATATATAATTCAAACTTTTATAAGATAGTATGTTTTTGGCCCCTATAGTAGTGTTATTATTATTTATTTTTATTATTATTATTATTTTTAAATAAAAGTAAAATAAATTAAGATAGTTTTAAAAGTTATTTGATAGGTTAAGGGCGTATTTTAAAAGTTTATTTAATAAAAAAAATATATATTAAGCTTCTACACTTTTGATAAAATCATAATTATGTCAAAAGTATATATCAATATTGGACTCGTTTTGTTAGTAATCGAATGAAGTCTTCAGCGATATTTTTTTAATTAAAAAATCGATAGATATCTGTTAACTATTTATTAAATAAAGTTTGTTATATAAAAAAGTCGTAAATAGCAAAAAGTTAAAGGTTGTTTTTTGTAATTTCATGCATAGTGTTGTTATTATTATTATTATTATTATTATTATTATTATTATTATTATTATTATTATTAAGTTGGGTTGGGCTAAATTAGGCTTGACTATATTATATTTATTCTCGTACGATTATTTTTAATGATGGCAAAACACTGTCGTTTCAAGAGCGGAGCGCTATAACATATAATCTAACTATATATAAAGATTGAGTTCCCTATATTGAATTTGAGCATTAATGTCACAAGCTAAGTAACTCTATTATGAAGATTAAGCTAACAAAGTTCCTTAACGTGGAGCTTATTTTTGAAAACTTTTAAAAGCTTTTAAAGTTCAAGAAGCCTGGAGCAACTAATAAGTTCAAAGAAAATCAAAAAATCTTCAATCATTCTTAAACTATCGATTAAATTCCTTTTGTGATCAATAACACAATAAATGATTAATGTGGAAACTTAATAAAGTCTCTTCATATCTCCATATCAATCACCAACAACAACTGAGTTATATAAATTCTCCTCATTCGGATGTTCAAAAATCTCAACTTTGTTTCTTTCACAACCCATTCACCAGGGGTGAATGTCACTGTTAATATACAGTTGATAAATATTAAAGTGAGAATTGAGCCACTCAAACTAATCTATATCAAAGAATTATAAAAACTTTTACCTGCTAAAACCATTAAACACTCCACCAAGAAAAACACATACCCACATTCCAGAGGAAAACAAGAAAGATAGTCTGACATGTTCGATGTGCTTTTCGGCCACCATCATAGTGTTGTTTTACGTGCGTCTTAGTGCATGTTGCGGTATGTTTTTCTACAATTGTATTTACTTCTTATGCCTATTATCTTTCCGTCAACTTTATATTTTCTTTCAGTGCAGTTTAGATATGTTGTATCTTTCTTGCAGTTGTTAACGTACTATTCTTGCCAAGATCTTATATATGTTGCCGTATGTTAACCTTTCAATGTAATATTGTTAATCTTTCATGCAGTTTAGATATGTTGAGGTTCTTTTACTTAATAACAACAATTTAGTTTTAACAACATTACAAAATATAAAGCTTAAATCAGTGAAAGAAACATATCTAAACTCAACCTTTTAGGAGTATTTTAATAAGATGTTAATTCAAAAGTTTGGTTTAGTTTATGCTTTGATACTTTCTAATAGTATAACACTATAACTGTTTACTTAAAAACTCTAGGGGTTGCTATAGCAACACTCCCATACTTATGCAATGAAATCAAACTATTGGTAGTAGGTACATGGAAAAAAGGTTAGTTGTTATGTGCAGTGAAAGATCTAACTAAGGCTACTCACACTAAAGGGATTCAATTCCCCTATTTTTTCTTGCCATATCAGTTTTCTTTCTCCAGCGACCTGCAAGCGATTGGGTGCCTCAGTAAGGGCGACCAAGTTTTTTTTTTCTTTTTTTCTTCTTTTTTTTTTTTTAACATTTTAAACTACAAACTTAATAATTAAAACATTAATTTCATTAATAATTAAAATAGTACATCGATTGAAAACATTACATAAACATCACATAAACATAAACTTAAACTTCAATTGTGATCCGGGTAATCCCATATTTGAGAGTTGTTAGAGTCGTAACCGTCATCGGACGCAGAGTAGTTCGCAAACTTCTCTCCTTCTAATTGAGCTTCCAACCTGCTCAGCTCCCGCTCCTTCTCAGAGTTTCCAGCCATCATCATCAGCTGCCACATTTTCCTCAAAACTTAGCTGAAAGTGATCCAGATGAGGTTGCTGTTGTTGTTGCTCAACAACTCTTGGTGCAGATGAACTTGATGCATATTGCGCAACTTGTTGTTGTTGTTGTTGTTGCTTAACCATAGCAGCTTTCATATTTTCTTCAAAACTCCAACGAATCTTGTTTGCTTTTTGGGCATGTATCTGACTCACACAGCCACGCAATGTCTCAACAACGGCATGATCTTTGCGAAATTCATCGTACAAAGATGTGATCGCACTCTGTGTATCGTGTTCTCATTCATTGTTTTAAACCTGTTAATAACTTCGACAATAGCTTCTTGTCGAGCCGTGTCGTCTTTATCGGCTTGGTTTTTTTACCCACTTTTGAAGTTGTTCGACGGTATGAGGGAGTTTATTACAAGCCATTTTGAATTGAAAAAATTGTGAGATTTTGTGGATTGAAGTGTGTAATATGTTTATTTTACCATGGTGGAAGTTCCCTTTTACCCAAAGAAGTGTGTAATATGTTGTGTTAATATGTGGTATTTATAGTGTGTCAATTTTTTTTAATACAACAGCTAGTATGTTTGAATATTTTTATTTTTTATTTTTTTACTTTAAACCGTTTAACAACGGTTATAAAACTTAAATATACACACACATTCTCGATCGTCCACACGACCCATTTGGGTTTTTTTCGTCCTGCGACCGAATCACCACTAGAAAGACGATCGACTAAAATCGATCGTCCAAGTCGATCCCTTATTCCTTCTAAGAGTAGCCTAAGATTATGTGGGTGAAAGAGAGAGTGTGGCACATTTCATGAGTTCTCTCATCAAGACTTGATGGTCAAATCTTTTTCACGTGGAAGTAGCTAGATAAGCATATATACATTGTTAAAACTTTTTCTGCTATGTAGCATGTAAAGTTTTATTTGTATAAAGCATTTAAACTTATCACAAATGATAATGTGAAAACTTAAACTTTTATTTAAATTTTATTGGCTAATTATCACTGATATTCAATAGAACTAAATGTTATTGACATGTTTTTATATCACTGATATATTTTGTGGAAGGATATTAAAATTTCAGGCTAGCTTGGCATCATGTATTCATATTGAAAAAGATGAAAGTATGGCAAAAGGGGAGAGGAAGAAAGATAAAATTGTATTATATGTTGAAAAGTTGTTGAAGGAACAAGGTAGTAGATGTACAATAAGCAAAGATGATATACTCTCAATAGCATGATTTAGCAAGATACAAGTAGAGTGCAAACAAATAAATTGCATTTGCATTTGTATAAACTTATAGAGAAAGAAAATTACGTAGTAAAAGATATATTTAGTTGAAAATTTGAAATTATATATTGGCGTTAATGTTTTGTATTAAACCAATAAACTATATCTTGCTTTAAGTATATTGTGTTCAATTAAATAATCATTGGAAAGAAAATGACCCGTGTAAAGTAAAGCATTTTCTTTTTTTAGCGATAGGAATACGTTCCATGCATCACATGAACCTTATTAGCTATTTTGTTATGATTCAAAAAGTTTCATGTTGTAAGTCGAACCAATTCATATATGTTAGTGTTTGATTTAATTCGGAAAAGTATGTAACATATGATAAGATAGTGTCATATATCTCATTTGCTTACAAACGGTGACTTTATATAGTCTACTTTAGCGTGTTTGCCAATTACGCATTGCAAATTTGCAAATGATATACAAAAGTTAATATATTAGCATATTGTAAATTTGCAAATGGATATAAAAGTTAACCGGTTCTCTGTTCTACTTATTTGAAGGTGAACAAGATCTGTCTATACTTACAACTTGAAGATGAATTATTATGGTCAATAACCACAAACAGAATGATTCTTTATGTCAGTATATTGTAAATCTGTTGTTAGTATGAAGTGTTTGACATGATTAACATCCACGCAACCATGAGATCATTTTCAACTTTAGATTTTTTTTACTTTTATTTTTATTTTTATTTTTTTAAGATTCAGTTAATTTGTATGTAGCTCAATTAAGTAGGCAAGTGGTATTTTGACTATTTTCAATGTATGGAACCGGTAGTTTATTCCTAAGCTTATGATCGTAATGATCTTCTTGATCTAAAACAACATATCACATGCAACAAAGTGAATTAATCAAATGACGAATCTATTTGGTATCATTAATTAATAAGATAAAACTTTTTTAGTTGACCTGTTTCCTTTAGTCTATCCATCTAAAATGATAGTGTGTTTGAGTCATACATGAAGTACATTTGAGCTTAGAATTGCGGTTAGAAATAATAAAGTATGTGCATTCATGAATTGGTTGTTTTATACTTATGTGTCACAACATGTAGATTGAGTATATGTACGGTGAGTAAGATTAATATCGTTTTTGAAACAGACTCATGCATTGGTCTGTATTTGATACATTTTTATCCAAACAATTTTATTTAAAAAAAGTTACTTAAATGAACTTCATTTATTCAGTCGAGTATCTTGATCAAAACTAAAAATAATATGTAGTAACTAAATACACATAACCCTTGCACAACCGATGATTCATTAGGGTGAAGAAAGCCCTTGCCCGGGCTAACAATTTGATGGTACACATGATGAGTGAAGATTAAGAGTATATACAAAAGAAATCAACGTGTCAATATAACCAGAACACTTTTTAGTCGGAAAACAAGTATGATTTAATCATGGTGAACAAAGCCCGTGAAACTAACACACGAGACATGATGTCTCGTACAGTTATAATATTTTAGTAGACTAATAGCATCTAAAACAAGTACTAGTAAACAACTTCATACCAGTTTTTAAAGCTTTTTAAAATACTTGATATATATAATTTATTTATGACGAAAGCTTCTAGAATGTAAAAGATATATGAATATGTAAGGGTGTGAACTGTGTAAACTAAAATCTTTATTGTACGATGGATATATAGCATGCAAAGGTTTGAGAAACGCTAGCGCACAAAAAAAGTTTCACAAAAAAATTCACAAACTGATGTGACAGAAATTGAATAGTTCAGTAAGAGAGATGAGAAAGAAACTGCTAGACAGTACATTAATAAAACATTAACACATCAGTTTGTAGATGTTTTGTAAGAGTCTCTTTGTGGTTCTAGCATACCTCCAAAGGTTTAAAGGGTGTTTGGATTGACTTAGTTTTTTCCACAAGGCTTATTTGAATTGATAAAAAATAAATAAAATAAAAGTATTTTCCTTTTGACTTCAAGGTCAGACCTATGAATTTAAACAAGTCCATAAGATTAAGTTGAAGCCAAAACAAAGTGAGTTTACGAACTTTAATTGTTAAGTTCAAATAAGCTTTATAGACGCAAATAATAAGCTAATCCAAATTCTCCTTAGTATATGTTAACGTATTTGTGGATAATAATACGTTTTCAAATAATATGCAAAGGTTTGGAAGAGTAAATTGCAAAAACCGTCCTTGTTGCAGATTAATTACAGTAGTATCAACCATTTTCAAATGTGCAAACCTAATCTTTGTGAGAAACTTCAGTGTGGATATAATCTCGAGCTCATAGTAAAATGACTTATATACCCTTTTTATTAGGGTCAGAGACGGAGAGCATTTAGTCCTTTCACTTTGAAACATGGAGTATTGGAGTATATCCACCCAAAAAATCTCTTATAGAAATAGCGTTGATACTTTCAAAAAAGTAAGGACTCAAACTGCAAGTTCGGTAAACCATTGGGAATTTGGGATGATTTTTGTAATTTACTCGTTTTGAAGTATAAAACTGAATGTCTTAAATTTAACAAAACAAACATCACTTGTTCATCCGGAACGTATATACCAATCACAAGATGAATCCAAGCCTTTAAGTCCAAAACCAACGTACGAAAGTCAAAGCCACTCTTTTATATATATTAGGAATTAAAATAACAACGATTTTGTATATATACCAAACTTGTATAAACTTAAATTACGGTTGGAACCACAACACGCAGAAAAGCTTAATCCGTCATCAATCAAACCGGATATACTTAATATGCAGAAACCAAATCTCTCGATTTAGAGCTGAGCATGGAAGGTTCCAAATCGAACCAGACCGACAAAACCGATGAAAACCGAGCCGACCCGACAGCCCTTCGGTTTGGTTTCGGTTTAGGTTTTTCACGATTTTCGGTTTCAGGTCGGTTCGACACAAAACCGACAAAAACACACATAATTACTTAAACACACCTAAACCGAACCGAACCGACCATATTCGGTATGGTTTCGGTTTAGGTTTTCACAATTTTCAGTTTTCGGTTTTGTCGGTTCAGGTCGGATCGGTTTTAGACCAATGCTCAGCCCTACCTCAATTTTGAAAAAATATTCTACTTAAATTGACTTTGCCGCTATGTGCGGTAGCCTAACTCCTCATTACACACATTTAGGGTGTGTTTTTAATAACACTTTGGATTGGGTTTTAGCCTGAAGTGATATTAATTAATTATTTGGTTGAGAAAAGTTCAATGTAAATCAATTATTCTTTAAATATCCAAATAATAAATCATGGCCATCCATTTTTTCTAAAAAAAATAAATAAATAAACTTTCACCATTTTTTTAAAAATTATATATCTCGCAAACCGTTAATTGTTATGCAAAATGAATCATATCATCGTGACGAGAATTAAATCATCTTTTTATAGACGGGCATTTCGATATATTTTCGCCGAACTTTTTTTTAATTTTTTTTCCAGTTACGTATTGTAGGACCTTAAATAACACAACTTTATCACACCATTATAGAAGCAAAGATGAAGAAGAGATGAAAGATGGTGACTTGATATGTATATATGTATTTCGTATATAAGAGAGAGAGAGAGAGATGGAAATGAGAGCTTTTATTCAAAGAGAAACACACACAATACACACACAAGCACACCTTACAAATGAGAGCTAAGGTGCTTTTTATAGTTCCATACACAGGCTTTCTATGGGCTTGGGCTTGGTTACATGATTAGATAACAAGGCTTATGAAACATAGCACATAACATATTAGCTTGCCAAGTCCAAAGCCCAATGACTAAACTATTACTAATCTTAACAAACGACACAAAGTTACAATATGAGAATGACCATCACTTATATATATATATATATATATATATATATATATATATATATATATATATATATATATATATATATATATATATATATATATATATATATATATATATATTAATGCTAACAATCTCCCCCTAAGGGGTGGTCATTCGAATGATGCTCCACGTGATTAGGTCTTCCGTGTTCTTAGTCTTTAACTTTGTGTGTCGTTGTAGAATAGTCATTAGTCTTTTGTTCCTTCATGCTTTGTGATCTTTGATGAGTGACATTTCATCATTCTTAGTTCTTCTGTGATGTGGAGTCATCTGCCTTTCATCACTTCTGCGTCTTTGGTGGTTGTTTGTCATTCCAACATGCTCATACACCTTCAGGCTTTGTGATACATGCAATTGTTGTTACCGTTCTTTCACCCAGATCTTTGTCACTTTACTTCTGTAGATTCTTTCACATTGCATAGAATCTTTCTTTGAACCTTACTTTACTTTGATCTTTGTGAGAACTTTCCTTTGACGTAGTGATGCATGTATGAGCATGTGGAATCCTTCACCATGGAGATGATGTATAGCTGCATGAAAACAGTTAGCAATAAATCAACCGGTACTTACAGATAAGGAATTAGAGATCGTCAACAGCATAGTGTGAAGATTCCTTCTAATCTTTACCAAGGCCGTTCCCATGTCAGATACTCTCGAGAGAGCTTACAAGACCTACTTAGTAGCTCAATGACTGGGTGAGTCGCTGGGGATCACTCCACGACTGTAGACCATTTGAAACCACCGCGAACACTAAGCGTAACCCATAAAGAATTACCGAAGTGACCTGCTGTCAGGGCTGCTTGATGTTGACCCTGGCAGGAATTTCCATTCAATCATTGAGAATCACAAAAGTGAATCCTCTCATAAATGTTCTGGCAGATTGCTAAGATCTGCGTAGGACTCTTAAGTTTACATCTGGCGTCCTTAATGATGAACAACCAGTGTAGAAATATCATGTTTTCCTATGAGATCTTTGGATGAATCTCGGGGCTCTAGACTCGATAAGTGCACATTTGGTTTCCTATGCGGAGATTAGGGAGAGGTCTCCTGCTTCATCAAACATCTCTAAGAGACAGGTCGATAGATTACACCGGTTCCCCGTGAGAATGAAACAAGCTCTTTTAAGAGAACTTGAGTGGTTAAGAAGGTTTAGTGCAGTGCGTCACTGGGTTCATGATGTCTTTGTCTTCAATACTGGTGTCACCATAGTAACAACCAGTAGCATACGAATTGTACCCGGTGTCTGCCCTAAGGTTGAACATTTGGAGGGCTATTTCTTTTCACCCTTTTTCATAACTTTTCTTTTTAATTCTTCAACCCCTTCTTTCTCCTTTCTCATTTTCTCCTTTTTTCAATCATACCTAAGGACTTCTAATTCTAATCTATTGGATTTGTCCTTGGGTAGATCCCTCCGGTTCTGGCGGATCATAGGACGATTTTTCTTAACCTTAGTCACCTTATAACTCCATGAATATCCTATTGTTGATCACATGCCATAAAACCTTTTTGTGAAAAAATCTCTCAAAGTGTTTATGATAATAAAACACATTGTTCTTACCACTTTGAGAGTTTTGCAATTTTGAAGGACTCCCCCTTCACATGTGCTCATGAATATTTAAGAAATTTGCACATGCGAGAGGAGTTTGCACATTTGAATTGATCCACTTTCAGCGAACATGACCGATTCGAGACACGCTTACATCACTAGTTAGACTAGCTTGAAGTTATTACCTATCCTGGTCAAGTCTTAAGAAAGTCTCTCGATACGGTACATTCTACTCAGACAAGTCCTATTCGAGACACGCTAACATCACTAGTTAGACTAGCTTGAAATTATTACCCGTCCAGGACAAGTCTTTTCGATTACTGACATTTTAAGCTTCGTCAATTCATTGGTACTATCTGAGTCGAGCTCTTTTGAGATTCAGCCACAATCTTTACACATTTTGATCACATTTAATCATATCTTCTCCCCCTCAAAAATAGCATAGCGTGATATTTTTGATATCAACTGATTAATAAAAAGCTTTTTGGAGAGAAAGAAAGATTCTGCATGAATTTGGAACATTTTTCTTTTTGTACTCCCCCTTAATGATAGCATATTTAAAATTAATTAAGGGTTTAGAGGGAGTTATCTTGAGCACTAATTTTGAGAGATTTTGATAAATCTTTTGAACAATCTTGAAAAAGTGCTCAAGAATTTTGTTTTGAAAACGAGTTTATGCTTGAAATCTTTTTCGTTTGTTTATCCTCGAACTTTTTGAAAAAGATTTTGTCATTGAACGTACGAGTCCTTAATTTGAAAATAATCAGAACTCATCATTGAAGTCCGGGTTTCGTACAGAAGTATACGAAAGCCACAGTGAAGAAAATTTTGAGAAACGACATGTTTTAGAGAAACATTTTAAAAGAACTCCCGTTCAAGCATCTGTACATGTCCGTATCATTGTTGAATGACATTTCTAGAAACGTACATAATATTGATTTATACGAGAGACATGTCGTGAGAAGAATATTTTTGGATTTTTTGATTTTATATTGTTTTTGTATTTTTTTTGAAAATTTTATACTTTTGTAATTTGTATTTGTCAAAAATAATTTACAGCGAAGCGATTTTGAAAACTTTTTCAAGAAGATTCGAGGAGACGTTCTAGTTCCTCAGGAGTTAGGCTTCGCATGCCCTCCTAAATCATTGTTAGATGAAAATGCTCCACCTGATGTACTCTTTGCTGTAACTTGATCACCAGCATGGTCTGCATCTGAAAATGCTGTTAGATGAAACCCCGAATCCTTCGGATACCAAAGTCTCATGTTAATGGTGCTTCGTAGGTACCGAAAGATCCGTTTAACCTCTTTGAGGTGAAGTTCTTGGTTTACCAGAAACCATCTATGCTACTGTTGACAGTGAAGTAAGTGCTCATGCAGTCTGGGAAAGAGTCAAGAGGTTAATGTATGGGACAGACATCGGGAAACAGGAAATGGAAACACAATTGCTTAAGGAACTTCGCAAGTTTACTTCAATTCCTGGTGAATCCATAGAGACGTACTACCACAGATTCTGTAAGATCATGAATGATTTATCAAGACACAGCCTCAGTCAGACAAATATTGCTAACAACACCATTTTTCTGAATGAGTTACAACCAGAATGGGGAAGATATGTCACTATTGTTTATCGGACAAAGAATTTGCATGAAGTGACTTATGATCAGGTGTATGACTTCTTGAAGCAAAATCAAGATGAAGCTAATGAAGTAAGAGCTGAATTACTAGCTAAAAAGCATGATCCTCTAGCATTAATGGCTGATACACCAACACCTATACCAGTGAACACACAACAACAACCATCATCTTCTTCCACCCACAACTACATGCAACCATCCTACATTCAACAACCAACACCGGTATACCAACAACAGATCTACCCACAGCAACAACATCTTATTCCACAATTCCAAGAACCAGAATTCACTGAAAATGATGAAGCTACTGCAACATTGACACAAGCGTTTGCTTTTCTGTCAAAGGCATTCCAAGGACGCTATTCTACACCAACAAATAACAACCAAATGATTTCATCGAACACTCGCAACAGGCAGATCGCTCAGCCGAGTTTCAATATGGGCAACGGAGGCCAAATGGTTGGAGTTTATGGGAATCAGCAAGGATATGCTACGGGATTTAACATGGGTAATCAGAATATGCAGAATCAGAATCCAGGTCAGTATGCAGGGAATCAGATGGGTCAGGTTGTTGGAAATCAGAGGGGTCAGAATGTTGGTAATCAGGCAATGGGTAATCAGAATAGGCATGTTGTCGCTCCAGTTGTTGGGAATAATGGAAATGTGAATCAGGGTAATCCAGTAAAGTGTTTCAACTGCCAGGGTGTAGGTCATATGGCAAGGAACTGTCCTACTAAGCCGAAAAAGAAAGATCTAGAGTAGTTGCAGAAAGCAGTGATGTAGGCACAAAAGGCAAAGGCAGGGTTTCAGTTGAATGCAGAGGAGAATGATTTTATGGCTCTTATGGATGACATGGAAGATAGAGAGGATATCGATGCGAACTGCATATTCATGGCGAATCTTCAGGAAGCTAAGTATGACACGGATTCTGACACACTTCCTGTTTATGACACCAATGCACCATCTGAGGTATCAAATTTTAACACATGTCACAATAATGATATATTTGATATGTCTCCTCATGAGGAACAACATTCTGAGAAGCTAGCACGCACTTATGATACATACCTGGACACACCAAGTAGTAGCAATACTTCTTCAGCAACTCCAGATGTGAATCATAATGGAGGCTTCGTTTCACAGCATGCGGAGAATGATGAGGAAACACGTGCTTTATTTGAATCATTATTAAATAATTGTGGTATTGAAATCGAGAAAGTGAAAAAGGTCAATCGCGATGTTAAGGCCGCGAATGAGAAATTGACCACTGAGCTTGAGAGATACAAGGAAAATGCAAAAAGTTTTCAAATTCACAAAGAACGCGAGTCAGAACTTGAAATTGGTTATAAGAAGTTACTTGTTAAAGATAGGGAATGAAAAAACAAGTTTGCTAATCTCGAAATAAGTTCAACAAAAACCATTAACTCTTTAAAACAAGAAATTTCTGAATTAACAAACCAACTTTTAAAACAAAAAACAGCTTATTCCAATCTTGAAAAAGAACAGGATGAGTTGAAAAAGGACTTTGCAATGAAAGAAGATAAACTTTTGGAAGAAATCGTAGAGTCAGAACACATGATTGCACATCTAGAAGAATTAGTGGTTAAGTCGGGTCAGTCAAGTCAAACAATGAAAATGATTTCAAACCAAACTAATCTGATTTACCATACGAAACACAAAATGGCTCTTGGTAACAACAATCCTTGTAATCTCAAGAAAGCTCAGGAAGAACAGAATGTTTTTTATAATGGTAACCTCATGTACACTAAACATGATCCTCCCGTCGTTCGGGATTCTATGCAAACGATAGAACATGTTGAAGAGAGCATTATTAAAATGAAACAAAAGGATTTGAAACCCATTGTTACAACAAATTAAACAAACTTTCGGGAATTACTTTTGTTCCACAAAAAAAACCATCTGTGTTTTCCATAAAACGACCATTCTCGAAAATGTTTTCTAAAAAAGTAGTTGCTTCCAAATCGCTTTCAAACATGGAACAAATGTCTTCAAACAACACTTTTAACACAAGTGATGCCAGAGGATATCTTGATGATCTTAAAACAAGAGTTGGGCAACTTAAAATGACTTTAGAATCTAAAACAAGACTTAATGAGATTAACTGGAATTCCACGGTTCATTTACAGCTTAAAAAGATTCTTGAAAGTGAATTTGCTCCTCAAATTAATAACATTCATGCTCGTGCAATTCATTTTGAACAAGCATTTTTGAAAGAAACAGCTGACTTCGTCACGGATCACAAATCCCTGATAAAGAAGGCTAATGAATCTTTTGAGCAAATCAATGTTTTGGAAAACCTAAATGATTCTCTCTTCGAAGCTGTTATGACCACTAATATTATGTCCATCATTTTACAAACATATTCTGTTCAAGATGATGAACGACTAAGATCTGAGACCTCTGCAATTGTTTCAAAATATGAAAATGCTCTTATAAAGCTTGAAAAAGAAAATGTGTCATATTTTAAACAACTTGATCGAAAAAAGGAAGAATGCAAGTATGACAAATTGTCGTATGAGCGTGTCTTAAAGAACATGAACGAGCAAAATGATCTTTTGAGGGCTCAGCTTGAAAGTCAAAAAGGAAAGGGTGAGGAAACTAAGTTTGCAAAACCATTGACTTCGGAGAAACCAAATGTTTCAAACACGGTTCAAAAACCAAAAATGTCAATTTCACGGTTTGCTCCAAAAGTCAATGAGAAAAAGGATTTGACAAAACCAGTCACTCCAACACCCTTGCCCAAGAAAAGTGAAAATGAAAAGATTGTTGATAAAGGAAAAGCGGTTATCGAAACACCAAAAGTGATAGCACCTGGCCTTTTTAGGATTAGTCCCACTAGTGCGTCTGCCTCAACATCTAAGACAAATGACAAGTGCATAAAGGCTAATTCTAAAGAATCTAGGGATGCTAAAAAGGACAACAATATAAATCCTAATGTGTGTGCCTTACCTTCTACAGGATTAGAAAGCACCTCTAAGAGTAGCAGACTAAAGCCTAGGAGTAATACAAGGAACAATAGAGTCTCGCCTGTTTCTAAGAGTAGTTGCAAGAATAAAGTTGAAGAAGTAGAAGAACACCCTAGGAATTTATCGCTTTGTAATAAGAGACATGTTTCATCTGAATGTAATGTCGAGCGTACTGTTTCTAATGCATGTAATGACTCTGTTTGTTTAATATGCAAGAAATGTTTAATTAATGATGTTCATGATGAATGTGTTTCTAAGAATGTGAATGTTACGCCTGAACAGAAGAATGTTCCAAAAAGACCTAGTGCTAGATCTAGATCTATAGAAAGATTAGTTGCACGCTTTAGGTCTACCACTATTAGTCGAATGCCTAGAAACTACCTTAAGTTTTGTATGTGGATTCCAACGGGTAGAGAGTTCACTCTTCAGAACGGAAAATTAGAAATAGCTCAAGCTAAACAAGTAGCAACTGTCTATGAGTGTGATTTAGATCTTACTCCTAACCCCATGGAACCAAATTCAAAATGGTTTCCAAATACAAACTCTTCTGTTCTTGGCAGGTTATCGAAATATGTCTTTGGATCGTCAACTCGGGTTGCTCCAAGCACATGACCAGGAATTTAAAGCTGCTGATCAATTTCGTCTGGAAATTCATGGGAACTATACGATTTGGAAATGATCATGTAGCAACTATTCAGGGTTATGGAGATCTTCAATTTGGGAATTTTTTAATCACTCGAGTTTACTACGTCAAAGGGTTGGGACACAACTTGTTTTCAGTTGGGCAGTTTTGTGATGCAGATTTAGAAGTTGCATTCAGGAGAAACACAGTTTTTATTAGAAATTTGGTTGGTGATAATCTCTTAACTGGTAATCGTGGTACAAACTTGTATGCTATCGACATCAACCAAATGGATTCTACATCACCAATTTGTCTTATGACAAGGGCAACCGAAACTAAGTCCTGGCTATGGCATAGACGTTTATCTCATCTCAATTTTGACACCATCAACAAGTTAGCCAAAGACAACATCGTCACCGGACTTCCTAAGTTCAAATACACCAAGGAACACCTATGTCCATCATGCGAACAAGGTAAAAGTAAAAGAGCATCATATAAACCCAAAACCGTACCTAGTTCGGAAGCAAGGTTACATATGTTGCACATGGACTTATGTGGCCCAATGAGAGTTGAAAGCATTAATGGGAAGAAGTATATTCTTGTTATTGTTGATGATTATTCAAGATACACTTGGGTAAAGTTTTTGAGATCAAAAGACGAAGCACCAGGCATCATCATCACCTTTCTGAAGCGTATTCAAGTTCTACTTCAAGCTCCAGTAAGGATTATAAGAACAGACAATGGCACAGAATTTACAAACCAGGAGTTAAGAACTTACCTTGAAGATGTTGGAATCACACACCAAACATCAGTTGTTAGAACTTCACAGCAGAATGGGGTAGTTGAAAGAAGAAACCGAACTCTTGTGGAAGCTGCTCGCACAATGCTGATTTTTTCTAGTGCACCACTATTCTTATGGGCTGATGCTGTAGCCACTGCTTGTTTTACTTGATGAGGCGAAAAATGATCCGTTTTTAGGGGGTCATTTAAGCCCGAATCCGAATTTATTTGATCAAATATTGCCCTAAATCGTTCCTTTTGTGATTTTAGGTGTTTGTAGAGTGAATTCTGGAAAAGAGGCTATTTTGGACGTTTTTGGAGCATAAAGTGAAGAAAACGACAAAGTACCAAAAATCCAAGCTGGAAATACAAGGTGACGGCGTCAAGGGTTTGCTCTTGACGGCGTCAGACATGAAGAATAATTTACCGTAGCTGGTGACGGCGTCAGATGGAGTTATGACGGCGTCAAAGTGACCAAGATTAATTTACCGTGGGTGGTGACGGCGTCACATAGGCCGTCACGATTGGATCTAGGGCGTCCGAGGAAGTGTATGGGGGCGAGTTGACGGCGTCAGATTTAACTCTTGACGCCGTCAGGACGATTTTCCTATATATAGTTTTCTAGTTTTTTCATTAAGGGAGAGAAGTTTTGGTGAAACCCTAAAGACGATTTTGGTGCCTCTTTTACAGGTTTTTCAAGGGTTCCAAACCCTTGAGACCTTGCATTGTAATTGAGATAAGTATACTCTTAATTCAATCAATATGTCTATGTGTTGGTTGTTTATCTTTTGTTCTTGTCTCAATTTTACTATGCTAGGCTAGATCTCTCTTGTGTTTGCTTAGATCTAATGAAACCTAGATGTTGATTATGTGTTGATTACTTGTCTATTCTTGTTTTGAATGAATGATTTTATATGTTAGGCTTAAGAAAACTGGCAGATCTCCAAATGGTAACATGCTTGAACGTCTTAAGAAACATGAACCGAGGCGTACTAGGTCTTTATTGGTTGTATTTAATGCATGAGCCACTGTTTACAATCCCTATAGTTGTGATGGGTCATGGTGTAGGAGGAGATAAGAGCTCATAGAGTTGGGGAGTTATGTATGCCACTCCACGAATGGTATTAAGGAATACAACCCGTCATTCATACAAGTGTAACAAGTAATTGACATGTAAAAGATATCTAGGGAGTAATGAAGTCTAAGTAAACACAATTTCTCCAATTACTGCTCACAACCTTAGTTTAATATTAGTTTAATTTTATTTTCATTAGTTTAATTAGCTACAAAGTAGTTTTTGGGTTAGTTGAATAACAACTAATTCCGCCCACTCTTCTAAAAACCGAGATTTTACTTGCTTTCATAAAATATAAAAACACAAAAATAATCATCTTTCATCTCTAGAACTATTAATTAGGTTTTCTAATCCTAGCGACACTATTCCTAAGCTGAACGATCAATCCCTCGGTACTTGTCACTATACTATACTACAACGATCAGGTACACTGCCTGGTGGGGGTTGTAAGCATCGCGAGATCCCTCGAGAGGTAAAGCAAGGTGCGATTCCCATGCATCAAGTTTTTGGCGCCGCAGCCTGGGGAATAGTTATTGTCTAGGTTAGGATTTCTTTTTATTAGGTCTACTTGCTAGATTCCTTTCTAGTAAGATTTTTATTTTTATTTTTAGGTCTTCTTTAGTCTATCTTATTTCTTTGTGCCTTTGTTAGTAAATTAAACTCATTGACTATTCCGTTGACCATTATGGAAAACGCGAATCCACCCCTTTCCCCTAGTGAAGTAGCTGTGTTACGTGAACAAATTGAGAGTGAGATTAGGGAGCTTAGAGAGCTTAATAGGTTGATCAAGATTGAACTCGAACATACGTTTAGCGACCTAGCAACCGTCTTGTATTCAAATAAGGACCTAGGGCCTGATGACTTTGTGAGTGTCATTAAGAGACCAGAAGAGGAAATGGATCCGAGGCTTAACGACCACTTTAACCTATACCCCACTAAGGAGGAGATTGCATACTATAATAACCTTATTGATAACCCGCGATCTCCCTTCACCATAATTGAACCTAAGATCAAGAGAGGCGATCCTAAGAGCGCTAAGATACCATGTATGATTGGATATAAGCACATTAGCAATGCTTACATTGACTTTAAATCTCCAATCAACATTATGTCCTCAACGGTTTATAATGATATAGTGAACATAAGACTTGAACCTAGAAGGGATCCCAAGTACCCCGGTGGAGTTTGTAACTTTGTCGGGAGAGTCAAAGGTTTATGTGTCTTTGTTGGTAATTTCACTTTTGTCACCGACTTTATGATTGTGGAGGATCTTGCTAATGTTATTGATTGTCGATTATCCAATGTTGTGTTTGGCAAACCATTTGTTGAGGAGTCTAAGTTAGAATATGATGAGGTAGAGGGCACGATTCGATTTGCAAGCAACACCGATAGTATCACTTATAGGATGCCCAATAAGATGAAAGAATTCCGCTTTATATCTCGTTTTGATCAGGATAATGTTGGTGCTTTTGAGGATATTGATAAGGAGGATAAGAAAAAGGGCATGGACTATGTGTGGGAAAAAAGGAGTCTTTACTACAAAAATTGCTTGGCCCTTGGACCAAGGTATAAAGTTGATGAAGAGTTTGCCCGAGCAATGATGGGGGCGATAGAGAAAAAGGTGATTGGTTTCTACAAGGAATATTTACAATCGGAGAATGAAACCAATGATGAAATCACGTAGTAACCCACGACTTTGAGTCTAGCTACAAGACTCGTAAATAAAGAAAAGCGCTTCTTGGGAGGCAACCCATGTTTTGTGTGATTTTTATTTGTTTGATTGTTATTTGCTTCCGTATGCATGTTTTATTTTTATTGTTGGTTGATCATGTTTCTCAATTAAAATGTGAAATACTTTATTATGTTGTTTAGACTAGTCTTAACTTCAACCTAAAGGTATTTTTGCAAAAGATAAGTGTAAGGGGAAACCCCAAATATGTTTTTAAGAAACAAACCGATCATGATTATCCACAATATTTAATGAACATGTATATTCGTATTTGTTAGAGTCAAATGCTTGTATTGAGTCATAATGAAGTTTTGCAGGATTTTCCAGGAAGTAGGACAAAGTTTTTCCAGAAATTTTCCGGAAACTTAACATAAAGATTTCTGCAGGTCCATTCTGACGGCGTCAGGCAATTGCTCTTGACGGCGTCAGGAGTCAAAAATCTGGAAATTTTACCGGTTTTGTTTTTCTAACGGAGTCTTATAGTTTTTGTGAATTATTAAGTTTTATAATCTCCAGGAAATCTGCAAACTTCATTCCACAAGCATTATATCTTATTTTGTTTTCTAGGATTTAGTAACTTATATAGGATGCCGCCGATTTTACGCGAGGTTGCCTTGTCTACTTTTGTCAGGATTTACAGGTTATTTGTGACAAGAAGATGATTTATATTCTGGAAGGGAAGCTTTGATTGTTCGTTTTCTTGGAAGAAGATTTAACCTGGCCAACTAAAATCCATACCGAGCGAATCAGGGGAGTATTTGATTTCATTCTCTTTACTTTTTAACTTTTACATTCTTTACTTGAACATTGGGGACAATGTTCATCTTAAGTGTAAGGGGAGGGTAAAAAGATGATACCTTACATATGCACTTTCGCTTGAGTTTGTTTTGTTTGATAGTAGATGAGTAATAAAACTATGAGAAATACTTGTTAGTGTAATTTTAGCGCCAAATTTAAAATTTTTTACAACATTTAGGAGTGAAACTTTAGCCATAGCAAGCGTCTCATGGATAGGAGATTGTATGACTAGCACATAACCGTATATTCAGAAAAATTTTCCACCCAAAAATGTGAGGTTCGCCTTTAGATTTGATAGGAAAAGCATTCATTATTAGTGCTTATGAGTGTACCGGTAGCATTTAGATTCTAGAACTTGCATTAGTGATGCATCCCGAGACCGCTAGTGAGACTACATTCGTGTGGTAGGATTTACTACATGATAAGAGGCATTAGGATCACCCTTGTGTTAAACCCGTATTATAATTACTTGACCATTTAAGTCATATTACTTGGCTAGTTAAGTCAACTAATTTTTCCCACACCCTTAGCGTTGTACTCATTTTTAGTACACGAAACCCCTAGTACACCCCTCCGAGCCTATCTTTTCGTTTCTAACTTTAAGCATCTTACTTAAAGGAAGAATTTGTTACACCCCACTTAAATGTACACCCAAATCGCCTTAGCCTTCCGTGTATGCGCTCATTTTTAGTGCATTATTGTTATTTGTTAAACCCTAAGTTAACTTTCTAATTGATTACATGGTTGCTAAGTCGAGTCATATCCTTGTACATATTGTTTTGGGACGATTGGGACGATTGGGTAAGTACTTATTTTGTGGAGTAATGGGGAAGAACATCATATTATTACCCCCATATGTACGTTAATCTTAAAAGTGCTCCAAGTGTTTTGATTTTCTTAATTCGAGTCATTAGAATAGTTAAATGTAAAGTATGTAAAGATTCAAGTGTAAGGGGAATTCTCATCCCCTATGATGTATTATTTTGGATGGTAGGGTAAGAGTGTATGCAAAAAAAAAAAAAAAAAAAAAAAAAAAAAAAAAAAAAAATAGAAAAAAACAAGAAAAAAGAAAAAAAAAATAGAAAAGAAGAAGAGAAAAAACATACGGACTACCATCCCGTTTTTATTTTATGTTCATTTTATGTTTTTGTTATTTTTCATTTATTAGCTTAAGTCGAGTCTAGTCTTGGCTTAGCAACGCCATCTTGTACATGTAATTTACTAAGATTGTTAACTCGCCACCAGTAAAATTCCCTTTATCCAACAAAACCGTGTAATTCATATCCCTACACCTAACGTTATAACCCTTTAAAAAGACCTCTTTGATAGTTTATCCTAGGTGCTTACGCCATGTGGTGGAGGTTTGATCCTTTCCCAAGCCTATGGTAATCTATTTTGCTATAACAGGTAGTGAGAGATATCTTCCATTTCCATAATGTTACATTACTTTATTACACCCGAGAGATGTGAGTATCTAAACACTATTTGTGAGGTGCTTGTGTATGACCTCCGTGCTTGTCTATTGGTCTTTAGTGGAACGATTATTTGTTGTAATTACTTTTATATTAGTGTTAAATGACCCCTAACTTGTCTTTTGAGTAGAATAAAAGCTCATTTGCTTGAGGACAAGCAAATCTCAAGTGTAAGGGTATATGATGAGGCGAAAAATGATCCGTTTTTAGGGGGTCATTTAAGCGCGAATCCGAATTTATTTGATCAAATATTGCCCTAAATCGTTCCTTTTGTGATTTTAGGTGTTTGGAGAGTGAATTCTGGAAAAGAGGATATTTTGGACATTTTTGGAGCATAAAGTGAAGAAAACGACAAAGTACCAAAAATCCAAGCTGGAAATACAAGGTGACGGCGTCAAGGGTTTGCTCTTGACGGTGTCAGACATGAAGAATAATTTACCGTAGCTGGTGACGGCGTCAGATGGAGTTATGACGGCGTCAAAGTGACCAAGATTAATTTACCGCGGGTGGTGACGGCGTCACATAGGCCGTCACGATTGGATCTAGGGCGTCCGAGGAAGTGTATGGCGGCGAGTTGACGGCGTCAGATTTAACTCTTGACGCCGTCAGGACGATTTTCCTATATATAGTTTTCTAGTTTTTTCATTAAGGGAGAGAAGTTTTGGTGAAACCCTAAAGACGATTTTGGTGCCTCTTTTACAGGTTTTTCAAGGGTTCCAAACCCTTGAGACCTTGCATTGTAATTGAGATAAGTATACTCTTAATTCAATCAATATGTCTATGTGTTGGTTGTTTATCTTTTGTTCTTGTCTCAATTTTACTATGCTAGGCTAGATCTCTCTTGTGTTTGCTTAGATCTAATAAAACCTAGATGTTGATTATGTGTTGATTACTTGTCTATTCTTGTTTTGAATGAATGATTTTATATGTTAGGCTTAAGAAAACTGGCAGATCTCCAAATGGTAACATGCTTGAACGTCTTAAGAAACATGAACCGAGGCGTATTAGGTCTTTATTGGTTGTATTTAATGCATGAGCCACTGTTTACAATCCCTATAGTTGTGCTGGGTCATGGTGTAGGAGGAGATAAGAGCTCATAGAGTTGGGGAGTTATGTATGCCACTCCACGAATGGTATTAAGGAATACAACCCGTCATTCATACAAGTGTAACAAGTAATTGACATGTAAAAGATATCTAGGGAGTAATGAAGTCTAAGTAAACACAATTTCTCCAATTACTGCTCACAACCTTAGTTTAATATTAGTTTAATTTTATTTTCATTAGTTTAATTAGCTACAAAGTAGTTTTTGGGTTAGTTGAATAACAACTAATTCCGCCCACTCTTCTAAAAACCGAGATTTTACTTGCTTTCATAAAATATAAAAACACAAAAATAATCATCTTTCATCTCTAGAACTATTAATTAGGTTTTCTAATCCTAGCGACACTATTCCTAAGCTGAACGATCAATCCCCCGGTACTTGTCACTATACTATACTACAACGATCAGGTACACTGCCTGGTGGGGGTTGTAAGCCTCGCGAGATCCCTCGAGAGGTAAAGCAAGGTGCGATTCCCACGCATCATTACTCAAAAATGATCCCTAGTCCATCCGAGATTCAATAAAACCCCATATGAGCTAGTGAACAACCGTAAACCTGACATCTCTTACCTTCACGTGTTTGGCGCTTTGTGCTATCCGACCAATGACAGAGAAGATCTAGGGAAGTTAAAAGCTAAGGGTGATATTGGAATCTTCATTGGATATTCAGAAAACTCGAGGGCATTCAGGGTGTATAATAGACAAACAAAAAGGATTATGGAGACGATGAATGTGAAGTTTGACGAGAATTCACAAATGGCTTCTGAGAGATACGCTCTAGAACCCGCGCTTAATCCAATGGCTTCTAATCAAAACGGATTAGGACCCGCACCAAACCAGCAGACTTCTGGACACATTAGTTCAGGACTCGTACCTCAAGGAGCTCAGTCAACAAACACGGATAAACCTTCAGAACAAGAACTGGAAAATTTCTTCGAGTTAATGTTTGATGAATATTATGGTGGAACTTCGACAAATGCATCTCAAGTTCTCAACAACATTCCGCTGCACCCGCTCAAAACCATCAACCACCACCACCATCACAAGATGCATCTACCACAATCGAAGCTGAAGCACCAACTACATCAACATCATCTACATCTACTCAAGTAACCCCAGTACTTGAAACTGTTCTACCAAGTGTTGATGAGCAAAAGCAAAACACAAATTTTTAAGAAGAACCAACAAATAATTCAAACGATGTTACGTTAGAAGAAGAAGAAGTATTTGAAAACCCGTTTGCAACAGACTCTGCTGAATCTTCTTCAAGGTTAGAAGAACCATCTAACACACATTCGTTACACCCGAGGTACCCTTCTACGTTTCAATGGACAAAAGACCATCCAATAGAACATATTATTGGTGAACCTTCAAAGCCAGTTCAAACAAGGAGACAACTTGCCACCGATCTCGAATTGTGCATCTACATTTGCTCAATCAGCCTCAAAGAACCTAAGAACATTCGGGAAGCAATGGTAGAAAACCCTTGGATTGAAGCGATGTAGGAGGAATTTCTTCAATACCTGTTACACGATAGTTGGGAACTTGTTGAACGACCACTTGATAAACGTGTTCTTGATCTCAAGTGGTTGTGGAAGAACAAACTGGATGAGGAAATGACTGTTATTCGCAACAAAGCTCGTCTCGTGGCTAAAGGTTATCCACAAGAACAAAGGATAGACTTCGAAGAATCATTCGCGCCTGTAGCTAGACTTGAAGCAGTCCGGATTTTCTTAGCCTATGCAGCTCACAGAAACATCACAGTCTATCAAATGGACATTAAGACTGCTTTCTTAAATGGAACTCTGAAAGAAGAAGTGTATGTGAGTCAGCCAGAGGGATTCATCGACAAAGATCATCCAGACTACGTCTACAAGCTTAAGAAAGCAATTTATGGTTTAAAACAAGCTCTAAGAGCGTGGTATGACGAACTATCATCTTTCTTGCTCAAAAACAATTTCACAAAAGGAACGGTTGATGACACCTTGTTTATAAAAAAATTCAAAGATGACATTTTGATCGTTCAAATTTACGTGGACGTCATTATTTTTGGATCAACCAATCCTAACCATTCAAAACATTTTGAAAATCTCATGAAAAGTAAATTTGAAATGTCCATGATGGGGGAACTAAAATTCTTTCTTGGTTTACAAATACATCAATCCCCTCGTGGTATTTTTATCAATCAAGCTAAATATACAATAGAGATTTTGAAAAAACATGGAATGGAAAACTGTGATTCTGTTGGTACACCAATGGTCACTTCACCAAAAATAGGTGCTGATTTGTTTGGGAAACCCATTGATCCGAAGAAATATCGGAGTATGATCGGTTCTCTCATGTACCTAACCGCTAGTCGCCCCGATATTCAATTTGATGTTTGTTTGTTAGCACGGTTTCAGGCAAAGCCTACCGAACTTCACCTCAAAGAGGTTAAACGGATCTTTCGGTACCTACGAAGCACCATTAACATGAGACTTTGGTATCCGAAGGATTCGGGGTTTCATCTAACAGCATTTTCAGATGCATACCATGCTGGTGATCAAGTTACAGCAAAGAGTACATCAGGTGGAGCACAATTTTTGGGTGAAAAGCTTGTAAGTCGATCGTCAAAGAAACAGGACTGTACTGCGCTATCAACCGCCGAAGCCGAGTATGTGTCTCTATCTGCGTGTTGTGCCCAAGTTCTTTGGATGCGGACACAGCTCACAGATTATGGCTTTACTTTTGACCGAATACCTATGTATTGTGACTCAAAAAGGGCCATAGCCATCTCGTGCAATCCCGTACATCACTCTAAGACGAAGCATATCAAAGTCCGCTACCATTTTATCAAAGAACACGTGGAAGAGGGTACTGTTGAACTATTTTTCGTTAAGACTGATTATCAACTCGCCGATCTATTTACTAAAGCCCTTCCAAAAGACCGGTTTAACTATTTAGTTCGACGAATTGGCATGCGAAGCCTAACTCCTGAGGAGCTAGAACATCTTCTCGAATCTTCTTGAAAAAGTTTTCAAAATCGCTTCGCTGTAAATTATTTTTGACAAATACAAAATACAAAAATATAAAATTTTCAAAAAAATACAAAAACAATATAAAATCAAAAAATCCAAAAATATTCTTCTCACGACATGTCTCTCGTATAAATCAATATTCTGTACGTTTCTAGAAATGTCATTCAACAATGATACGGACATGTACAGATGCTTGAACGGGAGTTCTTTTAAAATGTTTCTCTAAAACATGTCGTTTCTCAAAATTTTCTTCACTATGGCTTTCGTATACTTCTGTACGAAACCCGAACTTCAATGATGACTTCTGATTATTTTCAAATCAAGGACTCGTACGTTCAATGACGAACTCTTTTTCAAAAAGTTTGAGTCTAAACAAACGAAAAAGATTTCAAGCATAAACTCGTTTTCAAAACAAAATTCTTGAGCACTTTTTCAAGATTGTTCAAAAGATTTCTCAGAATCTCTCAAAATTAGTGCTCAAGATAACTCCCTCTAGACCCTTAATTAATTTTAAATATGCTATCATTAAGGGGGAGTACAAAAAGAAAAATGTTCCAAATTCATGCAGAATCTTTCTTTCTCTCCAAAAAGCTTTTTATTAATCAGTTGATATCAAAAATATCTTGCTATGCTATTTTTTTAGGGGGAGAAGATATGATTAAATGTGATCAAAATGTGTAAAGATTGTGGCTGAATCTCAAAAGAGCTCGACTCAGATAGTACCAATGAATTGACGAACACTTATCTCAATTACAATGCAAGGTATCAAGGGTTTGGAACCCTTGAAAAACCTGTAAAAGATGCACCAAATTCGTCTTTAGGGTTTCACCAAAACTTCCCCCTTCTAATGTAAAAACTAGAAAACTATATATAGGAAAACTGGGCTGACGGCGTCAAGACAACCATGTGACGCCGTCACCTCGCCGCCAAATACTTCCTCGGACGGCCTTGATCTACTTATGACGGCCTATGTGACGCCGTCACCAACCACGGTATTTTATTCTTGGCCTTTTGACGCCGTCAGGATGACTTTTGACGCCGTCAACAACTACGGTATTTTATTCTTGATGTCTGACGCCGTCAAGGCATTACTCTTGACGCCGTCACCTAGTGTTTCCAGCATGGAAAATTGATACTTTGCCGTTTTCTTCACTTTTATGCTCCAAAAACGTCCAAAATGGCTTCTTTTCCAGAATTCACTCTCCAAGTACCTAAAATCACAAAAGGAACGATCATTTTTCGCCTCATCAGTAGGTTTTGTAAGCTCTCTCGAGAGTATCTGACATGGGAACGGCCTTGGTAAGGATTAGAAGGAGTCTTCACACTATGCTGTTGACGATCTCCAATTCCTTATCTGTAAGTACCGGTTGATTTATTGCTAACTGTTTTCATGTAGCTATACATGATCTCCATGGCGAAGGATTCCACATGCTCATACACGCATCACTACGTCAAAGGAAAGTTTTCACAAAGATCAAAGCAAAGTAAGGTTCAAAGAAAGATTCTATGCAATGTGAAAGAATCTACAGAAGTAAAGTGACAAAGATCTGGGTGAAAGAACGGTAACGACAATTGCATGTATCACAAAGACTGAAGGTGTATGAGCATGTTGGAATGGCAAACAACCACCACAGACGCAGAAGTGACGAAAAGCAGATGACTTGACATCACAGAAGAACTAAGAATGATGAAATGTCACTCATCAAAGATCACAAAGCATGAAGGAACAAAAGACTAATGACTATTCTACAACAACACACAAAGTTAAAGACTAAGAACACGGAAGACCTAATCACGTGGAGCATCATTCGAATGACCACCCCTTAGGGGGAGGTTGTTAGCATTAAAATATATATATATATATATATATATATATATATATATATATATATATATATATATATATATATATATATATATATATATATATATATATATATATATATATATATATATATATAGAAGTGATGGTCATTCTCATATTGTAACTTTGAGTCGTTTGTTAAGATTAGTAATAGTTTAGTCATTGGGCTTTGGACTTGGCAAGCTAATATGTTATGTGCTATGTTTCATAAGCCTTGTTATCTAATCATGTAACCAAGCCCAAGCCCAAGCCCATAGAAAGCCTATGTATTGAACTATAAAAAGCACCTTACCTCTTATTTGTAAGGTGTGCTTGGGTGTGTATTGTGTGTGTTTCTCTTTGAATAAAAGCTCTCATTTCCATCTCTCTCTCCATATACACGACATACATATATACATATATCAAGTCACCATCTTTCATCTCTTCTTCATCTTTGCTTCTATAATGGTGTGATAAAGTTGTGTTATTTAAGGTCCTAAAAAAAACGTGATATAAAGCTTAAAAAACACGAACCAAACAAACTCTTAACCCTCCTAAATCATTGTTAGGCGATTGATACCACTTGTTGGACCTTAAATAACACAACTTTATCACACCATTATAGAAGCAAAGATGAAGAAGAGATAAAAGATGGTGACTTGATATGTATATATCTATTTCGTATATAAGAGAGAGAGAGAGAGAGAGAGAGAGAGAGAGAGAGAGAGAGAGAGAGATGGAAATTAGAGCTTTTATTCAAAGAGAAACACACAAAATACACACACAAGCACACCTTACAAATGAGAGGTAAGGTGCCTTTTATAGTTCCATACATAGGCTTTCAATGGGTTTGGGCTTGGTTACATGATTAGATAACAAGGCTTATAAAACATAGCACATAACATACTAGCTTGCCAAGTCTAAAGCCTAATGACTAAACTATTACTAATCTTAACAAACGACACAAAGTTACAATATGAGAATGACCATCACTTATATATATATATATATATATATATATATATATATATATATATATATATATATATATATATTAATGCTAACACGTATGAAAAAATTACATGTGATTTTTCAAGACGTAACTGAAAAAAATAAAAAAATAAAAAATAAAAATAATTCGTCGAAAGTACATTGAGGTGCCCATCTACGAAAAGATAAAAAATACGCATCTTGAGTTTTTTTTTCTTCACTTGACGATTTACCGTTTGCAAGATATTTTATTTTTATAGTAAACTGTAAAAAATGTCCATAAACTTCACAAAAAAATGCAAATAACGTTATCTAACAAAAAAATTGCAAATCATGTAGTTAACCTTTCGGGTTTCTACTAATAATGTTCTTGGAGGATTACTGTTCATGCAAAAATAGTTTTTTGGCTAAAATTAGCCGTCTGAAATGACTATTTTACCCTCACCTACTAGAGGGACATTTTTTGTAAGAACACTTTTTGAAGTTTACTATTCATTTTCTTTTTCACCTCCCTCACCATCGCCCTCTACCACCACACAACCATCACCAGATGAAAAAGAAAATGAATAGTAAACTTCAAAAAGTGTTCTTGCAAAAAATGTCCCTCTAGTAGGCGAGGGTAAAATAGTCATTTCACACGGTCAATTTTAGCAAAAAAAAATTGCATGAACAGTAACATCCCAAGGACATTATTTGTAGAAACTTGAAAGGTTAGGAACATGATTTGCAAAATATTTTTGTAAGAGGACATTATTTGCATTTTTGGCAAAGTTTAGGGACATTTTTTGCAGTTTACTCTTATTTTTGTAAAAAAATGTGGAAAGTGATTTTTCTTATTTTGATTGAAAAAATAAGTGGCAATAATTGGTTTATTGGATTTTTATATAATTTTGGTTTTACATTGATCTCCACTTAAGATTAATGTAGAACCAAAATTATCTAAAGATCCAATTCTAGCCATTCATTTTTTTATCAAAAAAATAAATAAATTAACCCTCATTTTCACCACTTTTTTTAAAATAATCTTATTAATGGTAAATCGTTAAGTGAAAAAAAATATACAATCGTGACGAGTATTTTTTATCTTTCAGTAGACGGGTACTTCGATATAATTTCGATGATTTTTTTTCGTTTTTGTTTTTTCAGTTTCGTCTGGAAAAACTGATTTTTAGACAATTTTCTCTTTTTACTGTTTTATGCATTGAACTTCACTTTTTACTATTTTTTTCGTTTTTTATTTTTTCGCTTTTTACGATATACTTTCGACGAACTTTTTTTTTTCAATTCTTTTCGGTTACGTCTGAAAAAATAGTAAAAAGTGACAAGTTGAATGTATTTTTAGACAATTTTCCTTTTTATATTTTAAAACCCTTGAATATAATATATCAAGTTTTAAAACAGATAAAGCGTAGCTGTTAACTTGTTTTTGGATGCACTCTTTTTCTCACTTTCGGTGACTTTTGGATTTAGGCATAATTTGCAATCAGTCAAGTCATAAAATAGCCTAATACCATTAATTTATACACCCATAACGCAAATTCGTCAAAGTTGATGGGCTTAATCATCAGTTTAGCCTTTGTAAGCTTCGTTCTTTCCAAATCTTCAGTCCTATAAATACCCCGAGCTATGCTCAAAATATATCATCCAGACACAATCTAATACATTATCTTATACACTTTCTCTACCAAGCTAGTTAATCATGAGTACCGAGTGTCTCGAGATTGAGGTTGCTTCTCCATTTCCCGCTGAGAAGGTTTTCAAGGTTTTCAGCGACTTCCATAATATTGCACCAAAAGTCTATCCGGAAGTGTACAAGTGCATAGACACAGTAGAAGGCGATGGAGGTGTTGGTACAATAAGGCTTCTCACATTTGGCGATGGTAATTAAGAAATTTCGTTACTTGCCATATAACTTAACCTTACTTTTACATGACGCTTGATCATGCATGAAAACAAATTTTCTATCGCACACACATATGTTTGTCAATCTGCATTCAGTGTGTAATGTTTCTAAGCTTTGATTATATATGTAATGCGTAGGTGTACCATTCACGAGCGGAAAGTTTAAGGTAGATACCATTGATGCAAGCAACTTCGATTATAGCATCACGTTTTTTGAAGGCGACAACTTGATGGGCATATTAGATTCCATCAATCAGCACGTTAAGGTTGTACCTTCTGATAATGGAGGAAGCTTGTTCAAGCTGAAAATCGTCTATAACTGCAAAGGTGACGAGAAACCATCTGCAGATAATCTCAAGTTTGAAAAAGAAGTATACGAGAAAACCTACAAGGCTATCGATGCTTATGTTGTTGCCCACCCCGAAGAGTATTAGTTGTTGATCAAAAACACTTCTTCTATCAACGTGTTCCTTTGGTTCTCGTGTGTTTTATTGTGAGTTGTAAAATAATGGATCATGGTTCGGTTGTTATATAATTATTGTGCCAAGTTTCTACGCTATGTGAGTCTTTTATATAATAAAAGAATTCCATTTGTATGGCTATTTTATATAAACAAGTATAAACCAAACTATATCAATCAGATTGTTCACAATTAAAAATATAAAATAAAATTATAACTGTATCAATTAGAAAGTCTTGTTTTAACGCATGGTAGAATATACTTAAATGATTTTAGCATATATGCTCTGTGTTAATATTCCATAAAATTGTAAACCACCAAAAAGCTTGTTGAAAAAAACTTATACGGAGTAATTACTAATTTTTACGTTAAGCTCAAATATCAAATTTGATAATAATTTGAGACAGAGTATATTCGGAGTCGTTATAACTTGTTTCCTTGTCTAGCACATCAAGCGTGGCCTCCAGTTATCTATTTTGTCGGTGAATAGGCACCAAAAAATCATAATATCATGATCGAAAATGGAAGGTGAACAGAGGTTATCTACCTCAACCCTTGAAATATTACATTTGAACTTGAACAACTGGCTTAAAATTTGTGCAGATCCTTCATCTTTTTATGAGCAAAATGCAAACACGTACCATCGATGTGAAGATAAATCAAAATACAGCCGCTACAACAAAACCAGGAGCACAGAACCAATCAGACTAATCTAGAGGATAAATCAAGAATACATAAACAAAAACGGAAGTTGGACCAGAGAATACGATTGTATTATAAGTTCACAACTGAAAGGAACAAGCAAGTTCGAATTGACATAACATGAAACCTATTAGCACAAAAGCATCGTGGAGAGCAACAAAAGCCCACAAACAGCCTAACTGACACCAACAAGTAAAATCTCCTTGTGCTTCAGGACCCCATAGCAATAACAAAGAATGTGCTAAACTATTAGCTGTTGGAATTATGATATCATGACATTCATATAAAATAAAACAAACACATCAAGTGAACATAGCAGAAGCAATTATAACAAGATCATATAACATGTAATTAATTAATCAAATATAAATATTAAACATACCTTTGTGATTCTAGCCCGAACAAGAATCAATTGCAATCTTCAAATCAAGAACCCTAATTAGGGTTTATGTGGATTATAAGAATTACCCCTTTTCTCTTTTGTAATTCAATCCAAGAATCAAACAATAATGTGTTTGAATCACGTTCTTGTACACACGTACTAATTCAAGAAAAAATTTATGCAAGTAAATTAAGCACAAAACTTATTTGATCTTATGAAAATCGAATCCCTAAGGGATTGTTTTGGATGGATCGATTTAAGACAAAGAGAAGGAGAGAAAAACACCAAGATGTGTGTGTACAAGTTATGAGAAAACAATACATCTTGGGTTTGTATATATACTAATTGAAACTTGGAGCTCAAGGCACAAAGGAGGTGGGAAACCCTCCTTGGTCGATTGGTTTAGGTGTCCCCAAAGGGATTCCAGAACCTTCCCTTGTTTCCAAATATTCATTAGTATTACTTTTCTAATCTTCGTTAATAGGTCATTAGTCATTTATTATTAAATACTAATTACTATTACTAGTTTTGTGTTTATTAATAATTACTTATAACATTTATAAATAATTATTTGTTTTCCTCTTCATACGTATTGTGTGCAATCCCGTGATTTCGAGTTCGATCCTAACATACGACTACTAAAATAATGTCCATAATCTAACAGCTCCCACTTGGACATATTTTAATAGTGTAATCACATCGGTTAGCGTCTTGCAACACGCCGATGCCTCTAGTACGATCTCGAGTAAGGCTCCTGGAAAAACCTTTTAATGATTTCTCATTATTATTATCCTTTTGTTTCTAATACCATGTTAATAAGGATATGGATTAAAGTCATTCCTTAATTAACCATTCTGTTTTTCGTTGTTAGTGATTGATCAAGATTACCAAATCATCTGAACATATTCAGGGAAGATCTTGGGCACGGCCATGCAAACATCTTGACAACCCTACGAGGGGCCCAGCAGTATTAAACTCGAAAAATAAATTTGAAGGAAACAAATTCTATCTTGACTACAAGCAAAACCCACAAACTTTGTAACACTTCTAAAAACAACCCTTATGACTACCAGTTACGTATAGCGTTAAGTTGTTCCACAAAAATGTACTACATTCATGACACTTATCTTGCATCTCAAGTCCGAGGATAACTTCTCATAATTTACTTAATGACAAGATCCATAAAGTAACATCATATAGTTGGGATAAGTCCTATATTCGGTATCATTGAATATCATCTGAAATGGCATGTCTACGCATCAATATACTTTAAGTATATTATACCAACCTTCAGATTTGTCTTGATTTAATAATATTCCCATATTATTAACTGACAACGGACAATTTAGAATAACATTTATTCATGGATTAAACATACAAATATAGGATACAATATATTATAAATTAAACATACCATGTATTTCAATTTATCATAATAATTGTTTAACATCCCTTATCCAAATACTAAATAGATCAATGCATGATAACTCTTGTTGATTAATTATGTCTCAAGCAATGACATTCATACTTGTTGACAAGACATAAATCATCCAACTTTGATCTATCGGAATTTTATGAATACTTATTTCAAGAATTCAACTATTGAAATTCTTATATGTGCATAGTCAACTATTTTGATAATGTCATATTTCATAAAAATGTGAGACATCCTTAACCACCAATTTTTGATAATTAAACTTTCAAACATTTTAAAGTTTAAAGTATTCTTATTCTCTTAATGTATAATGCAACTTATACTTTTAGTAAGCACAACTAGTACATATAGCAAAGAACAAAATCCTTACCATAACTAGTATTGAGTGTCATCTCAATTTCAATAACATCATTGTATGCAACAACAATATGTTATTAAAACTTCCCGTAAATCTTAATATCTATTATGTAATATTTGATGCCCTTCAAACTTTCAAGTTTGTTGGCTATGACAATTTTCACAACAATTGAAAATTGTTCATCTATAGAATTTGGAAGCTATTTCAGATTTAAGATGTGATTCTATAATCAAACATAGTCATTCCTTAATTAACCATTCTGTTTTTCGTTGTTAGTGATTGATCAAGATTACCAAATCATCTGAACATATTCAGGGAAGATCTTGGGCACGGCCATGCAAACATCTTGACAACCCTACGAGGGGCCCAGCAGTATTAAACTCGAAAAATAAATTTGAAGGAAACAAATTCTATCTTGACTACAAGCAAAACCCACAAACTTTGTAACACTTCTAAAAACAACCCTTATGACTACCAGTTACGTATAGCGTTAAGTTGTTCCACAAAAATGTACTACATTCATGACACTTATCTTGCATCTCAAGTCCGAGGATAACTTCTCATAATTTACTTAATGACAAGATCCATAAAGTAACATCATATAGTTGGGATAAGTCCTATATTCGGTATCATTGAATATCATCTGAAATGGCATGTCTACGCATCAATATACTTTAAGTATATTATACCAACCTTCAGATTTGTCTTGATTTAATAATATTCCCATATTATTAACTGACAACGGACAATTTAGAATAACATTTATTCATGGATTAAACATACAAATATAGGATACAATATATTATAAATTAAACATACCATGTATTTCAATTTATCATAATAATTGTTTAACATCCCTTATCCAAATACTAAATAGATCAATGCATGATAACTCTTGTTGATTAATTATGTCTCAAGCAATGACATTCATACTTGTTGACAAGACATAAATCATCCAACTTTGATCTATCGGAATTTTATGAATACTTATTTCAAGAATTCAACTATTGAAATTCTTATATGTGCATAGTCAACTATTTTGATAATGTCATATTTCATAAAAATGTGAGACATCCTTAACCACCAATTTTTGATAATTAAACTTTCAAACATTTTAAAGTTTAAAGTATTCTTATTCTCTTAATGTATAATGCAACTTATACTTTTAGTAAGCACAACTAGTACATATAGCAAAGAACAAAATCCTTACCATAACTAGTATTGAGTGTCATCTCAATTTCAATAACATCATTGTATGCAACAACAATATGTTATTAAAACTTCCCGTAAATCTTAATATCTATTATGTAATATTTGATGCCCTTCAAACTTTCAAGTTTGTTGGCTATGACAATTTTCACAACAATTGAAAATTGTTCATCTATAGAATTTGGAAGCTATTCCAGATTTAAGATGTGATTCTATAATCAAACATATTCATTTAGAATATTACACAAGTTATCTAATAACTTTTTAATTAGATATTAATATTGCCAAATCATCTTGTAATCAAGCATGATACAACAAAACATGATATACATAAAAAATCTTTAAGTCATACTTAGATTTTATTCATGTCATACATATATATTTAGACTTTCTAAATAATATATCATTTTATATTAGATTTATTTACCGCACATGTTTCAACAATATACATTGATTCCAAGGTTGTATGTCTTATTTTCTAAATCTTTCAAGTAAAGTTTCATTCCAAACTAAGACTTAACTTTTAACTTATATGAAATGTTACCTTTTATATGTTCTACAACATATATGATTTAAGAAATTAAACATAATACTCCCACTAGCTTTTAGGAATACTTAGAAATTATCTTATTTCAATTATAAATCAAAAAATGAATTTAATAATTAAACATAAGAAAAATCTTTTAGATGCATGCATTTATCCATTCATGGATTATTGCACTTTGTACACTTCCAAAGATTTATTTGAATTCATAAACTCCTTTTGATTACTTATCGTCCTCGCTCAAGTAATCACTCAAGAAAGAGTTTTGATATTCTATTGTCAATTTCATAAATATGACAATCATAATCTTTATATATTTAATGTGTTTAGAAAAGAATATTCAATCACAGTTAATTGCTTAAGTGTGATTAATAATCTTGTCATAAGACATGCATTAAATACGTGCACAATATTGTCCATGTGATTTCTATACAAAGATTTAAACCACAAGGGTTACCTTATCTTTAAAGAAACTCATCTTCATTTTCTAGTCAAACTAATAAGATAAACCAAGTTTCTAAAATTGATTATCTTTATGGACAGCATCTTAAACATTCATATCATGTGTATTTTACCCAATTTCATATTTGGTAATGTATCATAATGATTATCAGGTTTACAATAATCCTGTAAATCATAGTCCTCAGCATATTAATCAAATATCTGAGATATATTGCTATTCTATGAATGATAATTCCATCATCTTGAGATTTAACATTTAAATGTCAACCTTTATTATCATGTTGAGATTTAACATTCAAATGTCAAACTTCATCATGATATTTACTAGTGTATTTTAGAAGATTATATATCTTGTAATTTTATCTTTTAAAGATTAACACTTCCACTTGCTTTTAGCAATTTAAAGACTATCTTTAAATACTTAGCAAATAAAGCAACAATACAATATTCTCTTTTGGGATATTACAAATACATATTGACAGTTCCTGACTTTACTTTGTTAATAACCTCTTCATAAGCAGTTAAACAAATTTAGAACTTCAATTTAAGACTTAATGTAATTCATCACATTCATCACATTCCATCATATGACGATGTCTTATTAATCTTCTAGATTGGAGTTTTATTAAATATGTCCAAATCATACTCAATATTCTAACCTTGAAAACTTTTGGAAGAAAAGAAGTCATTGTTATCTTTAATCAAACAATAGAACAAGAGTTTGATTTTCCTAACTGAACATACCATAAACATTTGATATTTCATTAGTATTAATATTGTAAGACAATCTAACAATATTTAAGATAACCATATTCCTCTTGACTTGTCTATTAACCAACTAAGTCATTTTGATGGTATAATAATATTCAAGCCAATTACATGCTTTATAACACAAGTACTTTTTACAAAGTCACTTCATGTCCATGTCTTTACAAGAAAACATAAACTGTTATAATCCCACTATACGTTATTAGTCATTTAACAATTTAATAACTTCATGTATATGTCTTAATTAAAAAACACAACAAGATAACATCTTACTTTATTATAAGTCTTGTAACAATTAAAAGACTTTATGTTTATATCTTTACAATAAAACATAAACATGTTTAACTAAAGTAATTATAAACACCATCTTTTGGTTTCAATAGTAATTTCAAGTTAATTTATTACTTAACAATAATGTAAATAACATTATTTCTTCATTTATTTATGTCATTCCAAGAACGCATAAATATTCAGATTGAAGTAGCATTAGATTAATTAATTAATTTATGTCATTCCATGAATTCATAAATCTATAAATTAAAGTAGTCTTGATATCATATTGACACATGTTCTAATAGGTATCTAATTTAGAAACTGCAAATTCTCATAGTTCAATTACATCAGTTGATCTGCTAGTAATGAAATTCACCTTGTTGTTGCAATCTAGCTAAGCTCTCACATAAAATAAATTGTAACACCAAGTGTTTCTAGAATTAATATTAGAACATTATTCTCTTACCTTGTAGTCAAGAGAATCCATTAAATCATATCTTTATGAGTTGTTTCTTGCACACATTAAAGATAACATTTCTCCCACTTGTGCATGGAACAACCTCATACAGTTGATAAACAACATGCCATGCATTTGTTTATGTGTTCAATATGATTGTGTCATAGATTTTAGCATAACAAGTATATGTAAAACAACAATGTCTAGTAAGAAAATATACAAGACTATCCTTAAAAGTATGAGTGTCTACACTTGGAAAGTAATTATCTTTAGCTACCAAGATGTCAAAGCTTGTAACTCCCACTGAATTAAAGATCATTACAATAATTCCTTATTTAGTGATAAGTACACAATACTCCCACTAAATTTGACAACATTGTAAATGTTTCATATCCAGTGAAAACAAATATTGTGTCTTTAACTTTCCTACACCTTTAAATGTCCATGCGTAACAATTACTTATGCACTAAAGAGTGTATTCTACTACGTAAATGATGGACTATCCATCAAATGCTATTAACTTGAAAATTGGGCATACAATTTCTTCCTTAACAGGTCTACCATCCTTCAATGTATGTAGCACCTTTAAAATAGTCAAAACAACTAGTTTGTCTTTAAACATTTTGCAGTAATTAGTCTAGCTTCTAATTATAATAACTCTTAAAATGTCATACATAATTTTCTGTGAACAAAATATCATATTTGTTACTAAGAATTTGATCACCAAATTAGGATGATAAAATCCCTATGAAAAATATTCGCAATTTTCTTAACTATTCAAAAATTTTCTATGAGTTATATTAGAATTTAGACATATCTAATATTCCTATTATCCTTTCTCATTCATGAAAAGGAATAGGATTGTGTCTCACTCTTCTTTCATAGAAAGGAGACTTCATTTGTCTTTTAAGTAAATTATTCTTAATCAAACATTTGTTTGAAAACAGAACGAGATCAATTTACCAAAGCCCAAAGTGCGTTTACGGTTTGAACGTTGCATTAATACATTAAAACGAATTACAAGATTCAATTTCAGTATTTTCGATAATTAGGTCTTTAAGAAAATAAAATACCCATCGGTAAATATATTTATATAAACCATAGTATTTTCTTAAAGCTAGGATCCAAATTGACATAGTACCATTACATCAGTTGATCTGCTAGTAATGGTAGTATTCAACAAGGTAATTGTCGAACAATAATTGCCAATATCATATTGCAATTCCTAGATTTATGGGATTTACAATCACAAAACTTTTGTAATGTAAGCATGTTTGATCCCCATCTTAATGCCTTGGGTCCAAGATCTCACTTCCTACTCAATTTAAGTCGTCTAACTTAAAAACTGCAAACTCACAAATCCATCACATCAGTTGATCTGCTAGCAATGAATTTATGAAATTTACCTCTCCATTGCAATCTCACCAAGTTCTCACATGACGTAAATTACAACTTCAAGTGTTCTTAATTAGATGGCATTAGACTTAATTTTATAAGGGTATTAAATTTTAACGTATAATCAAAATAATGTATGAAGAAGCATGCATACAACTTTATAACATTGGTTTTTCAAAACATTTTTATTACCAATTTGCTAAGAGTAAAATAACAAAGTTTTGATTGAGGTATCTGGTTCACCAATTAAAGAATTACCAACAATTATCGTCCACTATATCGTACTTTTGCATAAGCCCTAAGGCTTAGTGTTTCGGATAATCATTGTGGAATTGTGGTGAATTCACCCTTAAGATGACAATGTATGTAATATAGTGATATAGGTAAGTCTAGAGTCGGCAACCAAGCAGTTGTAGAGAACCGGTAGGTGCATGAGCTTTAAAAACCCCTCTCTACAAGTACATTGGATGGCAACCTTCGGTCCGCCTTTCGCACACTATGTACAAAAACATCAATCAACCAATCCTTTGAAATTTACTCTTAAAACCAAAACAATTTCGCCATTTATTTAGTCCATATTATTTTTTCTATTCAAAAATTACCCTTTTCGTTTATAAACATGTCTAACATAATAATAAACAAAACAAGTAATATATAATAAAAAAATAAACAACCAAATAAACATATACATAATATAACAATTAAATATGTATAAAACATGTAGCCACATGCAAATCTTATTCAATAGTCCTATTAATAATCAAGTCTAGGTGTATAATGCATTTATTCAATTAAGGATTTCTTCTTCAAAGGAAAAAGAGCCACATACATCGATAAATCGATTGCGTAAGCCAAAACTAAACAAACACCACATAGCACATAATTGATTACTTAATATTGGAGTCTTCCCCAATTTGACATCTATTAATAAATTTACATGTTTCGATATAACTTAACCATTAATCATATATACTATTTAAACCATTTAAATAATCACACAATATAAAATCCATGCAAATATGCACTTTTTCATGGATTAAGCTTAACAATTAACATATTGCACCAAGATCGTTTACTAAAACGCATAACCAATTACATGACATCCTAGGGTTTCTAATCAAATTAAACAATCAAAACAAAAACCCTAAAACCCTAAAAGGTTTAAATCGACCCAATAAAAAAATTAGGGTTAGGAATAAAAAAAAAAACCTAAAAACATGTAACTAAACGAATCAAGATTCAATTTTTATGCGTTTCGATAATTAATTACACATTATAACGGCTCTAGATGCCACTGTTGGAATTATGATATCATGACATTCATATAAAATAAACTAAACACATCAAGTGAGCATAGCGGAAGCAATTATAACAAGATCATATAACATGTAATTAATTAATCAAATATAAATAGTAAACATACCTTTGTGATTCTAGCCCGAATAAGAATCAATTGCAATCTTCAAATCAAGAACCCTAATTAGGGTTTATGTGGATTATAAGAATTACCCCTTACCTCTTTTGTAATTCAATCCAAGAATCAAACAATAATGTGTTTGAATCACGTTCTTGTACACACGTACTAATTCAAGAAAAAGTTTATGCAAGTAAATTAAACACAAAACTTATTTGATCTTATGAAAATCGAATCCCTAAGGGATTGTTTTGGATGGATCGATTTAAGACAAAGAGAAGGAGAGAAAAACACCAAGATGTGTGTGTACAAGTTATGAGAAACAATACATCTTGGGTTTGTATATATACTAATTGAAACTTGGAGCTCAAGGCACAAAGGAGGTGGGAAACCCTCCTTGGTCGATTGGTTTAGGTGTCCCCAAAGGGATTCCAGAACCTTCCCTTGTTTCCAAATATTCATTAGTATTACTTTCCTAATCTTCGTTAATAGGTCATTAGTCATTTATTATTAAATACTAATTACTATTACTAGTTTTGTGTTTATTAATAATTACTTATAACATTTATAAATAATTATTTGTTTTCCTCTTCATACGTATTGTGTGCAATCCCGTGATTTCGAGTTCGATCCTAACATACGACTACTAAAATAATGTCCATAATCTAACATTAGCAGGGAGTAGAAACTGCCACAGTTAAGAAATTGCAGCCTTCCAAATAGAAATTGGCTAATTCATGGGAATACAAAGGTTGTACCGTGAACCAACCCCCTACAGCAAAATAGGCATAAGGAAAGAGCAATAGCCAATAGGCCGGACCAGCCTACATTAAAAACGAAACGGTCCTACGTAACCGGTCATCCATAATATCAAACAAATCTTTTTCGTATTTGGTAAATTTGCAAAACGGCTATAGTCATTGTAATCCTCTTATTATTTCCGAGTACCTCATAGTATTTTTGGGGTATTCAAGAACTCAATCATCTTTTCATGATTTTTTTCTCGTTTACTTCCCCTTTCAATGGGTTTCGAAGATAAAAATCCTTACCAGAGGGGGAGGAATGAGTACTCTCTCTCCTCATTAAAAGAATTTAGAGGAATTTCGCAGTAATGCTATAAATATAAGGGGACCATAAATTGCAGGTAAATCCATGAATCAGTTTGATTATTCCTTCTTATTATTAAGCATCTTAATCATGGATTATCTTCCAAAAAAAAAAGAAAAGAAAAAGAAAAAAAAGAAAAAAAAAGGTCATGAATTATCTTATTATGACCCATGAATCCGATGGATTTGTTTTTTGAAAGCACTGGCCAAGGAAAAATCAAAGGCCAATAGTCTGAAAATGCATCAAACTTGCCACATTTTCCTTTTGTATGCATCAAACTTTTAATTTTCTTATTAAATGATCCAACTTTCTTAATCTTCCTATTATAGCACTCTAGCGGGGTAAATTTGACGTGGTACAAATTAATCACTTTTGCCGCGTTATATTTTTAATTCCACGTGTATTTATATTAAATCATTTATTTAATAAACATTTTGATATTTTGAGATTATTTTGGACCCCCTAATGCTGTAACGAGGTAATATACGAGAAATGGGGTCTCCCCTGGAGTGCTTTATAACATTCACTCCTTTCCCATTTTCCCCAATTCCCCCAACGGTCAAAATCCAAAAAAGAACCCTAAATCATGAGTTCTTCCTCTACAACTCAATCCAGATTAATTGGTGGTAAGATTCAACACTTTTGTAAGTGTAATCGTCAATTAAGAGTGCAAACTTCAGCAACAAGGAGGAATCCGGGTAAGAGATTTGTAACATGTTATGTTCGTCAAGTGTATGAGTTTTTGGATGGTGATCTTCCAAGTGAATAATACAAAGAGTTGGTGTATAGGTTCTATTAAAGGCAGAAGCGAATGAAGAACAATGTAGATAGTGGACTCATCATTGAGTCCCTTGCTTTGGACAAGTCGATCTTGGAAGAAAAGTTGAGTGCTACAAAGTCCAAGTTAAAATTGTATGATAGGTTGTTTGTCATCATGTTAGTATCTTTCTCATTGATTTGTGTTGGGTTTGGTATGATAATAGCCAAGTAATGTAATGGCGTAATTTTTGTTAATGAAAGTCTATCAAGTATGATATTATGTTGTTAACTTTGATGTTTTTAATTGAAAACTTATGGAAATTTCCATGGTTAAGTTTTTGTAAATGATTTGCAGATGATTAGACCCATATTTTAAGTGAGACTATTTGTATAAAATGGTACAAGTTTAGTATAAGATTGTTTTTGCAGACCCATGGCAAGATTTTGGACTCTATAATACAAACCTTGAAAATAGTTTCCACATTTTTCTTCTAAAAATTTAGCAAACGGTGGCATCCTTGCAACTGTCATCTCAAGGACCACACCACGATCATACCTAAGAGGTAAATGGAAGAAACACCCGTCATGGTGTACATCTAAATAGTGAAGACCGGTACCAGGTATCATTTTGTTACAAACACAATAACCTCAAATTAGGGTTTATGACTATATGCAACAATTAAGAATCAAAACACACATAACACATATACTCATAAAAGAACGACAAAAAAAAAACATTATTACATACGCGAGTTATCAACACAAACATAAAAACTTGTAATGAAACTCGTAAGTGTGTGAAATTAGGGTTTGTGTAAAGAGGTAGATGATAAGTGTGTGTATTGAGTGGAAATAAGATCTTATGGGGAAATGGAATTAGTGCAATCGAGGGAAAAAAATATTATAAAACTTGGTCTTTCTTTATTTGCAAAATGGACCCAAAATATTGGATAACGGGAAATTTAAAAATATAAAAGGACAAAAGTGATTAATTTGTGCCATGTCAAATTGAGTGTTACAATAGGAAGATTAAGAAAGTTGGATCACTTAATAGGAAAATTAAAAGTTTGATGCATACAAAAAGAAAATGTTGCAAGTTGATGCATTTTTAGACCACTAGTCCAAAAAATCAATCCTTTCGGCCACTACCAGTTGATCCTCATGCTTGCGCATTGCCCCCGGTTCTTCCATCAACTAAATGGATTGTTAGATCTTGTTCATGAGATTTAGAAAAATAACTTTCATTATATTCTAATAATTACTAATCTTTTTTATTTATTTTTTCATGTTAGAAAAGAAGGGTTCTTCAATACAAATAGAAGATTGGAAATGATAGTATTTATTGGGCATCCTTTCTTCATACATTTGTCGGAACAAAATTATTGGATGCAATGAAATGGAATTTTTTGGTACATCAAGCCACAATCTGATAGCTATAAATCTAAATTTTCATCAAATTGAAGGTAGAGTATTTCGAAAAGTCATTCATGTGGGAAACTTTGGTGTGCAATTGTTGTTATTGGCATGCGAAGGCGCAATCGTTGCTAAAAACAATACTTGGCAAACGGAAATTCTCCGCAAGAACTACTTCTTCACTTTTGAAATTGTAAAACTACGCCTCCAATTTGGCAAAACCCACAAGAATGGTTTATGTAATTTATTCTATGTAGAAGATTGTTAAAAACCTGTTGAATAAAAAAGCTTAATTTAATTTGTTAACCTTTTGGGGAAAAAAAATTTTCTGCTCTTTTAGACCTCTTAAACATGCCATGTGAATAATGGGTTCTTAAGTACAAAATCAGTCGCTCAAGTGCCACTAGCCCACTATGCTATGTAAGAAGGCCCACGTATATAGATTATCTCTTCATTAAAAAAGTAATCGCCATTCTAGATAAGGGACTGAAATGCTCATTCGATGATGGAGCCCTTGCTCAAAGCAAGCTTCATCCCGTTACTATGAACCACCTATTTGGCGGTGTTAGACGGATCGTTTGCAGGGCCGTCCCGTGATTTTAGGGGCCTTCTGTGCCGTAAGCAAAAAGGAGGCCCCTTTAATGCGCAAAATTATGTGCAAGTGTAAAATTTTACATTACTCTTACGCAAATTGTTATAAGTATTTAAAACTATTAAAACGGCAACAAATTGTATACATATCACATTTTACAAGTGACGTAATTTTTAGATTTTGTACCTTTTTGCTAGCAATATTAGAAGTGAAGTGATCGAAACTCAATGATACAAAACTTCTTTATCGAAGTTTTGTGTCTAATTCAATTATATAGTTTCAAGAGTATATTTTATGAGTCAGTTGTATAAAGTTACATTTCAAATCTCAAATATCAAATGATAAACTCTTAACAATTTTGTTTATGTAAATCTGTTGTTAGTATGAAGTGTTTGGCATGATTAACATCCACGCAACCATGAGATCATTTTCAACTTTAGATTTTTTTTATTTTTATTTTTATTTTTATTTTTATTTTTTTAAGATTCAGTTAATTTGTATGTAGCTCAATTAAGTAGGCAAGTGGTATTTTGACTATTCTCAATGTATGGAACCGGTAGTTTATTCCTAAGCTTATGATCGTAATGATCTTCTTGATCTAAAACAACATATCACATGCAACAAAGTGAATTAATCAAATGACGAATCTATTTGGTATCATTAATTAATAAGATAAAACATTTTTAGTTGACCCGTTTCCTTTAGTCTATCCATCTAAAATGATAGTGTGTTTGAGTCATACATGAAGTACATTTGAGCTTAGAATTGCGGTTAGAAATAGAGCTGGCAAATCGTGTCTTAACAGGTCTTAACAGGTTTTGAGCGCGCGAATAACATATGGTTCAAACATGAAAACGACTCGTTTAACACTTGATTTTGGTGGTTTGAGTATAACAGATATACGTTTTATGTATCAAAATAGTTAAATATTGAACCCTAAATACTAAAAACAATTATTTAAAAAAATAAAAAAAATTGCATAGTACATTTTTTCCCTTAACAGGTCCTAACAGGTACCCAATTTGTCAGCTCTAGTTAGAAATAATAAAGTATGTGCATTCATGAATTGGTTGTTTTATACTTATGTGTCACAACATGTAGATTGAGTATATGTACGGTGAGTAAGATTAATATCGTTTTTGAAACAGACTCATGCATTGGCCTGTATTTGATACATTTTTATCCAAACAATTTTATTTAGAAAAAGTTACTTAAATGAACTTCATTTATTCAGTCGAGTATCTTGATCAAAACTAAAAATAATACGTAGTAACTAAATACACATAACCCTTGCACAACCGATGATTCATTAGGGTGAAGAAAGCCCTTGCCCGGGCTAACAATTTGATGGTACACATGATGAGTGAAGATTAAGAGTATATACAAAAGAAATCAACGTGTCAATATAACCAGAACACTTTTTAGTCGGAATACAAGTAATGATTTAATTATGGTGAACAAAGCCCGTAAAACTAACACACGAGACATGATGTCTCGTACAGTTATAATATTTTAGTAGACTAATAGCATCCAAAACAAGTACTAGTAAACAACTTCATATCAGTTTTTAAAGCTTTTTAAAATACTTGATATATATAATTTATTTATGACGAAAGCTTCTAGAATGTAAAAGATATATGAATATGTAAGGGTGTGAACTGTGAAAACTAAAATCTTTATCGTACGATGGATATAATGATATATAGCATGCAAAGGTTTGAGAAACGCTAGCGCACAAAAAAAGTTTCACAAAAAAATTCACAAACTGATGTGACAGAAATTGATTAGTTCAGTAAGAGAGAGGAGAAAGACTCTGCTAGACAGTACATTAATAAAACACTGACACATCAATTTGTGGATGTTTTGTAAGAGTCTCTTTGTGGTTCTAGCATACCTCCAAAGGTTTAAAGGGTGTTTTGATTGACTTAGTTTTTTCCACAAGGCTTATTTGAATTGATAAAAAATAAATAAAATAAAAGTATTTTCCTTTTGACTTGAAGGTCAGACCTATGAATTTAAACAAGTCCATAAGATTAAGTTGAAGCCAAAACAAAGTGAGTTTACGAACTTTAATTGTTAAGTTCAAATAAGCTTTATAGACGCAAATAATAAGCTAATCCAAATTCTCCTTAGTATATGTTAACGTATTTGTGGATAATAATACGTTTTCAAATAATATGCAAAGGTTTGGAAGAGTAAATTGCAAAAACCATCCTTGTTGCAGATTAATTACAGTAGTATCTACCATTTTCAAATGTGCAAACCTAATCTTTGTGAGAAACTTCAGTGTGGATATAATCTCGAGCTCATAGTAAAATGACTTATATACCCTTTTTATTAGGGTCAGAGACGGAGAGCATTTAGTCCTTTCACTTTGAAACATGGAGTATTGGAGTATATCCACACAAAAAATCTCTTATAGAAATAGCGTTGATACTTTCAAAAAAGTAAGGACTCAAACTGCAAGTTCGGTAAACCATTGGGAATTTGGGATGATTTTTGTAATTTACTCGTTTTGAAGTATAAAACTGAATGTCTTAAATTTAACAAAACAAACATCACTTGTTCATCCGGAACGTATATATATATATTTTTTTTTTGAACGGCAATTTTATTAAAAGAAAACAAACTAGCAAGGAGCTAAATAACAATCACAAGATGAATCCAAGCCTTTAAGTCCAAAACCAACGTACGAAAGTCAAAGCCACTCTTTTATATATATTAGGAATTAAAATAACAACGATTTTGTATATATGCCAAACTTGTATAAACTTAAATTACGGTTGGAACCACAACACGCAGAAAAGCTTAATCCGTCATCAATCAAACCGGATATACTTAATACGCAGAAACCAAATCTCTCGATTTAGAGCTGAGCATGGAAGGTTCCAAACCGAACCAGACCGACAAAACCGATGAAAACCGAGCCGACCCGACAGCCCTTCAGTTTGGTTTCGTTTTAGGTTTTTCACGATTTTCGGTTTCGGGTCGGTTCGACACAAAACCGACAAAAACACACATAATTACTTAAACACACCTAAACCGAACCGAACCGACCATATTCGGTACGGTTTCGGTTTAGGTTTTCACAATTTTCAGTTTTCGGTTTTGTCGGTTCAGGTCGGGTCGGGTCGGATCGGTTTTAGACCAATGCGCAGCCCTACCTCAATTTTGAAAAAATATTCTACTTGAATTGACTTTGCCACTATGTGCGGTAGCCTAACTCCTCATTACACACATTTAGGGTGTGTTTTTAATAACACTTTGGATTGGGTTTTAGCCTGAAGGGATATTAATTAATTGTTTGGTTGAGAAAAGTTCAATGTAGATCAATTATTCTTTAAATATCCAAATAACAAATCATGGCCATCCATTTTTTCTAAAAAAAATAAATAAATAAACTTTCACCATTTTTTTAAAAATTATATATCTCTCAAACCGTTAATTGTTATGCAAAATGAATCATATCATCGTGACGAGAATTAAATCATCTTTTTATAGACGGCCATTTCGATATATTTTCGCCGAACTTTTTTTAAAATTTTTTTTCCAGTTACGTATGAAAAAATCACATGTGATTTTTCTATACGTAACTGAAAAAAAATAAAAAAATAAAAAATAAAAATAATTCGTCGAAAGTACATTGAGGTGCCCATCTACGAAAAGAAAAAAATACGCATCCTGAGTTTTTTTTCTTCACTTGACGATTTACCGTTTGTAAGATATTTTATTTTTAGAGTAAACTGTAAAAAATGTCCCTAAACTTTACAAAAAATGCAAATAACGTCATCTAACAAAAAAATTGCAAATCATGTAGTTAACCTTTCGGGTTTCTACTAATAATGTTCTTGGAGTATTACTGTTCATGCAAAAATGGTTTTTTGGCTAAAATTAGCCGTCTGAAATGACTATTTTACCCTCACCTACTAGAGGGACATTTTTTGTAAGAACGCTTTTTGAAGTTTACTATTCATTTTCTTTTTCACATCCCCCACCATCGCCCTCTACCACCACACAACCATCACCAGATGAAAAAGAAAATGAATAGTAAACTTCAAAAAGTGTTCTTGCAAAAAATGTCCCTCTAGTAGGCGAGGGTAAAATAGTCATTTCACACGGTCAATTTTAGCAAAAAAAAAATTGCATGAACAGTAACATCCCAAGGACATTATTTGCAGAAACTTGAAAGGTTAGGAACATGATTTGCAAAATATTTTTGTAAGAGGACATTATTTGCATTTTTGACAAAGTTTAGGGACATTTTTTGCAGTTTACTCTTATTTTTGTAAAAAAATGTGGAAAGTGATTTTTCTTATTTTGATGAAAAAATAAGTGGCAATAATTGGTTTATTGGATTTTTATATAATTTTGGTTTTACATTGATCTCCACTTAAGATTAATGTAGAACCAAAATTATCTAAAGATCCAATTATAGCCATTCATTTTTTTATCAAAAAAATAAATAAATTAACCCTCATTTTCACCACTTTTTTTAAAATAATCTTATTAATGGTAAATCGTTAAGTGAAAAAAAATATACAATCGTGACGAGTATTTTTTTATCTTTCAGTAGACGGGTACTTCGATATAATTTCGATGATTTTTTTTCGTTTTTGTTTTTTCAGTTTCGTCTGGAAAAACTGATTTTTAGACAATTTTCTCTTTTTACTGTTTTATGCATTGAACTTCACTTTTTACTATTTTTTTCGTTTTTTATTTTTTCGCTTTTTACGATATACTTTCGACGAACTTTTTTTTTTCAATTCTTTTCGGTTACGTCTGAAAAAATAGTAAAAAGTGACAAGTTGAATGTATTTTTAGACAATTTTCCTTTTTATATTTTAAAACCCTTGAATATAATATATCAAGTTTTAAAACAGATAAAGCGTAGCTGTTAACTTGTTTTTGGATGCACTCTTTTTCTCACTTTCGGTGACTTTTGGATTTAGGCATAATTTGCAATCAGTCAAGTCATAAAATAGCCTAATACCATTAATTTATACACCCATAACGCAAATTCGTCAAAGTTGATGGGCTTAATCATCAGTTTAGCCTTTGTAAGCTTCGTTCTTTCCAAATCTTCAGTCCTATAAATACCCCGAGCTATGCTCAAAATATATCATCCAGACACAATCTAATACATTATCTTATACACTTTCTCTACCAAGCTAGTTAATCATGAGTACCGAGTGTCTCGAGATTGAGGTTGCTTCTCCATTTCCCGCTGAGAAGGTTTTCAAGGTTTTCAGCGACTTCCATAATATTGCACCAAAAGTCTATCCGGAAGTGTACAAGTGCATAGACACAGTAGAAGGCGATGGAGGTGTTGGTACAATAAGGCTTCTCACATTTGGCGATGGTAATTAAGAAATTTCGTTACTTGCCATATAACTTAACCTTACTTTTACATGACGCTTGATCATGCATGAAAACAAATTTTCTATCGCACACACATATGTTTGTCAATCTGCATTCAGTGTGTAATGTTTCTAAGCTTTGATTATATATGTAATGCGTAGGTGTACCATTCACGAGCGGAAAGTTTAAGGTAGATACCATTGATGCAAGCAACTTCGATTATAGCATCACGTTTTTTGAAGGCGACAACTTGATGGGCATATTAGATTCCATCAATCAGCACGTTAAGGTTGTACCTTCTGATAATGGAGGAAGCTTGTTCAAGCTGAAAATCGTCTATAACTGCAAAGGTGACGAGAAACCATCTGCAGATAATCTCAAGTTTGAAAAAGAAGTATACGAGAAAACCTACAAGGCTATCGATGCTTATGTTGTTGCCCACCCCGAAGAGTATTAGTTGTTGATCAAAAACACTTCTTCTATCAACGTGTTCCTTTGGTTCTCGTGTGTTTTATTGTGAGTTGTAAAATAATGGATCATGGTTCGGTTGTTATATAATTATTGTGCCAAGTTTCTACGCTATGTGAGTCTTTTATATAATAAAAGAATTCCATTTGTATGGCTATTTTATATAAACAAGTATAAACCAAACTATATCAATCAGATTGTTCACAATTAAAATATAAAATAAAATTATAACTGTATCAATTAGAAAGTCTTGTTTTAACGCATGGTAGAATATACTTAAATGATTTTAGCATATATGCTCTGTGTTAATATTCCATAAAATTGTAAACCACCAAAAAGCTTGTTGAAAAAAACTTATACGGAGTAATTACTAATTTTTACGTTAAGCTCAAATATCAAATTTGATAATAATTTGAGACAGAGTATATTCGGAGTCGTTATAACTTGTTTCCTTGTCTAGCACATCAAGCGTGGCCTCCAGTTATCTATTTTGTCGGTGAATAGGCACCAAAAAATCATAATATCATGATCGAAAATGGAAGGTGAACAGAGGTTATCTACCTCAACCCTTGAAATATTACATTTGAACTTGAACAACTGGCTTAAAATTTGTGCAGATCCTTCATCTTTTTATGAGCAAAATGCAAACACGTACCATCGATGTGAAGATAAATCAAAATACAGCCGCTACAACAAAACCAGGAGCACAGAACCAATCAGACTAATCTAGAGGATAAATCAAGAATACATAAACAAAAACGGAAGTTGGACCAGAGAATACGATTGTATTATAAGTTCACAACTGAAAGGAACAAGCAAGTTCGAATTGACATAACATGAAACCTATTAGCACAAAAGCATCGTGGAGAGCAACAAAAGCCCACAAACAGCCTAACTGACACCAACAAGTAAAATCTCCTTGTGCTTCAGGACCCCATAGCAATAACAAAGAATGTGCTAAACTATTAGCTGTTGGAATTATGATATCATGACATTCATATAAAATAAAACAAACACATCAAGTGAGCATAGCAGAAGCAATTATAACAAGATCATTTAACATGTAATTAATTAATCAAATATAAATAGTAAACATACCTTTGTGATTCTAGCCCGAACAAGAATCAATTGCAATCTTCAAATCAAGAACCCTAATTAGGGTTTATGTGGATTATAAGAATTACCCCTTTTCTCTTTTGTAATTCAATCCAAGAATCAAACAATAATGTGTTTGAATCACGTTCTTGTACACACGTACTAATTCAAGAAAAAGTTTATGCAAGTAAATTAAGCACAAAACTTATTTGATCTTATGAAAATCGAATCCCTAAGGGATTGTTTTGGATGGATCGATTTAAGACAAAGAGAAAGAGAGAAAAACACCAAGATGTGTGTGTACAAGTTATGAGAAAACAATACATCTTGGGTTTGTATATATACTAATTGAAACTTGGAGCTCAAGGCACAAAGGAGGTGGGAAACCCTCCTTGGTCGATTGGTTTAGGTGTCCCCAAAGGGATTCCAGAACCTTCCCTTGTTTCCAAATATTCATTAGTATTACTTTCCTAATCTTCGTTAATAGGTCATTAGTCATTTATTATTAAATACTAATTACTATTACTAGTTTTGTGTTTATTAATAATTACTTATAACATTTATAAATAATTATTTCTTTTCCTCTTCATACGTATTGTGTGCAATCCCGTGATTTCGAGTTCGATCCTAACATACGACTACTAAAATAATGTCCATAATCTAACAGCTCCCACTTGGACATATTTTAATAGTGTAATCACATCGGTTAACGTCTTGCAACACGCCGATGCCTCTAGTACGATCTCGAGTAAGGCTCCTGGAAAAACCTTTTAATGATTTCTCATTATTATTATCCTTTTGTTTCAATTATATAGTTTCAAGAGTATATTTTATGAGTCAGTTGTATAAAGTCACATTTCAAATCTCAAATATCAAATGACAAACTCTTAACAATTTTGTTTATGTAACTAAAAGAAAAAAGAAATAACAAACAAAGATTTAAGTCATCAAAAAATGTACCTCTTGATCTTTTTGCAATAGTGATTTTTGAACAATAGCTTTTTAAAAAACAATTTAGAGTAGAAATTTGCTTTAAAATAGCTGCATGTCAATTTTGGAATTAACAATATTTCTTATTTTATTGGACAACATCGCATTAAGTTTGAAATTAGAATGGCTGTTTAAATTGCTTTTTATGTCTTGCGGCTATAAATTGAACAACACACAAACTGGGCTTACAAAATTTGGGCTACTTTATATGAACTGAGTAATAATTGAAGGCCCTTAAGGATAGGGATTAGCACGGTACCGGTACTGTACCGATTTCGTACCGTATTAGTGGTACCGATTTTTTCCCGAGCATAAATTAGTGGTACCGGTACCGTACCGAACGGGATTCGGATACCGGTATTGGTATCGGTACCGGTTCCGGTACCGAAAAATAGAGTTTTCCCCGCTTTTTTGGGAATTTCCCGATTTGGTACCGGTCCCGTACCGAATTAGTGGTCCCGGTACCGTACGGTATATCGGGATCGGTACCGTTTCGGTACGGTACCAGTACGGTTCCGGTTCGCTTCCGGGATTCGGGTCAAAATGCTCATCCCTACTTAAGGATGTTGGGCCCTGTGTAGTTGACCACCCTTCACAGACCAAAATCCGGCCTTAATCGTTTGTTACAATCTATCGGCCAAGTATGAGATTGGTTAGTGGCTTATATAGTCTAGATATTTCATCCTCTTTTGAATTAGCTTTTTGGATTGAGTTCTTCACATAGCTTATGGCTTAATACAAACCTAGTATGGGATGGGTTCATATCAATTGGTATCAGATCCACTACCACCTTTCAAGGTTCCAACACTGGTAGCTTGGACAAGAAAAAAGAAAGGTGGCAACCGTGACCAACATAGCCGTTGACCAACGAGCTCAGACTGGTGACCTATGGAGTGGTGGTTGGACCTGAAAAAGAAGGGTGTCGACCATGACCAACATAGCCATGACCAACAAGCTTATTGGCTTTTCGAAGTGTGGGATACTGTTACAATCTCACATCGACCAAATATGGGATTAGTTGGTGGCTTATAAAGTGCAGTGTCCCCCTCCTCTTTTGAGCTAGCTTTTTGGATTGAGTTCTACACGGGTATCATTGTTTCAGTGGGAACGTTATAGGATTGGGGTTGCAATTCTGGAATGAACAAGTAAGGATCCAAGCAAATACAATGGGAGTCTCAATTTTCTAGTAACACAATGATAAAATAAAACTCATCTTTCTGCTTTTAATCATATCGAGCCCTTGTTAAACAAACAAATAGATCAAAGCACTAAAAAGTTGCTGACAAAGGCCTCTTATTTTATGACAAACGTTTGAAACCATTACAGAAATATCTCATTTTCATTTGATATCACTCACTTGCAGCTAGCTGAATATGCATTCCAACCTTGTTGTCGGTATTCGCGGGCAGCATCCACAGGATTAGCAACCTTTATGATTCCACGACCCACAATGATGATATCGCTACCTCTATCAGCAATTACCTAAAATCAAATATATTCATTTGTAAGATCATCAATGCTGGACTCCATAGAAAAACATATTGAAGCTTTTGAGTAATGGCATAGAAAGCTTATTTGGAGATCTCTAAATTCTACTCCATGAATTGAAAGTTAATACGTAAATAATTTATCCAGGTTAGTCACAGATATGCTACATGAAGTTTCTGAAACCATAGCCACATTAACAAGTTGTAAAAATGATGTTGAAGCTAAACACAGAGTATATGGATTATGTTAGAACTTATTCTAAGCTACTAAATTTTTCTGTATTAAAACATTTATGGATTATGGTAAACTTGTGCTTTTCAAAAGGAAGAAGAAGAAGGGGGGGAAAATTATGTTAAAACTTATAAATATTAACTTTTTAATTGTGTCATTATTTCGTGTATTCTTATTGGGTCAAACGTATGCAAAAGCCTTGTACCATTTAGTTGTGTATTTTCTGTTGGGCTCTAGGGTAGTACGCTAGTATATGATTCATGGAATATGTCCAGGAAAATAAAGTTACTGTAGCTGTTAAAAAATCTAAACTACAGAACAAAAAACAAGCATAGAGCAACAATAGTGCACTTTCTAAGCACAAGAACTTAGCCTGGGTGACATGGACGGAGCCACCATCTGGCTCCGTCACTGCTTAGTAGAGTAAGACATCAAGTCTCACATTCACACTATCAAAAGCTGTCAACTTCTAACGAGTAACTGGAAAGCCTGAAACATGTCTGCTCGATATAAAAGTGGGTTTTGCTTATGGACATTGTGATTTGGTTGGAGCAAACATGGCAGAAGCGCTTCCAATATTTATATAAAAATAATAATTAAAAAAAAAAAAAAAAAAAAAAAAAAAAAAAAAAAAAAAAAAAAAAACGCATGTTAGAGGTGGAGAATGGGCAGGGTAGTCAATTCAAGCAATACCGGCAGGAACAGGTAATGTCGGGTTTGGTTGACATTTGACTCAAAACACTTTTGGTCTTATGTTTTCAATTCTTTTAAGTATGATAACAAAAACTATTTTCTTTTAATGATTATCCTTTTTAAAAAAAACAGGTTTAGCAAGTCAAATGAGCTAAAACTACAGGCATATTGCCCATTTGACCCTCTTGGGCCCAGTTGAATCACTCTCTCTGTTCAAAATCTCCACTTCATGTGCATCTGAAGTTGAAATATAAAAACAAGGACAGAAACTTACAGAATTTGGGGTGTTATACTGCTGGCCTAGAGCATCACCACCTTTAACCAACTGAACTCCTGGGGTTGCATGAATAAATGTGGGATTAGATGGGCCCCCAGGCCATGAAGCTGGGTTAACCGAGATAAACCCAATGACAAAATCCGAATGCTCTTCTGCAATCTTCGCAGCAGCAGCTGTGTAATCTCCCTTGGCAAAGTTACCAGCAGAGCTCATTTCCGCAAGCAGCAGCAACCCCCTTCCACGAGGTAAACCCTACACCCATTAAAACTACACAAATTAGTCAACCCCTTTTTTGTTGAAGTTAAGTAGTTAACCAAGAAACTACTAGATTTAAACCTTTAATTTCAAGCCGTCAACAATTCCAGGTCCTGAAATAATGTGACAGTTGATTATATCCGCCCATTCCAATATGCGAAAGATACCTCTGCAATATAATCATAGTGGGAACTCAATATTAGTTAAAGACTCGTGAAGTAGACGTATGCTCTGAGACTAATTATGATACTAAACACTCAGAAGCAGATGATTAATATTTGAAGATACGCACCCCTCATACTGCATTGTTACTGTGTTGCCAATGTCAGCAAATTTACGATCTTCAAAAATGAGAAAATTGTGTTTGTCTGCAATCTAGCAAAGATGCAAAGAAGGTCAGCAGAATCAAACATTCAAAACATTAATGATTAATTATTTGAATTGTCACACCATTTTAACCCAAAATTAACCATATTTAATTTAGCACAACAATTTACAATAAAACAACAGGGCTGCTTAACATGTAAATAAAAGCCTTCAAGATTAAAACTTTTAGAGTTCAAAGATATACCGAACGAAGTTTGGATCCAAAATCAGGGGTGAAATCAGGTAGTATATCCACATGAGTTTTCAACATACAGATCTCCGGTCCAATCTGCATAAACCAATAAGCATAACACTTAGCCACAAAATCAATAATGCTAAATCAAAACACTCGCGTAGAAAATAGGCAAATAAAAATCTGCACAAGTGACGCAAATTTAACATAGGAAGAGTACTAAATGGGCTTCTTTATATTATTACTAGCAGTTCCAACTAGTTTCTACTTCCTTAAACATTGACAAAAGAGACTGTCTACAACAATCTGTAGAATTTTCAGATTCCACCTAAACAACGAAAGATTTCACCTATATATCATTATATCCAAACATACACAACATCCACAAAAGCCAAAATCAATAAACTCGAAAAAATCAATCTACCTCATCAGCAATAGCCAACAACTCAGCAGCCGTATTCACATCAGCCGACAAACACAAATTACTCTGCTTCTCAACCATAACTTCAAACAACCTCTTCCCAGTCGCATTCTTAACCATCTTCGCCCTCTCCTCATACGCCAACCTACCACCAACTTTCTTATCCGCCACAACAGGCGGCAAAGTCCCCCCACTCGCACCCGCACTAACATTCCTATTCTCCTCCAAAAACTTCCCAACCGTCCTCACCGTCTCATCATCTACCCGCCCTTTCATCCTCAAAACACTCACCATAGCACTCAAAGTCACCATAGAATGCAACTTAATCCCACTCCTCTCCAAATTCTCCCTCCCACCCTGCTCCCTGTCAATCAAAACCACCACATCATTAACCACCATCCCACATTTCCTCAACGGGTTCGCAGTCTCCAAAACCGACATCCCACTAGTAACCAAATCCTCCACAACTAAACAAACATCACCCTCCTTATAAACCCCCTCAATCATCTTCCCAGTACCATATTCCTTCACCTCCTTCCTCCTCATTAGCATGGGCACATTGGTTTTCGTCGAGATCACTGTTGCGATAGGTAAAGCTGTGTAGGGGACACCACAGATGACGTCATAGTGGGCTGATGAGGGGAGGGTGGAGATGATGGTTTCGGCAATGAGTGTGAGGAAGTCGGGATATGAGACGATGAGGCGGAGGTCGATGTAGATGGGGGAGGTGATGCCGGATTTTAGTTTGAAGGAGCCGAATTTGACGGCGGAGATTTCGTGGAGTTTAAGGATTAAGGATTCTATTGAGGGTGATGGTGTTGGAGATGACATTGTTGTTGTTTTGTTGTTTTGAGGTTTGTGTTTGGGGTTTTACGGCGATTATTTATGGTGAGTTTGGGGTTTTATAGAGGTGTACTTGGGTTGAATGATATCTGACTTCAGTGTACCCTAGTTGCTTTTTTGCTTTTGCTGTTTTTCAGGGTATACTATACTTTTTAGTGTGTTTCATGTTTCTCATTTCATTTTATGTGTGATGATTATCGTGAAATTTAAGCTTACTTTTATACTTTAATAAAATAAGATTCTGTCACATCTTAAGTGCTTATATTGTTAGGCAAAAAGAATCGTGCAAAGAATTAATTTATCTTTTTATACAAAGGCATTTTTATATACTTTTGATTTTTTTTTTCTTTTTTTTTTATCTTTTTTTTATTATTATTATTTTTTTTTTTTGATGAAGTAGGACGGTGGAAGATAGTTTCGTTGACAGCCAACACTAATGAACAGGTTAATGGCAAAAGCCAAGAAACCTAGGCTGGTTTCTGGTTCACGTAGGAACAGAAGTTAAAAACGTGAAATCATGTGTAAAAGAAAATTCAATAATATTGATAGATTGAATTACTAAGAAGATGGTTTATGGTTATTAGACCCATGAGTCCTAATACGACTATAACCGGAAACCATTAGATAAATATGCCTAACTAGAACATTCTTTAAGCTAGATAAACCTAAATTTAAAGATAATGCGTAAATGTAGAGAGAAATCCTAAACCAATTATAATATTGATCCTTAATATGCAGGAACGTTTTTTTAGTTTATTTTTGTCCTCCATCATTCTCCCCTTCTTCAAAAGAACTCGATCTCGAGCTCATCCGAAGGAATCATTGTAGACCAGACGTGTTTCTTCTTCTCCTTGTTCTAAATTTATGGTAGGTGCCCAACTGCATCTTTTTCATCATATCCACCATCATTAGACAACTTTTAACAAATGATCTTATAATAAAATATGACTTTTGACCCCATTCCATGTAAGTCGTGATCCAGTTTTGAAGTTTAACATGCTTAGGCCTTTTATCTCGATTTGCATCTTGGAATAGTGGCTTGTACAATGGTGTGACAAGCTCACTAGGCTATCTCGGTGTACAAAATCTATTTGGCATTGGATCTCCTTCGTGAAAGAGACACTATGATTGGCTCCAAACGGTCAACCTAAATTGACCAAGTCAATGGTCAACAAGGTCAAACAGCCTAGAGTCAATCTCCTAAAGTCAATGGCGATTACTTATGGTGAGTTTGGGGTTTTATAAGGGTGTACTTGGGTTGAATGATATCTGACTTCAGTGTACCCTAGTTGCTTTTTTGCTTTTGCTTTTGCTTTTTTTCAGGGTATACTATACTTTTTAGTGTGTTTCATGTTTCTCATTTCATTTTATGCGTGTGATGATTATCGTGAAATTTAAGCTTACGTTTACTTTAATAAAATAAGATTCTGTCACATCTTAACTGCTCATATTGTTAGGCAAAAAGAATCATGCAAAGAATTAATTTATCTTTTTATACAAAGACACTTTTAAATATTTTTAATGATTTTATTTTTTTTTAATATTATTATTTTTTTTTGGTGATGAAGTAGAACAGCGGAAGATAGTTTCATTGACAGCCAACGCTAATGAACAGGTTAATGGCAAAAGCCAAGAAACCAGCGCTGGTTTCTGGTTCACGTAGGAACAGAAGCTAAAAACGTGAAGTCATGTGTAAAAGAAAATTCAATAATATTGATAGATTGAATTACTAAGAAGATGGTTTATGGTTATTAGACCCATGAGTCCTAGTACGACTATAACCGGAAACCATTAGATAAATATGCCTAACTAGAACATTCCTTAAGCTAGATAAACCTAAATTTAAAGATAATGCGTAAATGTAGAGAGAAATCCTAAACCAATTATAACACTGATCCTTAATATGCAGGAACGTTTTTTTTAGTTTATTTTTGTCCTCCATCATTCTCCCCTTCTTCAAAAGAACTCGACCTCGAGCTCATCCGAAGGAATCATTGTAGACCAGACGTGTTTCTTCTTCTCCTTGTTTCTAAATTTATGGTAGGTGCCCAACTGCATCTTTTTCATCATATCCACCATCATTAGACAACTTTTAACAAATGATCTTGTAACAAAATATGACTTTTGACCTCATTCCATGTAAGTCGTGATCCAGTTTTGAAGTTTAACTTGCTTAGGCCTTTTATCTCGATTTGCATCTTGGAATAGTGGCTTGTACAATGGTGTGACAAGCTCACTAGGCTATCTCGGTGTACAAAATCTATTTGGTATTGGATCTCCTTCGTGAAAGAGACACTACTCGTTACCTTTTTAGGCATTAGCTCTTGTCTTCCGTTGGCAGCTTATCTAGCTTTGTCGTGATTTCAACCATTAGCTTTTCATCTTCTTCTACCACTATTGATGTCTCTGTTTTAGAGGCATCATCGAGTGAATACTTAAGGTGTATCCATTTGCTGATAGTTGGGTCATCGTCTTGGATTGCCTGATGTTGTGCACCTTGGTCATTTTCATCTTTATGATAAGATGAAAAAACTATAACGAGATCGTGTGACTCAAAGGAATTGTGAAGAGGGGGAGCACACGACCAACATGCTGGAAACCCAATTACTTTTTCCTAAAATTAAAGTTGATTTTTTTCCTCACCCGAAAGTTTATATTCTTTATTGCATCCCAGATTCGAGCCTTTTTGTTTCATCTGTTGTTGTGGTTGTTGCTGCAATTGTTGTTGAATCGCTTGTAGGGCTTGCAAAAGTGCGGTATTATCATTCGTCATGATCTCTTAAAAAAAATTCTTGAACAGTACGATGAAACTACTAAAAGAAAAGAAAATAATATATAGAACAATTGGGGAAAACCCGAATTGATAAAAGATAGAGATTAAAAGTGGTGACCGTCCTTATGTCAACTTGGGAGAGACCCAAATCGAAAGTGGCTATGATACCACCTGAAGTAGGACAGTGGAAGATAGTTTCGTTCACAGCTAACGCTAATGAACAGGTTAATGGCAAAAGCCACTTAGGAATAGAAGCTAAAAGCGTGAAGTCACGTGCAAAAGAAAATTGAATAATATTGATAGAATGAATTACAAAGATGATGGTTTGTGGTTATATAGACCCATGAGTCCTAATACGACTATAACCAGGAAACCATTAGATAAATATGCCTAACTAGAACATCTCTTAAGCTAGATAAACCTAAATTTAAAGATAATGCATAAATTTAGAAAGAAATCCTAAACCAATTATAATACTAATCTTAATATGGTGGAACGTTCTTTTAGTTTATTTTTGTCCTCCATCATATGAGTGTTGAAATTTTCATCTGAAAAAATCACATGTGTTTTGTTATTGAGATTTTCTATAATATGTCATGGTGGTACATGATTAAATACCTTCTTAAGCTATGTCCTTGTTAATACAAAAGTTAGGCGTTCCTGGTTTGGGCTCTTGCTGTCGTATCAATTCGCTTCTTAATGCTTGAAACCTGCGCACTAAGAAAGTAAACAACACCGTTAGGCTTATCGTGGGATTGTCTCCCACGATTAGACTCCAGCGTGAGAGTAAGTAATCGGTTTAGGGTTCTCGTAAAGAGTTTAGGGTTTGTGAATCGTACCTTTAATGAGAATTATGTCATTCCTTATATAGGTGCAGAATCCTCGTAGGTTTCTTGCTCCTTACTCTTCGCACACGTGGTGCTTATCCGGGTTAAGGATATCTATCCCATAGATAGAAGATCCCTATCTATACCGTATATAGTTTGGTTGGGCTTGGGTCTACGTGAGACCAATCCCATTGTCAATGCGGCCCAAATTATAATAGCCCACTCATGGTGGTTTTGGGCCTTAGTGATGTTTATCATTTGGGCTCGTGGTCCAAATATAGACTATACATCATCATGTCCCCCCCCCCCCCCCAGTATAGTGTGCGCGGCTTGTAGCCGCAGATGCTAGACTAGTTAGAACAGCGGTAAGCGTGGCGGGAGGAATTTTGAATATTGCCGCCCAATATTGAGAACTATGTATCTAGTCCAAGATAATCCAAAGAAATGCCTCAAAATTTGGGGGTTGTGCCCACGTGTCCCTTGGAAAACGGGAAAAAGTGCTTGTACGTTGCGTATTCTAGCCACTCATTTTGTTAGTGGGATCCACGTGGCCTTCATCTAGGGTTTTTTTATTACCTATATAAGAGTCACCGCCTCCCTTTTCCGAAAACACACAATAAAAACACACCTTCACCATTGCACATTTCTTCAAAGCATATTTTCAAAGAAATCAGCTGTTTTATTAGGTAATTGAGCGTGCGCCTCTTAGTATATCTTTTTTTTTTTAAATGGTTGCTCAGTTGGATGAGTTTTGCTCTGCGATGAGTGAGGATGACGTTCGTCAGTTTTCATCTGATTACTTCATTCCTCTGGATGTGCACCCTGAGGCTCCAGGCGTCGATGCGTGTATAGCTAATTTCCCCGAAGGGAAGATAGGGCTATACACGCGCTTTTTTTAATTATCGCGTACCAATATCCATTTTCTTGAGCAATGTGCTCAATTTCTATCGCCTTCATATCTCACAGTTGCACTGTATAGGTGCGGCAAAGATATCGAATTTTGAAGTAAACTGTCGTTTACTTGCCATAGAACCAACCGTTGACCTATTCCGCGCCTTTTACCACACAACGTAGTCGCATGGATGGGTATCCTTTGCGAAGCGCGCGGGGAGCCTTCAGTGCTATACCGAGAAGGTAGATTCCCCGAGGCATTGGAGGGAGTATTTTTTCTGGGTGGATGATGTGGTGTTTCCATCACCATTTGAGTTTTATACTCAAGACACGTTGCCAAGGGATGGGCGCCCCGTACCCGGTTCATATAGTTTGGCAGATGCGCAGACCATTGATGCCAACCGCATCCCCATTAACCCTTATCCTGAGGAGTTTTTGGTGCATGTGGGGTTGAGTCGCAGCTATTTCAGGGGTGCTGACGAGGTGCTAACCTTTATTGATGAGGAAAGCCGGGGTGGGTGTTCATCCCTTTTTATTGTTCGCTTCCAATAATGTAAGTTTTTTTTGTATGCGCGCTTTTAATAACTAATCTCTGTTTTGTTGTTTGTTCTGTGTTTCGCAGAGATGGATTTGTTTGCAGTGGTAAATTTGGAGAAGCCGAAGCAGGTGACCGTCGGTGTGCGTCCTCTGGGGGAGAACGAGCAACCGCTGTTAGAAGCGACTGCGGGTCATCTGACCGTATTGGGGCCAGTTGCTCATGAAGATTCGCCCCCTCTTCTTGTGACGCCAGTGCAGAGCATAGCACCGGCTGTGGAGTCTGCGCATGTGGAGGAAGTGCAGACTGAATCTTCTGACAGCGTAGAGGTGCTGAAGCCTGAGGAGGTGCTGAAGCCTAAGGAGGTGGCGCAGAATCTAAAGCGCAAGGGAGAGGCTTGTAGTAGCGGTATTTCCAAAAGGAGGCGCCATCTGACCGTGGATGTAGAGTCATCTGTTGAGGAGGATACATCCGCTTCTGGCGCGGATAAGGAGGCTGCAAAGGCCTATCCATTTCTGTAAGTAATCTTCCTCATGCTTTGTATTTTTTTATTACTTGTCGTAATATGTGCTAACTGTTTTCCTTATTTATTGTAGCGACTATGCTGCGAAGGATGATGCGGACTTTGTGGAGACTGTGGTCCCTCCTCAGAATGAAAACAAGGAGGAGGGAGTGAAGGTGGTTGAGGAAGTATCTGCGCAGCAGTTGTTGGTGGAGTTGGCTGCTACTGCTGAGCGTCAAGCTGAGCTAGTTGCTCAGTTGAAGACGAGATACGTCCGGGAGAGTAGCACTCTCGCCCAGAAAGATGAGGAGATAGCTCTTCTCCGTGCGCAGCTGGCTGAAGTGCAGGCAGAGGTGGGGTCCTACAAAGCGCACGCAGACAAGGTCACCACTGAGAAGTTGACCGCGATGGCTGAGCTGCAGCAAGCGCGCGGGGATCTTCATCAGTTTTTGGCCAACCTTACCTAGGCGGTAAGGTATCTTGAGGAGAAGAAGGAGGAGCATTTTGCTAACATCAATGAGTTCAAGGTGCGCATGGAGAAGATCATTCAGATGCAGGAGGAGAAGCTACGTGGCCTGAGTATAGATTATGATGAGGAATTATACCCTCATCTGATGTCTACCATAGCTGAGCGCAGGTACGTCCTTACATACTTTCTTGCAATGTTGCCTTATTATATTTGTTAGTTTGTTTCTTCTAATGCAAGTTATTCTTGTTGATGTAGGTGGTTTGATCAGCCATGGGCTGCGCTTGGCTGCTATGGGCACCTTAGAGTCTCCAGAAGTGTTGGGGACTTTTGGAAAGGTGGTGCAGTACGCCGTAGAGCGTGGGAGGGCGCAAGCTATGGAGGAGCTCCATGAGGCCAAGGCGTTGAACGTGGCCCTGACTGAGGTGCCCGGTTACAACGCAAGTGCTTATGACGAGCTGATGCAGGCCATGGAAGGGATGAAGCTTCTTGAGCTTCCGCATATTGCACAGTTGGAGCGCGACCAGGATAACCCCATAAAGGTAATTATGGAGGGGTTGACCCTGGGGCGCCATATTTTGGAGGATGCAGAAGCGCAGCCAGACTACTTCCTCAAGCCTGACGAGTCGCAGCTGCAGGTTCCTGTTTTTGTGCAGCCACGCCATATGCTGAATCCATTTGCTTTAGAGAAGGAGATTCCTCTGAAGGAAGTGTTGGAGCGACACACAGAGAGAGCTGCCCATAAAAAGGGTATTAAGGACAAGGCCGTCTTATGCGGTGTGGGCGCTGCACATGTTCCTAGGTCTGATGGGATTCCTGTTAGTGTGGCGACCGTATCACCTAAGGATGCGTTGCTCTTGAGAAAGCTTGAAGAGGCAGGAAGCTCCGCTGCTCCAGAAGATAGTCCTGAGTATCGTCATAGTGTATAGGCTTTTGTGACTTGTATTTTTATTGTATAAATAACAAAGTGTCTCTTTTGGTAGTTATCTTTTGATGTAAAAAGATTAAATAAAATACTTTTTTATGTTTAAATTAAGTGCGTGACTTAAGATAAATTATAAGAATAAACTTGCATTATTTTTTGCGAAGTTGTATTATGTGACCAAGAGTCTTGGCTCGTTATTTGCTAAGCTTTGTACAGTGTACTTAATATTTGCGCATCCTTCGTGGGACGCGCAAGGGAAACTTACCTCGACGTCTCAAAAGTACGGCGCTTAGCAAGGATGCGTGATCCAATGTTGATGGGTTTGCAACCCTCTTACTCAACGAGTGAATTAGTAGGTTTACTCATCCTTTATGCCTTCGTGGGTCTTAATAAGTGCATGCACGCCATGTAGGCAAAAAATAGAATACAACAATATTGACATATATAAAGAATCTATGCAATAAAGTGAAATGCGTTATGGAGTTAGCTAGAAACCATAACATTTTATTGATACTTGCAAGTTTTTGAAAAAATAAAAGACAATTCCTAATAAAAAAAAGAAAAAATAAACAATTATTGGGCACGTACTAAAGTGCAAAGTTGTCTGTTTATGGGCCGTAGCCTTTCCTAAAGATAGCATCTTTTGAGATTGCAGATATTCCAGGTGCGCGCTAGGTCGTGACCTTGCATATCGCGCAACCTGTATGCACCATTGCCTAGCGCATCGGTGACCTCGTAGGGTCCTTCCCATTTGGGTCCGAGCTTGCCTGTATCTTCTGCTTGGCTTGCGTCATTGGCGCGGTATACAAAGTCTCCTGGCCTGAAAGAAGTGTGTCTGACCTTTGCATCATAATACTTCTTCATTTTTGCCTTAGCCTTTGCTTCGCGTATAGCTGCGCGTTCACGTCTTTCTTCCAGTAAGTCCAAGTGTATGCGCCGCTCCTCGTCATTTGTTGTAACGTTGACCTCTGCTGTTCGTATAGTTGGCATTCCTATCTCAGCTGGTATGACGGCTTCTGTTCCGTAGACAAGGGAGAATGGTGTGTCTCCAGTACTGGTTTTGATTGTGGTGCGATGCGCCCATAAGACATGTGATAGCTCGTCCACCCACTTTCCTTTATGTCTGTCTAGGCACGCTTTTATTCCTTCACCCAGACTGCGATTTGCACGCTCAACTAAACCATTGGTTTGTGGGTGTTTTACTGAAGCGAAGTGTTGTGTGATATTCAATTGCGCGCACCAATCATTTAATGGGTTGTCGCAGAACTGCTTCCCATTGTCTGATATGATCTCTCCAGGAAGTCCGAAGCGACAGATAATTTTATCCCATACAAAGCGTTTGACCTGGTTGCCCGTGATACTCACCACCGCCTTTGCTTCAATCCACTTCGTAAAGTAGTCTATAGCTACGATGAGGAATTTTAACCCTCCTGCTGCGACTGGAAAAGGTCCTGCGATGTCAATTCCCCATTTGTAGAATGGCCATGGTGAGGTAATGGGTGTTAGCTCTTGTTGTGGTTGGCGCAGAATTGGCCTGTGTACTTGGCAATTGCTGCATTTCTTTATCATATCGCGCGCGTCGCGGTGCATAGTTGGCCAATAATACCCCGACCGTAGAGCGCACGCTACAACAGATCGTGGCCCTGAGTGTATGCTACATGATCCTGCGTGGATTTCTCGGAGTACATAGTCTGCTTGAAGAGGTCCAACACATCGGAGCCAAGGTTGCAAGAAAGAACGTCGATAGAGGATGTTATCCCGTAGTTCAAATCGCTGCGCTGTGCGCCACACTCTTCGAGCGTCCTTATGATCTTGTGGTAAGACTCCTTTGCTAATGAATTCGATGATAGGTGTCATCCATGTAGGATCTTGTTCTTCTATCACTGTGGATACTTCCATCTCCAAGATTGACTTATGTTGTAAGGTTTCTACCAATACCTGTTTAGATAAGTGCGCAAAGCTTATGGATGCAATCTTGCTAAGCGCATCAGCTTTCCTGTTGTCCCCTCTAGGTACTTGTTTTATTGTGAACCTATCAAAGTTCTTAATTAAGGACTTGGTCTTATCTAGGTATTGGATCATGTGCTCATCGTTGGCTTCATATTCACCTAGCACATGGTTAGCGACTAGCCTAGAATCTACGTTTGCCTCCAGGTTGCGTACACCCATTTGGATTGCAATACACAGTCCAGGGAGTAGGGCTTCGTATTCTGCCTCATTGTTTGTGGCTGTGAATTCAAAGCGCAGCGCATAGGTGAATTCTATACCTTCTGGATTAGTAAGGATAAGGCATGTGCCTGATCCATCCACGTACGAGGATCCATCTGTGAACAGAATCCAGGGTTCCTGTAGATCTGTTTTGGTTGTTGAGGTTAGACTATCGGTATCTGGCTTCTCAACAATAAAATCAGCTAATATATGTCCCTTGATTGCAGTGCGCGGTCTATACGAGATGTTATATTCGCTTAACAAGACACTCCACTTTTGTAGCCGCCCTGATGCGTCAGGTTTAGAGATAACTTGTTTGATTGGCTGGTCTGTGATTACGACTATTGGGTGTGCCTGAAAGTATCTGCGCAATCTTTTAGCTGCAAATACTAGAGCCAAGACCAGCTTTTCCATGGCGCTGTAGTTAGTCTCTGTTTTCTTCGATGCTTTGCTTACGAAGTATATGGGTATCTGGACGAAGTTTCTATCTGTTAATAGTACTGCGCTAACTGCTCCGTGGGTGGCAGATAAGTACATGATCAACTCTTCCCCTGGTCTTGGTGCGACAAGTTTGGGGAGTGATGCCAGATGTTGTTTCAGCTGCTGGAAAGCTTCTTCTGCTTCTTCAGTCCAACGGAAGTCTCCCTTTTTGGTGCACTTTGTGAGTGTTTTAAAGAGAGGGAGTGATTTGTCTGCTGATTTAGATAAAAAACGGTTTAGCCCAGCTAGCTTTCCGTTTAATGACTGGACTTCCTTGAGTGTGCGCGGTGAGGGAAGATCGATAACAGCTTTTGTTTTTTCTGGGCAACGTTTGATTCCATCGGGTTCTATTAAGTATCCGAGGAACATGCCTTCTGTTGCGCCGAAGGTGCACTTCTTGGGATTTAACTTCATGTTTATTTTTCCCAATGTTTTGAACGTTTCCTCTATGTCGCGCACTAATTCATCCTCGGTGTGGCTTTTGATGACAAGGTCGTCGACGTAGACTTCCAAGTTTCGACCTACTTGTTTTTCGAAAGCTATGTCCACCAGTCGCTGGTATGTTGCGCCTGCGTTCTTTAGGCCAAAAGGCATTTTTGTGTATCAATAGACCCCTTGACTGATGTGGAAAGCTGTTTTTTCTTCATCCTCGATTGCCATCTGGATTTGATGGTACCCTTTGTATGCGTCTAAGAAGCACTTAAAAGGATATCCGCACAGGGATTCTACCTTCCAATCTATCTCTGGCAGTGGATAGCAGTCCTGTGGACATGCTTTGTTAAGGTCAGTGAAGTCTACGCACATTCTCCAACTGCCATCACTCTTCTTTACCATCACTGGATTAGAAAGCCAGTCGTGATAGTATACTTCGCGCATGATGCCTGCGTCTACAAGTTTGTGTACTTCTTCCAGAATAGCTTTTGCACGATCTGGGGCCTGGCCGCGCTTCTTCTGTCGTATTGGGGGATATCCTTGTCGAATCTGTAGCTTGTGTTTTGTGATAGAGCGTGGCACTCCGGTCATGTGCTTTGGTTCCCATGCGAAGATATCTAGGTTCTTTTGCAAGAGTGCGCACACAACTGCTTTACCTTTGTCAGATAAAGATCCTCCAATCGAAACTTGTTGATCCGGGTAATCGGGGTGAATAGCGACCTTTAAGTTTGGTGTTTTTTCTGTGCGCTATTTTGGAATACTTTCCACCTCAGTGGTTACTGAGTTGCATACTTTTGGTGGTACCGTGGTGTTATAGAGGGTGACAACTCCTCCCTCCACTGGAAATTTAAGCATCCCATGTGCTGTGGATGGTACAGCGCGCATGGATGATATTCCAGGTCTCCCAATGATGCCATTGTACGGTGAGGGAGACTTGATTACCATGAAATTTATCCATGTTGCTGTTGAGTGTTGTTCATCGCCCACAACTACTAGCAAGCGCAATTGTCCCATAGGCCAAATCTTTTCTCCTGTGAATCCAGTCAACGAGGTCGTGGCTGGTATCAATTGACTTTGTATATCAGGTCGTAGCCTTTTGAAACAACGATCATATAGGATATCTGCGGATGCCCCCCATCGATATACATGCGGTGGATATCATGTCCCCCCGTATGTATTTCAATAGTTAGTGGCTCTACTACTGCATTGTCCGCAGCTAGAGTAGGGAAGGATATCTCATTTTCTGGAGAGAATTTTTGACTGACTTTTTGTTTTATCTTGTGTTGCCAAGACTATATCATGTAGATGATGTCAACTTTGTCTTTGGGAGGTTCTTTCTTAGCCCCATTCCTTTGCTTGTCCTTTCCTTCTTAGTTGTTTTTAACAAGGTGGTCCATTCTGCCTTCTCTTACCAATTTTTCAATCAGTTGTCGTAGCTGGACACACTCGTTGGTTGTATGGCCTTTTTGGCCATGGTATTCGCAGTATCCATTCCCTATGCGCTTGTCCTCTGCAGTACGCATTGGTGGAGGTTTTGGGAAGTTTGCACCTTCTGTTACAAATATTTCCCTCGGAGTCTTTGTGAGAGGGGTATATTTGTCATTGTCTCTTCCACTGCGATAATTCCTGCTACGGTTGCTATTCTGATCGTTGGATTGTCTCTTAGGCTGTTCTTGTTGCCTATAATTTGAGTAGCCTTTTTTGCTATCCACAGCGGCTGCTTCTCCTTGTATGAAGGATCTTGTGCGCTTCATTAGCTCATCGAAGGTTTGGAGAACCTTGTCGTTTAGCTTCCGAATGAGTTCAGGGTTATTAATCCCATTCATGAACCCTGAAATTTTTAGGACTTCGGGACACGCTTTGACATGTATGCACTCATCCTTAAAGCGTTCTACATAAGCACTGGTTGATTCCCCTTGGCGCTGTTTTACTCTGGCTAGTTCGACAGGGTTTTTAGCGCACTTCTTTCTTTGGGAGAAGTTTAAACGGAATGCTTTCCGTAATTCTTCAAACCCGTCAATGCTCTTTCGTGGGAGCTTGCTAAACTACGTGCGCGCATTCCCTACTAAGGTGGAATTAAACATATGGCACCACACAGGTTGTGGCCAATTTTCGATGGTGGCGGCCGACTCGAAAATTTTTAGGTGGTCATCCGGATCACCTGTTCCATCATATGTTTTGACATTAGTGGCATGCGCCTCCTTTTGTGATCGGAGTAATCGCTGATGCGTCGTGTGAATGCATCAACTTTCTGGAGACTCCACAGAAGAGACATGTCTTCGTCTTCTTCTTCACGACGCCTTCCTCTAGACTTCCAGTGTCATGTTTCCTTATCCTCGTTGTCCGAGGAATCATTGGGGGAGGAATAGTCTCTTTTGCGGCGCTTGCGCCGGCTTCCTTCAGAGGAAGAACTTGAGGGGCTTTCGCTTGGGGATATTCTTCTCCCTAATCTGTCATGAATTCTTTTGCTCCCAGACCTAGAGGAACCTTCGCTTGGTGAGTGCTGAGGTCCTAATCTATCTTGTATCCCTCGACTACCAAGTCTGGAATGAACATTAGTGCGCCTCTCGCCGTCTTCATATTCCTCTGAATATTGTGAGTCAGATATCGTACCCAACCTATCATGGATAGTGGTACGTTTTTCATTGTTTTCGCGTCTCCCTCGTAGGTGGCGTGGTGGTGATGCTTCGCGTTCAGGACCAAAGTTGAGCCGGGCTTGCAGGCTCGTGCTCGACCTTCTCCTCGCTTCTTCTTGCATAAGGGCGGTTAGAGTTTCGTAATTTTGGGATACAAAATTACTCAGCGTTAAGTCAGGTGCATCCTCATTCGCTGCGAGAATATCTGCCTCAGTATTGGGTGCCCTATCCCTGTTAGGTGCGCCCGGCGGCACAGTGTTGTCCACTGTAGATGCCGTTTGATGAGGAGTGTTGAAGAGGGTGCGCTGGATTTCCTCAATGCTTGGGACTACGGTGGTGTCGTGGGTAGTCCTTACAGGCAATTCCACCGCTGGGAGGGGTTGGGTAGGTCCCGTTTCTTGGTGACCAGGCGCACTGGTTGTTCCAGAAGCCTGCCTAGGGGTTGAATCTTGTTGATTCCACCTCTGTGGGTTACGTGTTTTTTCTACCTGCGGAGTCCGCTGGCTTGAATTTTTACTCTTTGTCATTCTAGTTCCTTGCTTCTTGGTGTGTGTTGATATAAATAAACGACTAAAAACGTTATTCATATCTTTCGATATCTCTATGTTTTGATGATCACAAAACGAAAACACATTAAATCAAAGATAATGACGTAAACAAGTATTTAGTAGTTAATATTCACTTTCACCATCTAATCACTTAAGGTATGAATAAACATAGTGATTAAAGCATTATAAGATCAAAGGAAAGTTTAATTAAGTATTACAAAGTTTACTTAATTATATAAACATATTATATATTTTTGAAAAACACTTTTGGTAATAAAAAAAAATGTTTTATTCATACTAAATATATGAATTCAAATTTTTAACCAAAATCAGTTAGTTTTTCACCAAATAAACTTTCTCCACTAAAAGACAAAGAATCTAGCCGTTTCAGCTGGGCGGCCCCCTTAATTACAAAGGGCGGTCCCCTTAATTTTAAGGGGGCCAGCCATGATTTAAGGGGACCGGCCACGCTCCTCTGTCAGAATCTGTTGCCTATAAATACCACCTTAAACCTGGATTTTTTCCTCACCTTTTTGCACTAAAACTTTCTGATCTAAACATCCCTCTCCATCTTCTAAAAATCCTTTGATCTTATATACTTTGATCTTTGTTTCAAAGTGATTCAAGCCTCAACACTCAAGTGCAAAGAGAAGAATACTTCTACTAGGAGTATTGCAACTTAGTATCATCTTGCTATCTAAGTTGATTGTTTAGTTCATCTTGTATATTATTTATTTCTTTGTGAACATTGTGTATACATTGGTTAGATAGATTTAGATATTGGATCTAGATCCATTGGAGGTGTGAAGTAGTACTAGTAGTGAAGAAATAGAGGTGGATAGGACTTAGTAGTGAAGGTGTGAAGAAACAAGTGGCGTGAAGAAAAAGAGTTAGGAAGTATTAAGTTGTGAAGAAGCTAGGAGCGAAGTAGAAAGTTGTGAAGAAATTTGAAGTCTAGAAGATTGGTGTGTAGAAGTTAGGTGTGAAGAAGATTGGTGTGAAGAAGTTGTGTTGAAGTTGTGATTGTGGTGTGATATTGTTGTGGTGTGCTAATTGGTGTGTTAGGTTTTCTCCGCCATAAAGGAGGTTTTTGATCTAGTGAAGAAAACTCTCGAGTAGGTGACTCGGGGAGTGGAGTAGGGCAAGGAAGGTGTCCTTGTAGCCGAACCACTATAAATCCTTTGTCTCTCGGTTTGATCTTTCCATCTCTCACTCTTTGATTAATCACTTACTTGCATATCATTCATACTTACAATTGCTTGAGCATTGTGCATATATTGGTTTCACATAAAGATCAAATTAGGTTCCATTCAAAATATTAATTATACATTAGTAAACTAAAGTATATACAATCATTAAAACACATATACACATATAAATACAAACTTGTATATAAGTGAGATATATGAAATTATAATTTCTATTTAACACTTTAAATAAGAAGTATTTATGTGACATATGTGAATTAATTTGTATCTATACTTTAGCTTCAAAGGATTTTTACAAACTACCATTAATTATTTGAAAGCAAACTTTTATTGAAACGAAAAAGACGCAAAACTATTCAACCCCCCCTTCTAGTTTTCTACAGTGTGGGTCCCACGGATGGCGCCACTTGTTGATACAAAAGTTGGGCGTTCCTGGTTTGGGCTCTTGCTCTCGTATCAATTCGTTTCTTAATGCTTGAAACCTGCGCACTAAGAAAGTAAACAACACCGTTAGGCTTATCGTGGGATTGTCTCCCACGATTAGACTCCGGCGTGAGAGTAAGTAATCGGTTTAGGGTTCTCGTAAAGAGTTTAGGGTTTGTGAATCGTACCTTTAATGAGAATTATGTCATTCCTTATATAGGTGCAGAATCCTCGTAGGTTTCTTGCTCCTTACTCTTCGCACACGTGGTGCTTATCCGGGTTAAGGATATCTATCCCATAGATAGAAGATCCCTATCTATACCGTATATAGTTTGGTTGGGCTTGGGTCTACGTGAGCCCAATCCCATTGTCAATGCGGCCCAAGTTATAATAGCCCACTCATAGTGGTTTTGGGCCTTAGTGATGTTTATCATTTGGGCTCGTGGTCCAAATATAGACTATACGTCATCAGTCCTCATGGCACAAGTTTGATAAAGCCTTGGTTGTTTTAAAATCACATGTGATTTGTGAAATCACACATGATTCCTAACATATAAATCACATGGGATTCTTAAGATACAAATCACATGCGGTTTTTTCAGACGCAAATTTTAACAAAAAAAAAATAATAATAAAAAAAATAAAAAATAAAAATTTTGTTGAAAGTATATCGAAATACCCCTCTACTGAAAGATAAAAGAAATTATCGGCACGATGGTGTATTTTTTTCGCTTAACGATTTACCTTTTGTAAAACATTTTATTTTCGAAAAATGTAAAAAATGGGGTGTGTGTATGTGCTTTTTTTTTTTTTTTTTTTTTTTTTTTTTTTAATTTTGATGAAAATTTTATATATATATATATATATATATATATATATATATATATATATATATATATATATATATATATATATACCCTTTTGACGTAACAACTGAGAAAATTAGGCCATGGATGAAGCGCATGAGAAGCTAAACCTAATACTATGAAATTTAATAACTTTCATTTATGCATCGGAATCATCTAACTATCTTATAAAGCATTTAGGCCTACTAAATATAGAAATATTTAAAATTACGCATTACATATTTTAATGCTAAAAGTACAAGTAATATCAACACAATTAGACATTTAATACATTAAAATCAATACAATTAGACATTTACAAGTTTTGTAGCTACATGTACACGTCACTTTCGGCCATTAATGACCTAAAATTAATACAAACCTTAAAATTCAACATTACACCTTTTAATGCTAAAGGTACAAGTAATATCAACACAATTATACATTTAATGCCTTAAAATTCAGGATTACAACATTAAATTAAAACATAATTAATACTCCTATTAAAACACACATTACTTAAAAATACAATGAGTTATTCACGTTGTACAACCAGTTAAAAGCATAGATATCAAATTAAATACAATCAATTAAAACACCCTTTTACTAAAAAGTACAATAAAATTTTCACAATGTACAATCTAAACAAGCTACAACATAATCCAAAATATGAAATAATTAAATACACTAATTAATATTTTTTTAAAGGGTTTTGCTAAACATTGCCTACTAGGCAATGTTTAAACTACATTAAATATTCTGTTATTTTCATGTTTAAAGTAATTATGCATTTAATGCACAATAAATAAACATAAAAATTAACTTAAATATATATGATTTTTGATTTAATAATGTCTAAATTCCTTTTTATATTAATATTAAACATTGCCCACTGGTCATTGTTAGCAAAATCTATTTTTAAAACACTCCTAAAATGAAAAGTACATGTTATTATACATATTGTACAAACTAATAAAACACACAAAAGTTTATACAATCTAACAAGTTGATGGTATATATAGTTTTGAAAACCAGACCGGACCACGGGTTCAACCGGGAACCGGTGTCGCTACTGGTTCGGCTAGCCAATAAAAACCATCCAAAAATGAACCAAAAAGGACCCGTTGGAATCGATACAAACTTGTGAATCATGCCTCATCGGAATCTATTTCTCCGGTTAATTGCCACAGGGTACCCGCCGCTGCAACACGCGGGTACCCTGCTAGTTACTATATAACACATTTACCATGTTGTGTTGAAAATACTTCTAGCAATGATGAGAATTCATAAAAGTTTTGATTTATTAGCATTACTAGTTATAATGCACAGACATGCGCGGGGCTTTTTTTTTTTTTTTTTTTTTTTTTTTTTTTTTAAATTTAAACAATATCTTTTTATTTATTAAGAACAAATTATTTAATCTTTGTTTTGTTTTGTTTGATTTATTATTTTTAATTATAGTCTTTTATTATTAAAGATAATCATTTAAAAAGTTTAATCCTATTATTAGTTACTTATTTTTTATATTTATTTTCTACTTGTGTAATATATCAACAAAATGAATTTATAAATTTATAATATAAAAACTAATAATTCAATTATTACCTAATAAGATTTTTTTTTCTTTCTGAAATACGAAAATTCCCACTTATAGTTTTGTTTTATTATATAAATTTATCGCTATATGTAATAGACTTGTTTTATTATATAATTATTTCTTCATTCTTATTTAAATTATGTGATTATAATCTTTCTCACTTTTCTCATTTCAATAATTATTTTTAATAGATCTATTTCCATATGTAATAAACATAAACATTACATTTAACCACACAATATTGCATATATTTACTTGTCATTGTAAATTTTACGGATGACATATGTGGAATTTTAACTCTTATGAGTCAAACATTTAAGAGTTGATAGGAAAAACGTTGACCAAAATATTGAGTTCAGAACTAATTACCCCACCCAACGAACGTGAGTACATGACCATCAGAAGAGTTGGTAACACTTCGTAGAAAGTGATTCTTTTTTCTTTTTTTAGAAAGTGATTCTACGGCATCAAGCCAAGTGACAGACCCTCAGTCGATTTTCTGTTATTTGATTCTTAGCACATATGAAACCATTATTACACAGGAATATCATAATGCAACCACTCATTTGTTCGCGTGGTCGGAACTGTTTGTTTTAAAGTTATGTTGGGGGTTTTGCATTAGAGTCAAGGTGGAGATTGGTTTGTCACCTTTTTACATGCTTCCTACCAAAACTGATGCCCTTAAGTCATTATGTGTTATTTTGGGTGGTTATGTGTTACGTTGGAAATGGACAACTGGGTTGATGAAATCATGCAATAGTCATTGGGATAATAAACAAGTTTAAGGCCATTGTTTAGGGTCGGGAAACATTTTTTTGTGATTCCTAGCAACTTTGCTAGTTTAAATACTTTAATGAACCCCTTGTACAAGTATAGATCCAAGAAAAGAAAATAAAGAAACATATGAACAGATAAAATTGTACTGTATAGTACAACCAAATATATAGATACACAACATGCCAGAAGAGAGCTGCAACAAGCATATTGCAATTGGAAATGAATGTCATACATATACGAGTATCATATCAAATTCCGGCAACGAGATCCACACTTAGTAGTAATTGTTTCAATATATTAGTAGTAAATACTACATGTGTGGCAAAACCGGCTTTGACACTCTTATACTTTAGAGGCAACAGCAACCTTTGAACCTGAGGATCGGCCCAAAGACTTGCAAATGAACTCACCCGTTTGCAATAGCTTTTGCATATCAACATTAGTTTTGATACCAAGCCCGTTAAGCATGTAGACCACATCCTCAGTGGCAACATTACCAGAAGCCCCCTTGGCATATGGGCACCCTCCTAGTCCCGCTACAGAAGAATCCACTACGCTTATTCCCATCTACCACAAATTAAAATGTTAAAGCATTATATATGTTGTCAAGTGATAGACGCCTCTATGTTGAAAGTGAGTAGTTTCTTACTTGGAGGGACACTAAAATGTTCGGAAGAGATTGGCCATAAGTATCATGAAAGTGAACTGCGAGCTTTTCAACAGGGACAACTTCCATGACTGCTTCAAGCATAGGAATTACAGTTCCTATGAAGAATGGTATATAAGTTAAGTAGATTATACCAAGTTTGAAGTGTAGTGAAACAATCAACTCAATCATGTGCATATAGAGGTAATTCCGACCTATGAAGTTATGAATCATTTGAATTAGGTTAATTACTTATGTTTTATCTCTTCTAACAGGTCACATGGCTTAAATTATTAACGTAAGCGTTAAAAGTAAATGGGTCGAAAGTATAAGCCCCCATCTAATAACCTCAAAATTAATTAAACCATGTTACAAGATATTGGTAATCCGCTTTGATGTAGGGTGCAATCTTACAACCCCTAAATTTTTGATGAGTTCACTTGATCAACCCAAGACCCAATATCCAAAATATATAATAATCGTTATCGTATTGATGTATAAGTCAAACTCACTAGACCTAGAGAGGGAGAAAAAAGCCTTATACCCTTCGAAATACCCAGGCCCATAGCTAGAGGTGGCAATTCTAACTGATTAATTAATGGGTCAATTTGGGGTATCGCTGATCTCAAATGGGTCAACTAGAAACAGAGAGAATCAAATAGATAACAGGTCAAATGGGTGAAAGTCACCCAAATAATGCCTCTAATGCATACAACCTCTAAAATCACTTAACTAACATATTTTAATTCTCATTGTTATAATATTGTACATTGGTTATTTACAATAAGCCTACAAAAAGATGGCAGCAGGCCAAATGGCAATAACCTCCATGCCAACTATAATCAAGTCTAATGCTATTAATAGTCTACTATCAATACTTGCTACTAATTAGATTTTAAGATTACCTGGTGTACCAATCCCGATTGTATCACCAAGTGAGATTTCACTGCAACCCATATCGTGAAGTTGTTTCGCGACATATGCAACTTTTGATGGACTAATTGCACCTTCAACTGGGCACCCAATCACACATGATACATACCTGTAACAAAATCATTTGTTCATCATCTTTTAATCATATCATGTGACTCTGGCACACAAAACTGGATTTGAACAAAACGAACTAAGTGCATACCCACGAACAGGAATTTCAAGCTTTTTTGATGCATTTATAACATCACGGAAACGAACAAGACTTTCTTCAATAGTACAATTTATGTTTGCCTTTGAGAAAGACTCAGAAGCTGAACCAAAAACCGCTATTTCCTTTGCACCGGCTGCAACAGCAGCTTCAAAACCCTGGTCAAAACCAACCCATATAAATTATACAATCACACAAGGGAGAAATATTCAATTTATTTGAATATGATGGGAAAATGTTACACACTTTTAAATTTGGTGTTAGTACAGGCAATCTTGCTCCTTCCAAGTTTTTAACCGCTTCAACAACATCCTTTGCGTCTGCCAGCTTTATAATGACAACAACTGTAATTAGATACAAGTAGTAATAACCCTCTACACACACAGAAACATACATCGACCATACGAAGAGTAAGGCTACCTGAGGTACCCATTTAGGGGAAACAAAACTGGTGGCCTCTACAACAGATAAACCACATGAAATAAGCCTTTGAATTAACTCTATCTTCACAGATGTTGGCACGATATTCTTCTCGTTCTGCAACCCATCCCTAGGACCAACTTCCACTATCTTCACATAACTTGGCATGCCTTTAAAAATCTGATGTTAACAATATAACAACATGATTAGTGAACATAACTAAACATCATATTTTAATCTATAAAAATATGCAATGCCGTGAGCTTTAGTAATAATGGCAATTAATCACCTTAGTAGTTATGCCCCTTGGAACTGTATCAGTTTTTCTTCCTTTGTTTTCCCATACAACATCTTTGTGTTTGATCTCTCTTGTGTGGTTTCTCCAAGTGAAAGTTTCTCGTGCGAATTCTTTGAAGTCTTTCCTGTAAAGAACAGCAGGGGAAAGTCATTATCTTTCACTGTTTTTTTAAAAAAGCTCGTTCCGCTTGTAAATTTGAATATAGATAGAAATAAATTAAGAGTTGCTGCAATAACATACTCGTAAGTATTGAATGATCCGCAAGTCTTTCCATTAATCCAGCAATATCCCAATCCGCTATCATCTCCACTGGTGCTGCAACGTTTGGATGAGAACCTTCTTGAAAGGTCGATGTCGCTTAAGCTTGGTAATTTGTCCAAACCAAGAGGCTCCTCCAAACTCGACATCGCAGATACAAGAGGTGACAATAACACTGTAACAGAAGCATGATAGAAATAAGCCCTCTACCAAGTTAGACAACAACATTCGGGCTCATGAATCTTGACAGAAAATAATGAAAACTTTTCTAAATAGTCGACCTTCTTAAGTTAAAATCTTTAAACTTTTCTTTTGATCTCAAACAATTGTAATACCTCAAACTGAAATTGGCTTAAATCAACTAAAAAAGTTTACAATCAATACCAGAGCACTTAATTCATATTCACAATTGACGCAAGACATCTTCCTTGCAATGTAAAATTACACGACGCTATAAGAGTGCCTGTGAAGCAATCCCAAACACCCTCTAGATACATATACACGCTTCGGATTTCTCATAGGAGCTCATTTCCGAAGGCAAAAGGCAAATTTGGATTATCAGAAGGGACGGAACCAAGACCAAATATGACCGGGTGCGCAAATGTTTTTGAACCTTAATATAGAAACACATTTCGATGGACCAGGTGCATTTAAGATGTATTTAGGAAAGATTGATTTTTTTTTTTTTTTTTTTTTTTTTTTTTTTTTTTTTTCAAAAATTAACATTACATCGAAAAAATCCATGGGCTCCGGGAACCCCTGGTTCCGTCCCTGATTATCAGCTTCTAAGAATTCGACAAATTCCAAACAAAATCATTTTAGCGTAAAAACAAGAAGCCAGAAACCTTAGGAACATTAACTTACAATACTTTAAACCTTAAATCAACTTAGGAAAAAAAAAACATTTTACATTAGCTCATCAACTATTCTAACATACTCAAGAAACATAGATATACAACAAGATTTCAAGACTAAAATTCAAAGAAACAGGACCAACCTGGAATATAAAAATTCTATATAAACACAAAAGGGAACTATGGAGTTTGTCAAAATATAAAAATAATAAGAAGAAGAAAGAGTAACGATTATAAAGAGGAAATGTAGTTTGGAGTATATACCACCTACCTAACGTTAGTTTCTGTGTTGAAATCACCGGAAATGGAAAGTGGAAGGTTGTTTTCGGTTGGAAGTTGATATGTCTTGTGTTTAATTCTCAACTACTTTCCTTTTTTATATTGTTTTTTTTTTCTTCTCAATTTTTGTGTCATGGCATTTTCAAAGGTAGGAGTATTTTCCTTTTCTTTTTGAAGGTTCGAAGTATTTTAGTACCAAAAATAGAAAATAATATTTTTAATTCATAACTAGTATTTTCATCAAATTTGTTTCACTAAAAATAAACATATGTTTCTGAAATTGTGTTTTGACTATTTAGTATTTTTTAAATTTGTAAAATGCTTATAATTAACGTAAGAACTTGTTTTGCATGCATAATCTCAGACATCATTACAATTACATTTTCATAGTTAAGGCAATAACGAAAGAAAGAAAAGTGCTTGTATATATGTTTTAGTTTCTTGCTAGTCTCTTAATTTATTCTGGCTAGGTTGCTCAATAAGATAGAAAATACGTTTTCACTGCCTAAAGGTGCGTTCCTTAAACATACATGTTGAGACTTTCTTTTCAAATTAGCGTAATTTGAAATACTTGTTGGGACTTCATTTTTAAAACGCAGTTTGTATACACATAATCTATTGTGTAAGTATAATCTTAGACAATCCGATAAGCACACACTTTTTTTTTTTTTTATTATTTTTATTTATTTATTTATTTATTATTTTTTTTTTCACATAATGAACATTAAAAGCCAATGTTAACTTTAGGTCAACTATTGATTTCATTTAAAATTTTGTGATTGAGTTGTTATAAACACAAATGTAATCGTTTAGTCGATGTATGTATATTTATAAAACATGAAATTTGCGAAAACTATTACTAAAGATAGCCATTTTGTATTTTTCCATTTTGACATAAAGTTGATTCTTGAATTACAGCCTTATAAAATACGTAGTATATGTTGAATGAAAACCAATCAATTTAAGGCATTACACAATATCAAAACAAAACAAATAATAGAATCCATGTGGTGATTCTATGGACCCCCATCGACCTTTAGCCAGTAAGATGATATGATGATTGCAACTTTAGGGGCCATGTAAATTCCTGCCACATAAGATATGAAGATATAAATAAAATTTATGTGACTATGAAGAGAATTTAATATGTGGTTGGCACCTAAAAAAATCATCCTCATAGATAGATATTCAAAGATCAATGTACTATAGAAGTGAGTCTTGGGTATGAGAAAATAGTTTGATCAACCAACAAAGCTCAAAATTGAATATTGAAACTTATAAAAAAAAAAAAACACTTGTTTGTGAATAAGAAGTCGTGACTAGTCAACTTTGAACATAGCCATACACATGTTTCTAAGAAAACAAAATTTCGGAATTTAAAGATTATATAGTTTAAATTAATGCCAGGTGTACATGTTAGGTTTAGGTTGTTCATAACTAATACTTTCTAGTTTCTATGTAGTTAATTACAAAGAAATTATATGAAAGATAATAATTGACATAATTAAATGAATGAATGATTTGTCCCTTGGCAACCAACGTTCCCTATCAAACCATGAGTAGTATTTGTCGTTCCAAAAAGATATGGTTGTAAATCATCACTTTTGATATGTGATTTTGAGTAATAGCGAGATAAAAAGAAATTTAAACATTTTGTCTTCACTCTATATGTTGTCGAAGCAATAATATAAACCATTTGATAGCCTAGCTAACACATGGTTTGGACATAAGTGATGAACATTTGGAGCCACATAAAAATGCGAAAGTTTGAGGTCTAGATAATGATACAACAATCAAATACTCCCCACAAAAATATCGTGAGCTTTATATTTGTAATTTAAGAAATAAAGTTTACACCACAATTAAAAATATATATTATTTTCATTCTTCCTTGGACGTTTTATAAGAAAAGTAACACTTATAGGTTTAAATAAATATTCAATAAACACATTCAGAGGTTCTGCTAGAATAGCATTTTTTTTCGATTCACATGCATCAAAATAACAAATTTGCCATTTATATCATGAAACAACCCGATATTTATCTGTTAACATTTTCAAAATTCTTCCTTGAAAGTTTATGAAAAAATTGTTTATATTCTAAAGAAATTCACTTATACATGTAAATTTGTGTAATCTCGTGTCTCATAATGAAATACCACCAATAGAATACAAGTGTGATGACTATACGGGCTTGGCCCATTACAAATAAACTAGGAAATCCACTAACAATACACACCTCTCACATATTGCAGCAACTCTTTTCAGCAAGAAATTTATCAGCATATTGAAATGACATTAGTGGCGATAGACCCAGTAGTAAGACATACCGGCCCAGTCCAATCACTATTTAGGCCCAGCACCAATTCTCTAAAATATACAGGTACTATTAACTCAAGCTTACGGGAAGGGGTGCGTTTGTTATGCACTTTTTGCTTTAGAGGAATGTGTACTGCAATGCATTCATTTGTTCGGTATGCATGAATAGAAGTTGTAGGTTCAAGCTTCGCTAAAAGCATTTGTTAAATATATTGTGAGATATGTTATATAGGGTATGAAAAAAAATTATCGTTAAAAAAAAGAAAAAATCAATCACATAACATTGTGAGACGATCTATCACTCATTTTTATCTTATAATAACATTGAACTATAACTCAAATCTATATATTTATTTAGAATACAAACATTTTCTCAATAATCAAATCTAACACTAAATCTTAAACCATCACCAAATCCAAAGCCAAAGCCAAAGCCAAATCTAAGGGGCCGTTTGGTTTGTTGCTAGAAATCACAATGAGCATGGAATTTACTATGAATTGAAAGAAATAAAAATTGAATGATAGTATTAATGTTGTTTGGTTTGTAAAATATAATTGGGAATTGGTTTTTATTTAATATTATTATATAATAAGAAGGCCAACTTATTTATATTATTAAAACAAATAAAAAAAAGTAAAAAAAATAATAATAAACGTCCGAACAAAAAAAAGAAAGTCAAAAATATCATGCCAAAGTCAATAATTCCTATTGGATAAGAAATTACTAAAGTCAATAACCACTGCAACATTGTCAGAAAACCAAGAGAAGTTGGGGGTATTGTCAAATACCTCATCTATAGGAATTATTTACTGTTCGGTAACCCAACACTCGAAACAAACAATTGATTTCAAAAATAATTCCATTCTATGATTCTACAGGCACCAAACAAACGGCACCTAAATTTCAATTCCAAACCTGCTCACAAAACCAACACACCCTAACATATATAGTACGATGAATTTGAATTTGAGGTACTCAACTTTTTTTTTTTTTTTTTTTTTTTTTTTTTAGAACAGTGAGTTAATACAATACTATAGTTAGTGCTTCGATTCCACAGTACTTACCGAGAATGTAATCCATACCAGCCTCAAATGGATGCATCTAAGGTATCCAAGTTATATTTTGTGTGATGTAAGGATTTTTTAACTTTTCAAAAGATGTTATCGGTCAATTTTTCAAGTGAATTGGTGTATTAATATGATGTATGTTGCATTTAGAAGTTATTTCTGTTAAAATTATAACCAGTAATTGCTCAATTGTACATACTTAAATTTTGTCAAATTCAACTACTGCAAAACAAAAAATAAAAACTTTTTGCACATTTCTTATATCCCAATCACTTGATTTTCCATTCCTCAGCCATTTCAAACCCATTTTTGCAGTCACTCAAGTCTTGGTAAGCTTGTTCAGCCTCAATTTCTGTGTTCATCACAAAATTCTCACCCAACCAAACCACTGGCTCATTGAGCGGTTGCCCTCCAATCAACACAAACCTCAACGGTTTTGACCCGTTGTTACATACACTAAGACCATCTCCGTGACTCAACACCAAAACATGATGAGCTGATATTGGTGAAGAGTCCATTGACCCGAACAAACCTTCTCCCTCTAGCACGTACACAAACGAATTCCAAGATTCTGGGATAGGTTGGTGCATTTGGGCTCCCGGGGTAAGAGTGAAATCAAGAAACATTATGGGAGTCCGAGTATAATCCAGCTCGGATTTGACCCCCATTGACTCTCCTTCAATGATCCTAACCTTGACTCCATCTTTCTCAGCACATTCAATTGTCTCACTTGCATTGTAATCTGGTTCCACCCTGAATTATAGAAAACATTTTGCTCATAATCAACGAGTTTTTTTGGTAGATATGCAGTGCAAAAACTAATCATTCAATAGTTATTTAAATGAAAAATATAAAATCAAAACAATATGTTTTGTTGTGTGTATATATGACTTTTTTTTTATGAGAAATAAAATGTTACATTTTGTCTTTAGATGGTAGATTGATCCAAATTTGCAAGCCCTTATGGGTACCTGGGCATGCAGGCACATGTGAGAAAAAGAGTCCTCTTCCTGCTGTCACCCACTAGATGCAAAATATAAACATTACATTCATATATAAGAAACATATAATTTTGACAACAAATACACAAGTGAGCAAGTATTCAACCGGAAGAAGAAGTGATGTCCTTTTTTCGATTTCTTATAATTTATGTAATCATGTAAAAAGGAAATGTAAATCTGCAGCGAAGCCCGACTTTTATTAAACTCCTTATGAACAAATACCTGGACACAGCCCTCTGGTATAGTACCCCAAATTCCAGTAGAGTCTCGATATCTAAGAGCTCCCTAAAACAGTTCAAGTAGCCAATATTATTATCTTTAGATCGCAAAAAGCAATATATCGGCAACATCTAGAAAAACAGCTCAACTGAAAAGTAATACCTCTAGCATGTATGTAACAATCTGAAATCCTGCACAAAAGATACAATCATTTGGTTATGAAAACGCATTATAACTTTGCAGTTACTCAGTTTTCTTTTTATACAAAGTAATTAATTGAAGCCAAAGAAGAAGATGTTATACCTCTACAGGGATGGGCAGGGAATTCAGCTGCGGGAGAAACTTCACAGCAAAATGAAAAATATTGTCAAAATGTTTAAAGCTTGTTAACGATAGAAAAATAAACTGTTAAAAAAAGTTTGAAATGGGTTATAAGACATCAAATAAATACTAACACGTTATAATTTGTCCAAATAAAGATATATAGTTGCTAAAACTAAAAATAAAGTAGAATATGATCCGAATGTAATATCAAAACATAGTACCAGCAGAAAATTCATCTAAAATAATAAAGGAATCCACTGATTCCAATCCTGGCCTACAAAAGAAACTACAAATCAGAAATAAAATCAACCCGAAATTGTGCTAGAAGATCATAATAATCACCATCCCATTAATGCATGAGTAACGCCCCTATCGGGGCCGCAGCTCTGCAGCAACACCTTCTCAGTGACCAATCTTGGTTTACTAAATGGGACAGTCGTGGTCATGACTCTGAAGAATACAAAGAATGGTTTTGGAAAATGAGTTACAGTATAATTGAAGATCATTTAAACTATCTCGTGTATTTATCAAGACAATTTCGGTTTACTGTAAAATGAGTTACTAGTTTTTTATTTGTAATTAATGTAATAATCTATGTTTCATCCCTAAGAAACGCTTGACATCTATAATACATGTCATTGAATACTTGTAGAACGTAACAACTAACGTAATCTTTATTTAAACTCAAACTTATAAAAAACGTCAAGGAAAACTGAGTACTTATATAAAGACTTGAAAGTAAACAAGTAACATATCGCAGCTGTCCATCTATAGATTCACAGTGCATAATCTGTAACAACATTTCATTATTGCTTGTGCTTCAACTTATGCAGCCTTTCAAATGATTCTATAGAAAGGAAGTGGACAATCGATGCATCGATTAACTAAGTAGACTACATTGTTAGTTTAAAAAATTATTTATGTAATGAAAATGATAAAACCTTGTGTCATTGATTATATGGAAGATTCAACTACAATAAAAAGTAAAACCAACAAAAAACAGCTTTGTAAACGATGGGAATGGGAATCGAACAATATTACAAACTTCTTAAACCATTTATTGGGATCTCCAATGCTTGGCCATTTCAAACCCATTTTTGCAATAATGATAGTCTTTCAAAGCCTGTTGAATCTCAGCTTGTGTGTTCATCACAAATGGCCCATACTTGACCACTGGCTCGTTAATTGGCTGCCCTCCAATCAAAACGAATCTCAATGGTTTTGACCCGTTGTTCCATACACTTAAACCATCTCCATGAGTCAACACCAAAACATGGTGAGCTGATATTGGTGATGAGTCCATTGACCCAAACAAACCTTCTCCTTCTAGCACGTAGACAAATGAATTCCAAGCTTCTGGGATGGATTGGTGCATTTGGGCTCCAGGGTTAATAGTGAAATCAAGAAACATTGATTTAGTTGCAGTGAAAACCGGGGATTTAACCCCCATTGACTCTCCTGCAATTATCGTAACCTTGACCCCATCTTTCTCGGCCCATTTGATGTCCTCCTTCAACAATTCTTGGTAATTTGGTTCGACCCTAAAGTTTAGAACACGCTTTGTTATTCATCGGTAGTAGGTCAAAAAAAAAGTTTTATTGGCTATCGTTTATGAAATATCTTGATAAAAAGAGAGAATGCTGTTACATTTTGTCTTTGGAGGAAAGATTGATCCACAACTGCAAGCCCTTTTGGGCACCTAAGCCAGCAGGCATTTCTGAGTGTATTATTCCTCTTCCCGCAGTCATCCACTAAATCCAAAATATACACATTTACATTCATATCAGCAAAAAGGAAACTGAACCACAGATACACTTGTTACTAGTGGGACACTGGGACTTGAACACAACTTTTCGCTGGGTTGACTACCTTGAAGGCTTGCACCCACAAGGCCGCAACCTCATACAAGAATTTAAGGACAAGTCTACCACATTTGTCTAAATTTTAGTTATTCATGTAATATGGATAAAGAAAAGTTGCTATAAATATAACCAGTCAAATGAGTTAGAAGGTCTTTAAAATGCAAATGACTTCTTAAACCATTGTCGTTAATAAAATATTGAATAGTTACCTGGACATCACCGGCTCTGATAGTTCCCTTATGCCCATTAAAATCTTGGTGTGTAACAGCTCCCTAAAACAATCCAAATAAGTTAATGTGAATATCTTTAAATCACAGAAGGAAAAAAATAAACAGAACATAGAAAACTAATTATTGAAGATATATGGTACGGTACCTCAAGCATGTATGTAACAGTTTGGAATCCTGCACAAAAAAATACAATCATTTGATTAATCGAAATAAACTTACAAAGTGATGAAGTAAGGCTACAGGAAAAAAAGGGTTAATTGTTATACCTCTGTGGGGATGGTCAGGGAATCCGGCTGGGTGAGAAACTACACAATCAAATGTAGAACATCAATCAAATGCTAAAGTGTATCTAGTCAACTAAAAATAAACTGTTAAATTGCAAAAAGTGAAATTATATACGAAATTTAATGTTCAAGTTTGCTGATATATGCAACATGTAGAATTTTGCGCACTAACGGGTAAAAAAACAATTGGTAAGTTATGTTGATTGAATTAAAACACCTTCATATAACAAATGTCTTCCAACCAGGCTCTGTTACTAGTTCTATTAGCCCGAATGTAGTACTATTTTGTTCAAGAATCACACATTCACAAAATGTCTTAATCACTTTTTTGTTGGTCAAATAGAAGAATAAATATGCACAGGTTCATAAGAATATATGATTACACATTAAATAATAAACTCATCCGAGATGAAATATATATCTTCAAAAGAAAACATACCAGAAAATTCGTCTAACATAAGGAAAGGATCCAACGACTTCAATTCCGGCCTACGAAACAAAAACCAAAGATCAGAAACCAAAAATGATACAGAAAATATTAAAACTAATCAATCCAGAATATGCAAGAAGATCAAATGAATGATCACCTTCCTATGCTTCTTCGAACAACAGCCCCATCACCTTCACCTTGGCTCTTTGCCAACACTTTCTTGGCGACCAATCTTGGTGTACTAAACTCGACAGCAGTGCTCATGACAAATTTGCTTTGGGAATATAGAGCTAATGGTTTTGTGAAATGCGTTTTAATAATACTAGATGTTAACAATCTCATGTACTATTTCTTAATATTTTGAGTTTGGGAGTAAGGTTGTTTGAGTATGTATAGTGTGTGGAAGGTGTTTGTGTTTGACTTTTAAAAACATTGAGAGGCTGCTGACATTTTTATAAAGTTTTAAAAAGATTTGGTTAGTACAGATTGTGATGTCACACTTTTCTCACTATGACAAACAAAATGATTATGTCAGGGTGAGATACACATGCCGTGAGCAAATGTTACCTTTTATTTCACCAGTTGACCGACAAGAAAAAGTCATTTTCTTGTCTAAACGCATATTACGTAGTAATTATCAAATACTCTGTACGTCTCAAAATTTTATTATCAGGAGACAAGAATCATCAAGTTTAATAATAGTGGGCTCATTATAAATTTCAACTACTCAAATGGAATATTTCCCACTAAATTCTCTTTTTCTTACTTAAAATGAAAAATTGACAATTATTTTGAGACATCCCAAAATGTAAATGTGCACAGTAATTTCGAGACGGATGAAGTAGTTTAAGATCCTTTGGTACTTTCGAACAGAAAACTTTATACTTAGGTAATAATTTTTATGAGAATAAACTACTAAGAGTGTCCAGTGCAGTGGCATATTACACGTTATAAGGTTTTTTTTGCCGTAGGAAACCGTTATCCGTCCAGTATTTTTTCTTTTATTATTATTATTTTTTTTTAAATAGACGTTGGGCAACTGTTGGAAACAGAAAAAAAATCACATTTAAAAAAAATAATAAAAAATAATAAAAACCCACTTTTTTCATAAAAACAGCGTACAACAATCCATTTTCTCCCTATTTCATATATTTTCTCAAACACTTCATTTTTTTTCCTATTTCATACACTTGCAACATGAGTCATAACGATGAAAATCAAGCCAAACAACTATGACATTTATACGAAAGTCATGAACAATATCCATGACAATGAAGCCACTAGTTCAAACACTCGGACGCACATACCCCGAGACTATAAAGGCGCCAAATAACGTCTCATGGAAGATTATTTTGACGACAATCCAAAATACCCCGAAAGGACTTTTAGGTGACGGTTCCGAATATTTTGAAAATAGTTAAAGGTATAACTAACTATAACCTTGACCTATTCCCGAGCACTTTTTATTTTTTTGGATCTCGACAAAATGCCTCTAAGGAAATGAGTGTTAGTCCTATCACTAAATGCACGTCCCTTATATGCCAATTAGCGTACAGGACAACACCTGGTACTTTTGATGAATATTTACAAATTGGTAAACATTGTAGTCGTGATAATTTAGACAATTTACCAAATGTATATCGGATTTATACTCGGAGGAGTATTTAAGAAAACCCTCACCTAGTGATATTTTGAGGATATATGTAAACATGAAAACTATCATGGGTTCATTGATATGCTTGGTGGTATAGATTTGTACGCATTGGGAATGGAGGAATTGTCCGAATGCTTAGAAAACGCAATTCAAATTGGGGGATCATAAGTATCCGACAATAATGCTTAAAGCATTTGCACCACAAGATTTATGAATTTGGCATGCATTTTTTGGTATAGCGGGTTCTAGTAACGACCTAAATGTTCTATATCATTTTGTTGGTCTGATTGAGCTTGAGCAACTCATGAATTAACATAATAAACATAAACACGTGACGTTTGGACATTGAAAGAAGAACGAGTTTATGATTCATGATGGGGGAAATTACAAGGTTACTCAAGAACCCACTTTAACACACTAATGACTTGGGTGGCTTTTCAAGGGGATAGTTGCAGACAGCTATCCCCGTTAAGAGACAAATTGAAAGACACAAAGAATCAAGCTAGGCTTGGGTTCTAAGTGTTTGAGGGTTCTAACACTATAACACTTCATGTGGAATTCTCACTTATCACTCTCGTTGAATGCATACATTCTCCTTTGTTGGAACAGGTATTTATAGCGAGCGAGTTACTATTGCTTCATGTGAGAATAGTGATCTTGCCAACTGTTTGTAGATAGGCACGTGCCTAGTCATCTAGCTTTGATGTCCTTTTGGTTTACCGGAGTTGACATTAACCAGTACGCGTGAACTACTTTAGTGCCTTGGGAAGGAGAAATGGTTATCTTTTCAAGGGTTTTTCCGCTTAAATGCTTTATTATAATCCCACCTAACTATCAGAGCATAAGAGTTATGCTATGTTGGTCTTGTTCAGAGAGCTGAGAGATCATCAAGGTATTGCTGTCCTTGATCATTCTTTGCTCCTGAGCTAGAGTTTCTTGTACATACTGGCTGATTATCACTTAGTAAGTGTACTCAATGCTATCTAGGTCTTAAACTTCTGCTGGAGTTGTTTAGTTCTTCCTAGATTCATAACGTCTCAGGATCTTGAACCTTGTTGAAGTTGCTCAAGATTCTACCAGCAGCGAGACTTATGAATCAGTTAGTTTCTTGTATAGTTAGGTGAGGTGTTCATTGTCTTGAGAGAAAGGTCATCAGGGTTTTAGAGAGATTTGTCAGATTTTAGTGTCCCTGGTGTTTGCCCAGATACTTTCCTCATTGATTCTACATCAGTGAGGTAAAGTACATCTTCAGTTGGTCTTTGCCTTCTTTGAAGTATGTTGTTTGAGCTTCTCCCTTCAGGGAGTGAACATCAGTGAGTGAAATGATCACTGATATTATGTCAGTGAGTAACTTGGCTATTTTATGTTCAAATACTTGCCAGGGATATTTGGGTCAAATATTGACACAACAATCTCCCCCTATTTGAACATAAATATAGCCTCGATTTTATCATAGATAAGTTAGCATAACGGCTTCTTATACTCCAATTTACAACAAAGGTATAGTAAAGGACTGTTGTCGATGCATCGTTTAACTAAGTAAACTACATTATTAGTTTAAAAAGTTATTTATGTAATGAAAATGATAAAACCTTGTGTCATTGAGTATATGCAAGATTCAACTACAACAAAAACCAAAAAACGAACAGCTTTGTAAACAATGGGAATTGAATAATATTACATACTTCTTAAACCATTTATTGGGATCTCCAATGCTTGGCCATTTCAAACCCATTTTTGCAATAATGATAGTCTTTTAAAGCCTGTTGAATCTCAGCTTGTGTGTTCATCACAAATGGCCCATACTTGACCACTGGCTCGTTAATCGGCTGCCCTCCAATCAAAACGAATCTCAATGGTTTTGACCCGTTGTTCCATACACTTAAACCATCTCCATGAGTCAACACCAAAACATGATGAGCTGATATTGGTGACGAGTCCATTGACCCAAACAAACCTTCTCCTTCTAGCACGTAGACAAATGAATTCCAAGCTTCGGGGATGGATTGGTGCATTTGGGCTCCAGGGCTAATAGTGAAATCAAGAAACATTGATGGAGTTGCAGTGAAAACCGGGGATTTCACCCCCATTGACTCTCCTGCAATTATCGTAACCTTGACCCCATCTTTCTCGGCCCATTTGATGTCCTCCTTCAACAATTCTTGGTAATTTGGTTCGACCCTAAGTTAAGGTAACGTTTTGTTATTCAATGGAACTAGTATTGTTTTTGGAATATATTATTAAACAAGAGATTAAGTGTTACTACATTTTGTCTTTGGAGGAAAGATTGATCCACAGCTGCAAGCCTTTTTGGGCACCTAAGCCAGCAGGCATTTCTGAGTGAATTATTCCTCTTCCCGCAGTCATCCACTGAATCCAAAATATACACATTTACATTCATATCAGCAAAAAGGAAATTGAACCACTAATACACTTGTTACTAGTGGGACTTAAACACAACTTTTCGCTGGGTTGACCGCCTTGAACCCACAAGGCCACAACCTCATATAAGCAGAATTGGTAGGGACAAGTCTACCACATTTGTCTGAATTTTAGCTATATCATGCTATAAATATAACCGGTTAAACGAGTCAGAAGCTCTTTAGAATGCAGATGACTTCTTGAACCATTTTCATAGATAAAAAAATGTTTATAAATCGACATTACCAGGGGCAATGCAATTGAAAAAGCTAAAAACTTCAAATAATTACCTGGACATCACCGGCTCTGATAGTCCCTTTATGCCCATTGAAATCTTGATGAGTAACAGCTCCCTAAAACAATCCAAACTATTTTATTTAAATATCCATAAATCACATAAAGGGAACATATATACATAACGTAGAAAACTAGTTATTGAAGATATATAGTACCTCAAGCATGTATGTAACAGTTTGGAATCCTGCATAAAAGATACAATCATTTGATTAATCGAAATAAACTTACAAAGTGATGAACTAAGGCTAAAGAAAAAAAGGGGGTTAATTGTCATACCTCTGTGAGGATGGTCAGGGAATCCAGCTGGGTGAGAAACTAAACAATCAAATGTAGAATATCAATCAAATGCTGAAGTGTAACTAGTCAATTGAAAAATAAACTGTAAAGTTGCAAAAAAGTGAAATTGTATGTGAAATTTAATTTTCAAGTTTGCTGATATATGCAACATGTAGAATTTTGCGCACTAAAGGGTAAAAAACAATTGCTAAGTTATGTTGATTGAATGAAAACAACTTCATGTAACAAATGTTTTCCAACTAGGCGCTATTACTAGTTCTATTAGCCCGAATGTAGTACTATTTTGTTCAAGAATCACACCTTTACAAAATGTCTTAATCACTCTTTGTTCATAAGAATATATGATTACACAAAACAGAAATTAAATAAACTCATCCAAGATGAAATATTTTCAAAAGAAAACATACCAGAAAATTCATCTAACATAAGGAAAGGATCCAACGACTTCAATTCCGGCCTACGAAACAAAAACCAAAGATCAGAAACCAAAAACGATACAGAAATTATTAAAACTAATCAATCCTGAATATGCAAGAAGATCAAGTGAATGATCACCTTCCAATGCTTCTTCGAACAACAGCCCCGTCGCCTTCGCCTTGGCTCTTTGCCAACACCTTCTTGGCGACCAATCTTGGTGTACTAAACTGGACAGCAGTGCTCATGACAAATTTGCTTCGAGAAAATAGAGCTAATGGTTTTGTGAAATGAGTTTTGATAATACTAGATGTTAACAATCTCATGTACTATTTCTTAAGACTTATGTTTTGAGTTTGGTCTAAGGATATATGCCTATTTGGGTATATATAGTGTGTGGGTTTGACTTCTAAAACATTGAGAGGCTGCTGACATTTTCATAAAGTTGATTTGGTTTGTACAAATTGTGATGTCACACTTTTCTCACCATGACAAACTAAATGATTATGTCAGGGTGAGGTACACATGCCGTGAGCAAATGTTACCTTTTATTTCACCTGAAGACCGACAAAACAAAGTCATTTTCTTGTCTAAAGTCTAAACGCATTATTAGTAGTTTAAGACACTTTGTTACTTTTGAACACAAAAGTTTATACTCAGGTAACAAATAATTATGATGAGAATAAACTCCTAAGAGTGCCTGATGCCGGTGTATCATACGTTATATGTTATTTTTTGCCGTATGACGCCGCCTGCATCATCGTTTGCGCCATAGCATCGTTATCTGTCCCATAGCCAAGGAGTTGGCCAGCTTTTTTTTTTTTTTTTTTTTTTTTTTTTTTTTTTTTTTTAATAGACGTTGGGTAACGGTTGAAAATGAAAAAAAACACATTTAGAAAAATATGTATATATATATATATATATATATATATATATATATATATATATATATATGTACACTTTTTTTTCCCTTCATAAAAATGACCTACAACAATCCATTTTCTCCTTATTTATATTCTTTCTCAAACACTTCATTTTCACCCTATTTCATATACTTGCAACACGAGTTATAACGATGAAAATCGAGCCGAACAATTATTACGTTTATACGAATATCATGAACAATATCTAGCCTTTGATGACTATGAAGCCACTAGTTCAAACACTCGGACGCACCTACCCCGAGACTATGAAGGCGCCGAACAACGTCTCATGGACGATTATTTTGGCGACAATCCAAAATACCCCAAAAGGAATTTTAGGTGACGGTTCCGAAAGAGTCGAAATCTATTTTAAAAATAGTTATTAGTTTTTAACTTTAATCAAGATAACTATATGATTAAGGATGATTGATTGCAAAAGTTATTAAAAAAATTAGTAGCTATCAAACGGAATAACTAATTAGTGTACTAAGTGGGTTGATTAGGGGTGGCGTAGCATCCACTAGTTACCCTACTAGCTCCGCCCCTGTGCGGGTAATTTTCTAGTTTTAATAACTATAAGTTATAATAAGTATAACTCATTCCATATTTCTATTTTGAAATATAAACAAGCAAAATGTGGCAAATGCATGGCGAGAAGATATGAATGGGATGGTAAATCAAGATGCATCGATTCAGATTGTACTAGCTCTTCAAGGTACTACATTTAGCATGGGTCGATCTCTAGATGTCATTGAGTAATAAAAGCATTTAGGAATTTTTTACACATTCCTTGCAAAATGCATCAGCCAATATATTATATACTAAACATATGCAAACTTTCATCCATCTGATCTTTACCAAGACAAGAAATTGCAAGTGACGAGATAATTAGGTCGGATGCCAACGAACCATTTAATTTCTTTGAAGAGCTTGAGAGCATCAGAGCACCAATTTACCATGCATCATTGATTTTGTGCTACGAGTCTTGGAGCTGAGAGACTATCAGTAACGGTGATATATGCAACATTTTCATTATTGCTTGTACTTAAACCACCGAAATCTTCTGGATACACCAAGTTTGTTTACGGAGAAATGCTAGACCCAAAAGAAATATTGATTTAGAATCTATGATAGCCTTGTGGGATTTTGAAATAGAAAGTTGGTAATTGATGCATAGACAATTAACTTTATAATTCGAAACTACATTATTACTTAAAAGTAATTTAAGCAATAAAAATGATGAATTTCTCAAATTGAACTAAAACAAAAACCAACCAAGTTTCTTTTTGTTGTTGTATATAATGGAAAAACAAATTAGTACAAGCCCATTTACTGAGATCTCCAATGCTTAGCCATTTCAAACCCATTTTTGCATTGCTGATAGTCTAGTAACGCTTGTTGTATCTCAGCTTGCGTGTTCATCACAAAAGGCCCATATTGGACCACTGGCTCGTTAATCGGCTGCCCTCCAATCAATACAAATCTCAATGGTTTTGACCCATTGTTCCATACACTAAGACCATCCCCGTGACTCAACACTAAAGCATGATGAGCTGATATTGGTGATGAATCCATTGACCCGAACAAACCTTCCCCTTCTAGAATGTACACAAAGGAATTCCAAGATTCCGGGATAGGTTGGTGCATCTGGGCTCCGGGGCTAATAGTAAAATCCAGAAACATTGAGGGAGTTCGAGTGAAAACCGGGGATTTGATTCCCATTGACTCACCTGCAATGATCTTAACCTTGACTCCATCTTTCTCAGCACATTTGATGTCATCCTTTAACAATTCTTGGTAATTTGGTTCAACCCTGATTTAAGATAAATACAGTTTATAAACAATCATTATATGGCTAAAATACAATCATTGTTGTATTTTTGATGATCAACGAGAAATAAGATGTTACATTTTGTCTTTGGAGGAAAGGTTGATCCAGAGTTGCAAGCCCTTTTGGGCACCTGGGCCTGCGGGCATTTCCGAGTGAATGATTCCTCTTCCTGCTGTCATCCACTGTACCCAAAAGGTCAACGGGTCACGGGTTAAAATCACGTAAATTATAATAACAAGACCCTTTCTGACTTGTATTAAAAAAAACAAAAAAAAAAAAAAAAACAAAAAAAAAAACAAAAACAAAACAAAACAAAACAAAACAACAAAAAAACAAAAACAAAAAAACAAAAACAAAAAAAAACCCCTCGTTTTGACCCAAATTAGAATATGCATATTACTCAATCTTCCACTTTGTCACACTTTGTCTTAATGTATTATTTTGGTCATAGTGTAATATACCTGGACATCACCAGCTCTGATAGTACCCTTATGCCCATTGAAATCCTGATGTGTAATACCTCCCTAAAACAAACCAAATAATCTATGTAAATATCTTTTAATCACAAAAGAGAACAAATCATCGAAAGTTAAAAGAAATAGTTCAAAATGGGTACCTCTAGCATGTATGTAACAGTCTCAAATCCTGCACAGCATACACAATCATTTGGTTATGAATTACGTAGTATATGATAAACATACAATATTTGATATTTTTTGTTTAAGTATATAAAAATGTATCATAAACATAACAACGAATAAAGCAAATTGGAGTTAGCTTTAAGGGAGATTTTATACCTCTATGAGGATGGTCCGGGAATCCAGCCGGGGGAGAAACTTCACAACCAAATGCAAATTGTTAGTTTTATTTCTAAACTGTTAATTTGACAAATGTAATCATAAAAATTATCTTCTTCTATTTGCCATTTTCGACAAGTTTACCTTTATAAAAAAAACTCTACAATTTTTTATAAAAATAATAAAAGGGTGAAGGCTAAATTCATGTAATTTACCTTTTCAGATTTATCGAAATACGTTACATACTTTATTATTGTTGGTATTGTCAATATCACTAACTTTTCATGTGATTTTACTAAAATACCCTTCAAGAACAATTTCAAATGCAAAAAAGATAAGGGTATTTTAGTTAAAATTAACCGGTTTAACCGATCATATTAGCGATATTGACAAGCATTTGAAAATATTTTAGCGATACTAACAATTAATAAAGTATGTGACGTATTTCCGTAAATATGAAAAAGTAAATTACGTGAATTCAGCCTTCACCCTAATGAAAAATGGCATGTCTAAACTTATCATTAAATGGTGATATCCTAATAGAATTATGATCAAATAGGAAGAATAATTAAAATAGGAAGGATAAGAAGTAACCACAACCACACATTCTAGATGCACCTACAAAAATGGATGCATCTTCATTCAAATTTTCCCTTTAAGTACATTAGATGGTGATAGATAAAGTAAGCATTTGCATAAAAGGTTCTACACATATCATTTACTTAAAGCAATGTCTAAAAAAGAAAGCATACCAGAAAATTCATCTAACATAAGAAAAGGATCCAAGGATTTCAACTCCGGCCTACAAAACAAACCCAAAACTCAAAAACCAAAACGATACGAAATATATATTAAAACACATCAATCCCGAATTTCGCAAGAAAGACGATATAAAAAATGATCACTACCTTCCTATACTTCTTCGAACTACAGCCCCATCGCCTTCGCCCTGGCTCTTCGCCAACACCTTCTTAGCGACCAATCTCGGTGTAGTGAAATTCGACATGATAAATTTGTGGTTAAGTCTGCTAGAAACTACAGAAAATGGTTTTGTAAAATGAGTTATGACAATAGATCTCAAAAGTCGCATGTAATGCTTAAATAGTATATAGTTTTTTGGATTTGTTAATTGTTATATGGGTATTTATAGTGTGTGGGTGCATGTGTTTGACTTAATAAAATATTTGGTTGGCTAGGCGGCTTGTGATTTTTGACATGATGGTGATGTCGTGGAGGGGTTAGGTGTGTACCAATCGTGACCATTATTTTGATCTTTAGGACAGTCCAAAGTTCCAAACACTTGTGATTGCGTCACTCCGATGTAAACATGTCGTGCAAAATGTTCCTTTAGGCTGGGCACAGTGGTAACCCGGGTCATCCTCAGCTTTCTCTCTCCGATAACCAAACATGACAAAGTTGACACAGTCGGTGACCGAGTTAATATTTATCATTAAAACTATAAAGAGAAACTATAAAGAGGGTGTTGTAAAAATTGATCATAATTTCGACCGATAGCTTTTTTTTTTTTTTTTTTTTTTCACTCGACCGACATTTGAACTTTGTCCCAAAGTAGTAGACTAACTTCAAAGTCGGTCGACCAAGCACTCGACCAATCTTTTCAGGCCCATTGTGCAAAGCCTTACAATTATTAGCAAAAGAGGAAAAGCTTTTTATTTTGTTGTCGTGTTGTTGATGTATCGAGTGACCGTGGCAATTTTTGACATAATTCGAAACTAACATGAAAGTAAATCTTTAAAAAAGTTAGACTTGTGCTCGTGGGACAAGATGTGTTTCTCAAAATTTCAGGGAGGTCTTGGTTTTCGTCATTTAGGAGCATTCAACAGGTCTCTTCTTGCTAAACAAGTCTGGAGAGTGATCACTAACCCAACAACATTGGCTGCAAAAGTATTAAAGGCCCGTTATTTTCCACGATCTAGTTTCTTTGATGCAAATGTTGGCTACCGCCCGAGCTATGTTTGGCGTAGCTTTATAGCAGTCAAAGAGATAGTTCGAAATGGCTGTAAATGGAATATAGGTGATGGTCATCGTGTCAATGTGTGGGAGGACTATTGGCTTGAAGATCATAAGCGTTTGGGTCCAAAACCGGGTAATTGTGAGCTAACATATGTTCGTGATTTATTAAATAATGAAGGTGATGACTGGAACCACGAGCTTATAACGTCATTGTTTCCAACGAACATTTGCAACAAAATCACAGCGTGCTTTATAAACCAATCAAGACCCGATACTCTTTATTGGTACAGTAGCCCCGGAGGGTTATTTTCGACGAAGTCAGCCTATTATTTAGCACTTGAATCATCCCAACATATAGTGGAAAATGTTTATGAGGAATCTACTATGTTATTGCGAGCTATCTGGAATGCGAAGGTTCCAAACAAAATCAAATTGTTTGTATGGCGTGCATGGAAAAATTATCTTCCTACCATTAATAACTTACATGCGTGAGGGCTTAATTTAATATCGGTAACCTGTACGCATTGTGGCCAGGTAGGGGAAGACGTCATACACGTCCTATTTAAGTGTCCAGCAGCGAAGCAAGTTTGGGATCGGTGCAACTTTGATAGGTTCTATGACACAGATGGGGCGGTTATATTAGATGATTTTTGCCATGTGTTTTTGAATAAATTTCCTACGGACTGGGAGTATTTTCTAATGATACTATGGGGCCTTTGGATGAGAAGAAATAAACAATTTCATGGTCAAGTATGCGAAAGGGAAATAAATGTCGAGGTTATGGCGAAATTTTCGCTTATGGATTACCATAAAGCGAATAAGCAGGAACTTGAAATAACACAATCTAAAGTTGCAATTAAGTGGACCAAACCGCAAGATGGCTACATCAAGTTTAATTGTGATGCGTCATGGCAAAAAGAGTCTGGTAAGGCTGGATTGGGTTTCGTTGCTCGGAATGATCGTGGGGATGTGCTTCTTTCAGGTGCTCAGGTAGAACGCTATGCAAGCTATCCATTGGAGGCTGAAGCTAAGGCGCTTTTTATGGGCGACAAAACAAGCACACAACAAGGGTTATTCCAAGGTCATTTTTGAATCAGACTCTTTATGCTTAATTAACGCACTCCAGAGAGGCACTACTCTTCTTCAAATTGCGAGCATGTTTGCACAAATCGTTTCTAATTCCTTAAGTTTTAGTTTATGTAATTGGTCTTTTGTCAAAAGAGAAGGGAATAAGGTTGCGCATAGTATAGCTTCTTGGGCTTTGGAATGTAGCGATGAGTTAATCTTAGAAGGTAGCGTTCCACAATGTGCATGTATATGTGCAACCGATGATGTAATTTCTTCTAATTGATAATATAGCTTCTCTTTTTCGATCAAAAAAAAAAAAAAAAAAAAAAAAAAAAAAAAAAAAAGTTAGACTTGTGTTGAGTTGATGTTACAGATCAACCTATTAATTATGTAAGCCGTTGAAATTGCTAAAAGAAGAAAAGAAAATTACTACTCCGTATAAATTTTTCGAAATAAAGTTACATTTAGGTTGAAACGTATTTGTCGCAATTTAATTACGAGTTATCGCATTGACTAACTTTTAATGTGTCGTTAATGTTAATATTTGACAAACTCTTGAGTCTTGAAAAGGGTGTTCTATGAGATTGAGGTAGATGATTTTTCCTTTCTTTTATTCATTAATATAACATTTTTTTTTCAAGTTTGGCTTTTATGCCCGTAACATCAGGGGCGAAGCTTCATAGGGGGGGGGGGGGGGGGGGGGGGGGGGGGGGGGGGCGCCCGACCCCCCGAAATTTTTTTTGCGATGTAGGGGGTATATAGTTTTCGTGTAGAAAAATTTCGGTATATTCGGTTTCGACCTCCCAAAAATTTCGGTATACCTGAAATATAGCCTTAGGAAAAAAAAATTTAGATCCCGACCCCCCACTTACAAAATCCAAGCTTCGCCACTGCGTAACATAATACAGGAACACAATCAACTGGGCTTGCTCAGTTGGTCACAAAGATTCTTTAGTGGCTTGGTGAGGGGAGGTCTCAAGTTCGAGTCTCACCCGAAACTTTTACCCTTTCAGGTGGAATAGGAGGAAGTACAGTTCAGGGTCAACATACTGCCCAATTAGATGTCACTGTTATCTGAACCACTGAAAATGAAAAAGCATAAAATGTATGACGATGTCAGGGTTCGGATGGATAGCATGTTAGACTAGAGACCAATATACATACCCATTCTCAACTTACATCTCAGCGCCTCCTCAGCTTTCTCTCTCCCCTCACTCCCTATCATTTTTTTGTGAACATGGTCACATTAACCTCACATTTCTTTAAAATACCCACTTTATAAAAATATGCCTCAGTAAATACCTTACACACACTCACAAACAAAATAAAAAACAATAAAAGGAATGAGGGCCCCACATCACTCCATGTGCCAACTAGGTGAACCGTTCACCTTATTTTCTCTTGATTTGTGTGATTTGCGCGTGAGTGAGATACAAGGACAAGGGACAACTAGGTGAATTTGACAACTAGATGAATTTGACAATCACATTCCCAAAAAAAACCAAAGGATAAACCCGAGGGATCTACTTCTAGTCGAAACTTGTGGAGCCAAGATGAGGAGTTAATTTTGACCAAATGCTTCATACAAGTATCCGAGGATCCAAATGTGGGCATGGATAAAATAAAGACACATTTTGGTATCGGGTTCTCGAAATTTATAATAAAGAAGCCAAAAAGAAAAAGTTTGTGAAGCATACTGATACGTGGGAATTGCGCCCTCACAACAGGTTTTACCTCTCAAGGGATCTCGAGAAGCTTACAACCCCCACCAGGCAGTGTACCTGATCGTTGTAGTATAGTATAGTGACAAGTACCGGGGGATTGATCGTTCAACTCAGGAATATTGTCGCTAGGATTAGAAAGCCTACTAAACTAGGTCTAGAGGTGAGGGATGATTCTTTTTGTATTTTTATATTTTATAGAAAGCAAGTAAAATCTCGGGTTTTGAAGGAATGGGCGGAATTAGTTGCTAGCCAACTAACCCAATAAACTAAAGATGCAATCAAAATAAAATAACAAAAATGAAAATGAAACTATTATACTAATGTGGTGGATACAATAATGAGAGAAGTTGTGTTTACTTAGATTTCATTACTCCCTAGATATCTTTTACAGGTTGATTAGCTTGTTACAATTGCATGGATGACGAGTCATATTCCTTAATACTAGTCGTAAGGTCGTGTACAATATTTCCTAACTCTATAAGATCCTACTTCACTCCTATGTCGAGCCGTTAGAAGCTCCTAACATGGGATCATTAGAATTCTCTTACGCATTAAATACAACCAAAAATCGTAGTACACCTCCGATCATGTTTCTTAAGACGTTCAAGCAAGTTACCAATGGAAGTCTGTCAGTTTTCTTAAGCCTAATATCGAATACAATCATCCGTAACAATTATAAACAAACAATCAACCCATAATCAACATCTAGGTTTCACTACATCTAAGCAAACACAATAAAAATCTAGCCTAGCATGTTAAAGAGAAGACAAGCGTAAGATATAATCACACAACACATAGACCTATTGAATGATTTGAATAAGTATTTATCTTCAATTGAACATGAAAGAATCAAGGGGTTGAAACCCTTGAAAAGCTGTTAAAATTCGTCTAGGGTTTATTCCCTCAAAGTTGCACCACCCTAATGAATGAAAATTGAAAAACTATATATAGAGTTTACACCTTGACTTCGTCACGTTATAGCTTGTGACGCCGTCAACTCGCCGCCATGATGAAATTCGTATTGCCTAGATCCACTTCTGATGCCGTCATGTAGATAATTACTCTGGACCGTCACGTTTAATTGGACCCTGACGGCCTTGGTGACGTCGTCAGGAAAATAAGCTTGAAAACTTTCTGGGCCGTCACGTTATAAGCTCCATATCCACCTCTTTTGTCACTCTTGACGTCGTTACTTGTAGAACCTTGACGCCGTCAGGTACTGTTCCAGCAAGGAATTTTGAGACTTAGGCGTTTTCTTCACTTTTATGCTCCAAAAACGTCCAAAATGCTTCCTTATCCAGATTTCTCTCCAAAAGTACCTAAAATGACAAAAAGAACGATTTAGGGCAATAATTGATCAAATAATCTCGAATTAGGGTTTAAATGACCCCTTAAAAGCGGTACACTTTTCGCCTCATCACGTACCAAGAACATGTTAACAGGGAGGTGGACTTCGTTGAATAAAGATGCCAAGAAGTTTAATGACCTTGTCGATGAAATTCAAGCTCTTAGCAGGGAAAACAAACATAGAATGAAACCGGATGGTAGTCCGTATGTTTTTCTCTTTTTCTTTTTCTATTTTTTTTTTTTTTTTTGCATACACTGTTACCCTACCATCCAAAATAATACATTATAGGGAATGTACATTCCCCTTACACTTGAATTTTTACATACTTTACAATAAACTAATCTAATGACTCGAATCAAGATAATCAAAACACTTGGAGTACTTTTAAGATTAACGCGCAAATGGGGGTAATAATTTGGTGTTCTTCCCCATTACTCCAAAACACAAGTACTTTACCCATGAGTCCCAATTGTCCAAAAACAATATGTACAAGATATGACTCGACTTAGCAACCATGTAATCAATTAGATAATTAACTAAGGGTTTAAACATGTAACAATAATGCACTAAAGATGAGTGCATACACGGAAGGCTAAGGCGATTTGGTTGCACATTTGGGTGGGTTGTAACAAAATCTTCCTTTAAGTAAAATGCTTAAAGTTAGAAACGAAAAGATAGGTTCGGAAGGGTGTACTAGGGGTTTCGTGTACTAAAAATGAGTACAATGCTAAGGTGTGGGAAAAATTAATTGACTTTACTAGTCAAGTAATATGACTTAAATGGTCAAGTAATTATGATACGGGTTTAACACAAGGGTGATCCTAATGCCTCTTATCATGTAGTAAATCCTACTACACGAATGTAGTCTCACTAGCGGTCTCGGGATGCATCACTAACGCAAGTTCTAGAATCTAAATGCTACCGGTACACTCATAAGCACTAATAATGAATGCTTTTCCTATCAAATCTAAAGGCGAACCTCAGATATTTGGGAGGAAAATTTTTCTGAATGGTACGATTTTGTGCTAGTCATACGACTCCTATCCATGATACGCTTGTTAAGGCTAAAGACTCCTAAATGTTGTAAAAAAATTTAAATTTGGCTCTAAAATTACACTTACATGTATTTCTCTTAGTTTTATTACACACCTACCATCGAACAAACAAACTCAAGTGCAATTGTATTCTCTAAAGTATCATCATTTACCCTCCCCTTACACTTAAGCTGAACATTGTCCCCAATGTTCAATAAAAAGATGTAAAAGAAAATAAGGTAAAAGAATGAAAACAAATACTCCACTGATTTGTTCGGTGTGGATAGTGTGGTAACAAGGTTAAGTCTTCCTCCAAGAAAATAAACGTTGAAAGCTTTCCTCCAGAAATATAAATCATCTTCTTGTCCAATATAACCTGTTAAACCTGAGAAAACAATCACAAAAACCCAAAGTATCAATCCGAACAAAGAAAACTCACAACTAGATGTAATTCCAGACTTAGAAATAAAAACAAAACAATTAAAGATATAATGCTTGTGGAATGAATGTTTGTAGATTTTCTGGAGTTTATAAAACTAAAGAATCAACAAAAATTTTAAGACTCCGGTATAAACAAAACTCGAAAAAATTTCAGAATCTTTGTACCTGACGCCGTCAGAATGTTCCTGCAAAAATCTCATGTTAAGTTTCCGGAAAATTTCTGTAAAAACTTATGCCTTACTTCCTGGAAAATACTGCAAAACATCATTATGACTCGATACAAGCATTTGACTCTAACAAATACTAATATACATGTTCATTTAATATTGTGGCGAATCAAGATCATTTTCGTTCTTATAAACAAATTTGGGGTTTCCCCTTACACTTAGCTTTTGCAAAATACCTTTATATGAAGTTAAGACGAAGTTAAACAACAAAATAAAGCATTTTCACAATTTTAGTTTGAAACATGATCTACCAACAATAAAAATAAGACATGCATACGGAAGCAAATAACATCAAAAAAATAAATAAAAAACAAACAAATAAAAACTGAAAAATAAACAACCATGAAATTAAAAATCCTACATGCATAATACCAAAAATAAATAAAAAGTATCCGAGGCCAACAGAGGCCACATCCTAAATTATTAAGAGATAAATTGTTTTAGAGCTTACAACCACAAATAAATTGTCGAAAGATCATAACATGACAAATCACTGGGGAGTGGGATCAACAAATTCGTGGTGTGAAATTTTTTTCCGCAATTGACTCATGACTCCTATTAATCATTACTACCCAATGCCTTAATTATGGTTACACAATACCTATAGAAGGGCATTATGAGTTCTTAGAATGAATCAATGTTAGGGTTTCGGATGATGGGGGTTTTCAAATTTGGTAGGCCCTAAGGATAATTGAACGAATAAGGATGAAGAAAATTTACTTACCACGTGAAGATTGGTCACGGAAGATGTTGGATTTGATCTTGAAGGCTCGGAGGTGAAGTATCAATTGGATATGGTTTGTGGGGTATGTGTTGAAAGTGATGGATATGAGGTTAATATGGCTGAGAATGCGAGGTGACGGCGTCAAGAGTAAATTCTCACGCCGTCAGGTGCCCGGATTATGGACACTTTGTGACAATTTCAAATTTAGTCCCTGCACTATTGTTAATAGCTATTCAAGGGTATAAAATTTGAATAGCCATTCCCGTTAGTGGAGTCCATCAGGGTCAAACATTTTGTTACTGTCACGAAGTGAGGTGTGGTTATGAATATGGCTGGTCACAATCCCACTTAGGTTGTAATCCTCATATTGGTAAATAGTGGGTAAGGGAAGGAGTTGTTCCATAGAGGTTTCTGAAGCTGAAGTGTTTTTGAGGTGCACCCTTTTCACACCAGGTTTAAAACCAAAGGAACACTTCTTATGCAGATTAGGGAGTGTGACTTGTTAACTCCCCACGAAGATGTTGTGAAGTTGCAATTTCTTTTCTTCTTGAGGACGCTCATAGAAGTAAGGGGTAATTGAAGGTGAAGCACTTGGAGAGGGTTTTTTATTTTCCTCTCCGTCACACACCAAAGGGGTTGGGAGTTCAAAGATTTTTTCGATTTTCCTTGGTGTGTATTTTTCCCTAATCTTCTCCTTAATTCTTGATATAAATTCATCAGCCAAGTACATAAAATCATTCCTAGTGCTTTCCATGCGAGTTTCTAAGCGCTGAATCTGTTTCTCCTGATTATTCATGAAGGTTATCATTATACCTTTGAACTCCTCTTGTCGTTAACGTTCAGGGAAAGTGGACGTGTGAATTGCACTCACATGTCTATCAGGACTCATTGCGGCTTCAACTGCAGGCGTTTCAGCCCTCATCAATTCCTTAACCTGCTTCTCGATATTTTCCAATAATTGTTCTTGGGTAGTGTTTACGTAATCTAGATTCCCTTCTGTTGAAAACATTGGATCTTCCCATCCTTCTTCTTCGTATTGTGCTAACCCCTCAAGAACTTCCCAGCACTTATCAATGCTAAGTCTCGTTTGATAATTAACTTTGTCGTAAAAGATTTGAATTTGGAGCCACGGTTCTATGCCATGATGAGGGACTTTTTGGAGTAAGTCTTTGTATCGAGTCCATGCTTCATAGAAGGTTTCACCTTGACGCTGTTGGAACATCAAGATATCATTTCTAAGCTTGGTTGTTCTCCCTGGTGGGAAAAATTGAGCAAGGAAACGAGTGGTGAGATCATCCCATGAGGTGATGGATCTCGCGGGTAAACGTTCAAGCCATTGACTAGCTTGATCACGTAGAGAGAATTGGAATAGACGTAATCGGGTCGACTCTCTAGTTACAACATCAAGGTCTATGGAATCTACGATTTTTAGGAAATCCTTGAGATGCTGATTAGGATCTTCGGAACGAAGTCCATGGAATGCATATCCGCTTTGCACCAACCAGATAGTGTCGGATCGCAAGGGGGACACATTGGCTCCTTGAGTGAGCTCAATGTAGTTTCGATAGCCTTGGTGGCTAGGACGGGAATACTCTCCTAAAGTTCGGGGCCTAGGAGGTTGGTTTGCTGGCGGTGGGTTTTGTGGGTGGTTTTGTTGTGCTGGGTTGATGGGAATCTAGCATGTAGACCTTATAAAAAGAAATCCTAACCTAGACAATAACTATTCCTCGGGCTGCGGCGCCAAAAACTTGATACGTGAGAATTGCACCCTCGCAAACAGGTTTTACCTCTCAAGGGATCTCGAGAAGCTTACAACCCCCACCAGGCAGTGTACCTGATCGTTGTAGTATAGTATAGTGACAAGTACCGGGGGATTGATCGTTCAACTCAGGAATATTGTCGCTAGGATTAGAAAGCCTACTAAACTAGGTCTAGAGGTGAGGGATGGTTATTTTTATATTTTTATATTTTATAGAAAGTAAGTAAAATCTCGGGTTTTGAAGGAGTCGGCGGAATTAGTTGCTAGCCAACTAACCCAATAAACTAAAGATGCAATCAAAATAAAATAACAAAAATGAAAATGAAACTATTTTACTAATGTGGTGGAAACAATAATGAGAAAAGTTGTGTTTAGTTAGATTTCATTACTCCCTGGATATCTTTTACAGGTTGATTAGCTTGTTACAATTGCATGGATGACGGGTCATATTCCTTAATACTAGTCGTAGGGTCGTGTACAATATTCCCTAACTCTATAAGATCCTACTTCACTCCTATGTCGAGCCGTTAGAAGCTCCTAACATGGGATCATTAGAATTCTCTTACGCATTAAATACAACCAAAAAATCGTAGTACACCTCCGATCATGTTTCTTAAGACGTTCAAGCAAGTTACCAATGGAAGTCTGCCAGTTTTCTTAAGCCTAACATCCAATACAATCATCCGTAACAATTATAAACAAACAATCAACCCATAATCAACATCTAGGTTTCACTACATCTAAGCAAACACAATAAAAATCTAGTCTAGCATGTTAAAGAGAAGACAAGCGTAAGATATAATCACACAACACATAGACATATTGAATGATTTGAATAAGTACTTATCTTCAATTGAACAGGGAAGAAGCAAGGGGTTGAAACCCTTGAAAAGCTGTTAAAATTCGTCTAGGGTTTATTCCCTCAAAGTTGCACCACCCTAATGAATGAAAAATGGAAAACTATATATAGAGTTTATACTTTGACGGCGTCACGTTATAGCTTGTGACGCCGTCAACTCGCCGCCATGATGAAATTCGTATTGCCTAGATCCACTTCTGACGTCGTCATGTAGAGAATTACTCTGGACCGTCACGTTTAATTGGACACTGACGGTCTTGGTGACGCCGTCAGGCCAATAAGCTTGAAAACTTTCTGGGCCGTCACGTTATAAGCTCCATATCCACCTCTTTTGTCACTCTTGACGCCGTCACTTGTAGAACCTTGACGCCGTCAGGTACTGTTCCAGCAAGGAATTTTGAGACTTAGGCGTTTTCTTCACTTTTATGCTCCAAAAACGTCCAAAATGCTTCCTTATCCAGATTTCTCTCCAAAAGTACCTAAAATGACAAAAGGAACGATTTAGGGCAATAATTGATTAAATAATCTCGAATTCGGGCTTAAATGACCCCTTAAAAGCGGTACACTTTTCGCCTCATCACGTACCAAGAACATGTTAACAGGGAGGTGGACTTCGTTGAATAAAGATGCCAAGAAGTTTAATGACCTTGTCGATGAAATTCTAGCTCTTAGCAGGGAAAATGATGAAGATTTGATGTCACGGGTTCATATAAGTTTTAGCAAAATCATGGGTTACACTTTTAAGCACAAAAGTGCTTGATCTTTTTTGAAAGACAAGCACAAGTTGAGAAACCCCAATTCAACACAAGCCAGACGAAACTGCTTACAGGTTAATGAAGATGAGCCCGGACTCTTTGGAGATGATCCGTTGCCGGCGTCACCCTAGGAAACAAAGGCCTTCAAAAAGTCAACGGTCTTTAAACTCATCCGCCTCTTCCGGTTCAAACCCGGTTATGTTTCAAGAAATGTTGCAACAACAATACGCTTTGGATCGTGAGGCGAAGTTGGAAAAGTTGGAGCGTGAGACGACAGCGAGAGTTGAATTAATCAACGCTCAAAAAAGTAACGAGGAGTTGAAGGCCGAAGCACTTTACGCTAAAAAAAAGGCCGAAGATTTGAAGGTATTGAAAATTAAAACAAAGGATATGGATCCGGAAGACGCGGCTATCGTTGAGGCAGAAAAAATAAGGATTCGGGCCGAATACTTTCTTAAAAACTAGATTATTTCTATTTTTAATATATTTTTAATTTGATTTTTTAATGTCTTTTTAATTTATTATTATTATTATTATTATTATTATTATTATTATTATTATTATTATTATTATTAATGAAATTAAATTTTAGTTATATATTGTTTATATTAAATGGAAAAAATAAAAATAAAAAAATAATCGACGGCACTAAAAAACTGGTGTTATAGCTATGGAGGGGTGTTTTTGTGCCATAAAGAAATCTGGTGCCATGAGAAAAAGTTACTGAGTTGGCACTACTTTTTTCACGGCACCACCCGCGGATGTAGTGAAGAGCATTAGCTTTTCATTTGGGTCCCACCAGATGCTACCTCATTTCAACACTTTCATTTTAAAATATCCTCTTACTTATAATACAAAACAACTAAGTCATCTGAGCCTCACTCATAATACATAACACAAAACAACTACTGCAACTCTCCTTTGTCTTTTTCTTCATCAATTCCTCGGCGAGAGATGAAACGGCGAGTGATATTAGTGTGGTTGCAAGCAACGGCGAGCTGCTAGCTAGAAAACGACGAGCTTGCTCGTCACCACACCCTTTGCTCTTAGTATCAACCTGATAAGCACAAACAACATTTGCTTGCGTATTCAAAAATATTTATTCGTGAAGGTACTAGTGGGTTGAAGACCATATCACGTGAAGATACTTCTTCTAGTGGGTTGAACCGTTTGAAGACCATATCAACTTTTCATCTTGCATTTAAAAGTTAAAACATATCTTGTCTATGCAAAATTTGCAATTCCAATTTTCCTTCAAAATTTTACTTTACTCATTTTTAATGTTAGAAATAAACTTCACATCTTTCCTATGATCTCTATCGCCCTCCTAATTTACCTATGGGCTATGGACATGCCATGTTTCATCTTTAATTGGCTGTTGATATAATTTTATCTTTATAAAATTCGTTTCTACAAATCGTCCTAAGAGCAGTTACAACAATAACGCCTCACCGGCATTAAGTAGCATTTAACGCGCGTTAAGTTGACGTGAACCAATGGAGCATGCTGCGTTAAATTGGCGTTAACGCCTTGGGTGAGGGACTTAACCCGGCGTTAAAGGCAAGAACGTGTAAAAAAAAAAAAATCACTTTAGCCCCTCAATAGCTACTTTTTCAACCGTTGGTTAAAAAAAAAAATTCAATTCCACCCCTCCACTTTAATACCAAACGGCTATATTTCAAACTTAAAAATAAAAAATAAAAAATAAATAAATAAATAAAAATAAAAAAAAAGTTCATCATTCACAATGGACCCAAATGAAAATGCCGAATCATCTCGGACTTGGTCAGACATAGATGACGAAGAAGATATAGAGTTTATGATTGTTGCGTACGAGTATCAGCAATGCTTAGAACAAGAAGAAGCTCATCCTCAGCCTCAGGTGCCTCGTACCCACATATTTCGTGAATGCGAGCTTGCTGAAGAACATTTGCTGAACGACTATTTCATTCAGGGTTGTAAGTGTACGCCCCGTAATTTTCGTAGAAGGTTTCGCATGCGCCAAAAACTATTTCTAAAAATAGTCAAAGGTATTGAATCTTATGAATCCGATTTTATTCCAGATCACTTTCAATACTTTAAGTCAGGCCTTGATTGTACTGGTCGAGGGAGTAATAGTGCTATTATGAAGTGTACAGCTGCTATACGTCAATTGGCATACGACGACGCACCCGATGCATTTGACGAGTATTTGCAAATGGGTTCGAGTACTATGCGATTATGTCTTGATAATTTAACATGTGTGTTATAGATTTGTTTATGCCTGAGTTTTTAAGAAAACCAACATGGGCGGACATTCAAAGTATTTACCTAAAGCATGAATGGGAACATGGTTTTCCGGGAATGTTTGGTAGCATTGATTGTATGCATTGGGCGTGAAAAAATTGTCTGGTGGCTTGGCAGGGGCAATTTGGTAGGGGTGATAAAAGATACCCAACGTTAATGCTTAAAGCTGTTGCTTCACAAGATTTTTGGATTTGGCATTCATTTTTTGGTATGGCAGGGGCAAATAATGATATTAACGTTTTGGATAACTCTAATTTGTTCGACGACTTGCTAAAAGACGAATCCCCAAGGGCACCCTATATGGTAAATAGAAGAAGATATGGACAGGGGTATTACTTGGCTGACGGAATTTACCCACAGTGGGCAACTTTCGTCAAATCCTTCTCGGCAACGACTGACGAGAAACATAGTTATTTCAAAAGGAAGCAAGAAAGTGCACGGAAGGATATCGAACGTGCTTTTGGTGTGCTCCAAGGACGGTGGGGTATACTACAAAAACCGGCACGTGCTTATGAAATTGTCAAGATACAACGAATCATGTATACATGCATTATTTTGCATAACATGATATTAAAAGATCAAAAGTTTGTGTTCCGTGACTATAACAAATTGTTTGTGGATCTGGTATCAAATTTGAGGCAACAAACATGGGTCGACAGATGTGATACCCAGCAACACAAGTCAAGGGAATTGCGCGACTCACAAATGCATTCTCAGCTCCAACGCGACCTTATAGAGCATGTTTGGCAGAAACGTCTTCAACACCAACAACAACATGAAGAAGAATATTCCGAAGATGAAGACGATGAATAATTAGTTGTAATTCGTTTGGTTTAATTTCATATTTTTCGTTTTGTTTTTAATCGTTGGTATTTTTTTTTTTTTTTTTTTTTTTTTTTTTTTTATGTATTTCGTATTGTAATATTTATGTTTTAATGTTATGTGGTTTATTAAATGAATTGTTAGTTTTAGTTTAGGGGTTGAATTTAAAAATAGTTGAGTTAAAGCTGAGTTATGAATGGAGGTGTTTTTTTGTGAGTTAAGATGAAAGTGTTAAAGCTGATGTGGCGCTAACGTGGCACTGATTTAAGATTTAACTTAGGTTATTGTTGTAATTGTTCTAATTGTATGTGTAGTGATGTAAGAGTGAGAAAGTGAATCAAATCTTTTAGTATCATATAAATTCAGGACATATGCCACTAAGAAGATTTTTAAAAATGTTTTTAGAAGAATATAACATTATTCATATTGCTTTTATGCCTTTTTTTAAACAATCTAATCAAATTCTATGGAAGAAACTATTTAATCAAAAGTTCGTCACGAAGCAAACTATAAAATACTATCGACAAAATAATGAACACTTTATAGGCCAAATTTACTATTTTACTGATCGCATAATTTAGCCCAAGAATTTCTGCTATTTTACTGATCGCATAATTTAGCCCAAGAATTTCTGCTGTCTTGTAAACACTTAGTCACTTAGTTACTTATTGGGCTAAACTATCCTAGGCCCAAAAAATCAGTAGATACCAAAAGGCTCAAATTCTCAAAGGATCTAAATGAGCTTAGTTTAGTGAAATACTAGTTTGGAGTGTCAACAAAATTAGTTATACATTTAATTCTGCGGTACATGTGATGATTAGTCATGAAAATTGCACAATATATTGTGAGTACATGAATGTTTCTCAAAGTAAAATCTTGTAAATTGTCGACTAGACACTCTTTATTATTTCATAGACGTGAGAAATAAAACTATTGCAGTGGAGTGTGAGGTACGGTGGTACCGCTATCATAGAGTAAATGTCACAATATTTATTACTGTATTTGAAATCTAGTACAATATCACATATGCAATAAAGGAATATGTGATTTTAACATTTTGCAATTTATTACGTTCATATTTTATGTGATTTTAACATTTATTAATTCACCTCGATGAACACTTTCTAAACATGAGTCGGAAAAAAGATAGTAATTGTCAAATTTACGTGTAGATGTAAAAAAACCCGGCTTTTAATTGACCCGGTCAAGCTTTTGATTTCGAGTTTATCCTGGTTTTTTTATTCAAGTCGGTTTCCGGTAATTCACCTGGTTTCCTATTGACAGGCCTGGTCAATCCGAGTTTACATTGCATTCATGAACTTTTAATCTAATTTAAGATATGGAAATAGTGGTCAAAAGAGCATTTATACGAATATTTATTTTAGTGAATAGTGGTCAAAGATTACAATATGAATTACTAACTTTTTTTTTGAGAATCATTCGCTTAACTAGGTACATTATTAAAACTGTTTAAGTCATGTCAAAGAAATGATTTAATGGCTTGAATAGTTGAATTTAATTAACTTAAGAGAAATGATTGGCATGCCTAAAAAATATGCCTAATTTTGTGCCTAAACATGTGTGTCAACAATTCATTGGTTGTATCAACCGGACCCACCTCTTCACAATCGAATGAGTTAGTGACACATAAGTTAGGCACAAAATTAGTCTTATCTTTTAGGTCTCTTAATCTTTTTCCTTAACTTAAATATAGAGATGAAAACATAAATTAAAGATGCATGGAAAAGGTTTGAAAGAAAAGCCATTTATTAAAACTGTCGTGTTGATTTAAAATATATATATATATATATATATATATATATATATATATATATATATATATATATATATATATAGATTTGGGTTAAAATAAAAAGAATAAAAAGTCTCTGATGCACTAAATTTATAACTATGATGCAGTGACTTAAAATGTGATGCAGTAACTTAATAACTGCAATGCACTAACTGTGATGTAATAACTTTTTATACCTGTGATGCAGTAACTGTGATGCACTAAAATTTATAACTGTGATGCAGTGACTTAAAAATGTGATGCAGTAACTTTATAACTGTGATGCACCAAAATTCGACTTCCTAGACTTTTTATTTTAAGAGACTTTTTATTATAACCCTACCCTATATATATATATATATATATATATATATATATATATATATATATATATATATATATATATATATATATATATTTTCTATACAAACTTGTGTTCAAATCCCTTGATTCGTACATGTCAAAATATACCACTTTAATTTATGTTAAATGCCACAAAGTTTGCCATGAGGAGACATTTCCATAACTACAAGCAAAGTGACACCAATACGTGTAAATAGGCACATCCTTAGCCTAAGGCAACCATTTGCCTATCAACTATTAAAACCTATTTCCTAAAACCACCCAACATCAAAAATGAATCTTCCTTCCTTTTATATGGGTGCACCTTTTAGCCCTCAGAATTTGCAATTCTATACCGCACCATCGAGCCCTATGCAGTCTGATGTTTGCTCGGGCTCTAACGACGATGAGTTTGAGTTTGAGATCACAACTCGGACTTTCTCTAACCGATGTGAGTTTCAACAAAAGTATCCTGGTTTTTGGTGGACAAAAAGAAATGCTAAAGAAGAAGAAAGTTACAGGCTACCGGCTCGAGCCCAATCTTTTTGTAGTGGGCAGGTTTTGCCTTTAAAACCTCCTCCACAGATTCATACATCGGTTACTTCATCACCAAGGGCTCCAAACTCGTTGCTAAAACTCCCATTCTCTCGACCTTGTGCTTGGAATGATGATTTTGACCCTTTTCAATTTGCTTTGGAGAAAGTTAGTGATGAAACAAGGGCAAGGATGAGTTTCCACAGACGGTCACATTCGTATTCAGCATGCAGAACGAGCGGTGTGGCACATTGGCTTGATGGGTCAATAGACCGAAACAAGGAGGGTGATAAACAAGGTTTTAAGCCTAAGAGTAACGTGTCCAAGATTTTCGAGCAGGGTATGCATTACATCACAAAACTATTTCCATTAGTTCGATAAACTAGATTTACAATACAAATCTATTAAGGGTTATCTTAGTAACTAATGGAACCAGAAAATGTTCAAAGGAGCAAATTTTAGTTACATATAGTTTAATATCTTTCTTAACACTTTTGTTAACTCTACAAGTTTCTTTTTTATAGGTTATGGACATGGTAGTACGCGAATGAAGACTAACGAACATCTAAAACCAAGGGGACCAACACTCGCAAAAATGCTAGAGCGCAAAGACTCAGTATACTCAAGACGGGTGATTTCTACTCAAGCCACTTCCAACCCAAGATCAAAAATAAATCCCATGGCTCGAACTAAGACCAATGGTCCGCGGATAGAAAGAAGGACGAAAGCTGTGTACCATGAACCCATGAAGGTTCAAAGTGAGTCAAGTTGTTGCACTGAATCAAAGATGCATAGAATGATCTCATATTTGTTCAAGTTTAGAAAGGGTAGCAATGAAAGCAAAAAAAGCTGTAAATTACGTCGTTGCTTAGGGTATGCTCCTGGTAGTCCATTATATAATTATAAAATAAATAAATAGGCATTTATTGATAAGTTTTATAGGACTTCCATTAGTGGTGATCTAAGTAACATAACATGCTTGTTACCACTTACCAATTCTATATTTATAAAATAATCGTTGATAGCATTATAAATGTTTACATTGTAAATTTGTAATGTCACCTTATTTCTGCTTATTGTAATGAGATATACTAAAATTTAGATGTTCGGGCTGAAGCCCACTGGTCAAATATAAGCCCATCAGCGTTGAGTATCGAACTCGGTTATCAAAATGAAATGGACAAACAAATGAACAATCATATATGTTAATATGCATTCGGAGTTCGAACGAATGTCAAGCTAAATTTTGTATAGATGCATGCATAGTTGTTGCGCTCTCTCTCTCTCTCTCTTGATTTGAATGTTGTATGGTTGCATTCCTTGTATCATGGTATTGAGCTAATATATTTTTCACCTTTACACACACACAAACACAAAATCAATACTTCTTTCTAATCTCAACCTATATATAGAACAAGTGTGATTGCTATTTTTAGAAGCAAAAACTCTCTCAAAATTATGAGAAAACTACACGTGGAAACCTTCCCATTAATAGAAAGATTTCGAATTTTTTTTAAAACAAATTCGGGAGAAAAATAAGAGAGCTAAATCAATTTGGTTTCGACAATTCAAAACAAAATCCCATCAAGTATGGAAGCCTATTAATTTTTGAATCAAGATCTGGTTTTAGTTTTTTTCTTAACAAAATTCGAAATCACACGAAGCAAAAACTATGGACACATCCATCAGATATTTTTAAGGATTAAATTATTTTTTAATGAACTTTTTTAAGAGGGATTCGAATAAACATACAAAGATCCAGCTATAACACCTACATATCGGAGGTATTTTTCTAATTTTTGTTATGATTGAATCCAATTAGATTTGGCTATCAATTTTGTTGTATAATGATTAATTATTTATGGATTAGTTATATATACAATTGTGAGTTTTGACTGTTGAGTTAATTTTTGAAATCAACATGCCTCGATATGAAATTGATTATATCTTCTCATATTGAATTTTTTAATTATATATTATTCTTCATGTATAGTCAAGCTTTTTTTTTTTTTTTTTTTTTTAATTACAAATTCATTTTTTTATATAATTTGTTTTATATGAATAGCATAAAGTGTTGGACGAATTTGCATGCCAAGTGTTTGATGAAAATCCTGAGTGCAATTTTTTATTTGTAACCTGTTTGGTTTTGGGGGAAATTGATGAAGCGCTTTGTTGTTACAAAAGTGTTCAGACTCTAGAATGATTATGATTATAGATAATACTTACCTTGAGGAAGTGGAAAAATGAAATAAATAACAAAAGTGGTGTTTGTTTGCACCTTTATTGTGTCGGTCTAAGTGGAAAAGATCGCTTCAGCTACTCCTAAAGTCGATAATCTATACTACATATAATACACAAAGCACTCTCTCTCCAAAATTTTCAGATTTACAAGAAATAATATATGGTTTACAACACTTTAATGCACCCAATTTTTATAATCTATACTATATATAATGCACAAATGAATCTCTCTCCAAAATTTTCAGAATTAAAAGAAATAAAGCATGGTTTACAACACTTTAATGCACCAAATATTGAGAAGTACAACAAAACAAGCATGTGGTATAACAAAAATAAGCTTGGAGTCATTTTCAGACCACTTTTCTATCAAACAACATTAATGCTATTAAATAGTAGTCATTAAAATACCCCTTAAGTGAAAAATACTACCTTATAAGCATTATTTACAAGGATTCAAAGCACACATAAAACTAAAAAAATAATACTCACCTAATTCAATTAATACATTATTAAAAACACCACTTCATCAAAAAAATACAATTTTTAACCACAAAGTACAATATAATTAACGCATTATTCGAGATCCAGCAGCAGCCTAAAACATAAATATGTTATTTTTGCTTTATGAGTGGCTTATGGTTTAAATTTATACAAATATCATAAAAATTACGAAACAAAAAAGATACGATAAAAAAAATGAAAAAAATACGTTGGCTAAAAATCAACCCCGCTGCAACACGCGGTATAAATGAAAAATATTTACTCGCCACAAAATTAGTCGCCAGGTACCCACCGCCGCATTGCGCGGGTACCCTGCTAGTTACAACAAAGTAAGCATATTGTACAACAAAAATAAGCATAATATCATTTTCAGACCAAAATTCCACAATCACAACATTAATGCTATTAAAAACACCCATTCACCAGAAATTACAAACATTTAAGCACAATGTACAATAGTTGCAACCCTCCATATAAGAATCACACACAAACAATATTTCTCAAACAAATTCGGATAATCAGATCTGACCAAAAAATAATTTTAATAAAGAAACAGAAATGTGGATCTATGTTGGAAATTGGTGGTGGATGATACAGATCGAATGGTGGTAATGGATAGGTAGGCAAAAAGAGGAAGTGATCAATGGTATCAACAACGGGATGGAATGAGATGATTTTTAACGGGGGTAGGGGCTGACGGTGGAGGGTTGGGTGGCCGGGGTTGTTAGAAGCGGTCAGGGGATAATTAGATCACAGTGTGTGCAGTAGCGTCAGTGGATGATTTGGGTCAAAAATGGTGATAAAAGGCTTAGGGGTGTTTTGACTTATGCGTAATGTGAAGTAGAAAAGTGACTACAAGTTTGGTTTTCATGTTTGTGTGTGAATACAGTGTATTTATGTTTGTGTGTGAAACTGTGAATAAAACAAATGATATGTCATTCATTCACAAACCATCAATTTTGGTTTTCATTTTATTGGTGACCATATTAACTCAACATTAAATTAGATAGAGGAACTTTCTTTTTTTCCTTTTTATGTAGGGTGGAGAAATTAAATCAGTAATATTCTCAAATAATTACCGAAGGTAATTACATTCTTAAGTCAAATGATACTTTCTAAGGAGTATATTTATATGAATGCGCAATAAACCATTTATAGTACGACCCTCACTATAAACTATTATTCTTATGTTTTATAATGTTCATTATCTTATGCTCTATTAAATTATGCATTAAACTTATTGTAGCCTCCTGCAGCAAAGAAAAACAGATGATATATTGGCAAGTGGGTAAAGGTTTTGTCTGCATTGAACCAAATTAAGGTAAACTAGCTCACAACATTTTTCTAATCACTATACAAAATTATAGCTTTAAGTTTATGATAATTAAGTAGCGTAAATTCAAAAATCATTGTGTTACATGACTACAACTGTTGATAGCTATCTCTACCATTGGAAATACTACAACTTGCTTATGGGTCATTTTTTAAACACAAATGAATGAGGCAATGATTTTACGTTCATCTTGAAGTCTCAGCACTATATGAATGAGGCAATGATACTTCTGTGTCATTTTATTATTAAATTCTCACCACTATATGGAAGGCAAGGCATGATCGCATAGGTTACACTAATAATGACGTATCCTTTTAATAAAAGGATTCAAGACTTTTTATGCATTACTTTGAACGATATTTAACCAACCTATTTCCTTTCAGCTAATCACAAGACTTTTTATGCATAGTAAGTTGTCTTGCTTATTATTATGTGGCATTAGATTCTGCATGTGGTACATACACTATTGTAGATGAATGATCAAAATTGTCCATGTCCTTACGAGGGTTATAAAGACAGAGGATTATGAGGGTCGTACTTAAACCATTTATCGTTTCTGAATATTGTGATATCTATTTAAGCCTGTTTACACAAATCACAAACAATGGATAATAGTTTATAGTGAACACAGGTAACATAGTCCCTTAAATCCAATCGAAATAAAGTGTAGTGTCTAATTGTGGTTTCTGGAAACATGGCTAAATAGGTGAAGCAGTATGGTGCACACTTCAAGCTCGATTGTGGATTGGTATAGTGGAATTCAATACTGGAACATGAACACATAAGTCTGGTCAACAAGTTTCGACAAGGACAGATAATTTGTAACATGTATGCAAACAAGAATGAACATCAGACTTAAAGGTTATTGATTTTAGCTTATCTGTTATGTTTAAACCAGGTATAAGTGGGCACGAGTGGGCACAAACTGATTACTCGAAAAATGCCTCATGAGAGTCTTTACTTTTGCATATCAAAGATTTGTATGAGTGGGCACAAATTGAGTAATCGAAAGTAGCCGAAACATCATTAAATACATGTAAGTTCTTTAGCATCCTTATAACATCTCCATCCTCAAAATTTCAAAAGGTACCCCTTCTGAATTAAAGTTGTCTATGTAGTTCCTAAGTTTCATGAAAATCGTGCTATGACTTTTGAAAACATATATGCACCATCACCAGCTCGCTCTTATGTTTCACATTGTCGACCCAATGAGCACATTGGAAATTCCAACTTTAATCATCATCTTCATCCTCCCATGAATGCCCCTCATGTTACTCAAGTAATTGTTCATATTAAAGTAAGCTTCTACATTGTTTGTATGTTAAATAGAACTATTGTTTTGTTTTCTTCATGATGGAAGTAATAAAGGTCATCACTTTGTGAGTATATTGTTTTGTTATCATAGACTTAAACCTTTTTTTTTTTGTCTGTGGCACATATTCATTAACCATACACAAATTTGTATCAGATGCTTTGTTTTGCAGATAAGCATAGGAAAACAGTGGTTTAATGAAATAGGCACCGAAGGAGTTAGTAGTGGAAATTTTTTAATTGCCAAAAGGTTTGACTTCACTTGATTATAATGGCAATGTTGTACTGGTGCTCTATGCAACTGAAGCTCATTTATGGATCTTGATGTGTTTTGCAGGTTGGTTTTTCTTATCCTTCAAATGATGCTCTTGACAAACAGGTGATCAACCACACATAAGATTTACATAGAAAAATTAAATTACAACGTGTTTTTACGCTGTTAACATCAAACAAGTATATTGTAAATAAATCACAATATAAATAGCATGAAGCCCAGTATTTGATGTGTTTTGAAGAATATAGTCTTTTTGCCAATACAGGGTTGTTCATGATGTTGCCTTATTGCTGAGAAGTTTGCATTGACAACACTTGAGTTGTTGGTGGGAAAAGGTGCATCACGGATTCTGGTATGCTTGATTTATATAATATTGTGTACTATGAGTTATTTTAGCATTCAATTAGTTTGCTAATGGCCAATTATATGAAATGGGTCAAATGGGTAATAAAAAGGAAGAAAGATAGACTTACTAACATATATAGGGGTGAATGGGCCAAACTGGTCGAAAGCCTCATTAGGTGTTGAATTACAAATGTTACTTTTGTAGGTCTTATACAATTGTTAGTTTTGTTGTATCTAAGCCCTTCGATGATTTTTTCTTATGTTGAAGATATAAGTTTTTGTGTTTTCCTCTGTCTTGATAGATCATACTTTTCAAAATGAAATACCTTGATGATAATGAAGATGACACATTGATGCGATGAAGGTATTATTTCAGATAAAATCCCAATCTATCCTTAAAGTATTAATCATATAATTGTTGCTATGTTGAATCAACAACTTGCAATATCTTAACAGATAGAAATGGAGACCTATTTTGTGCTTTTAAAAAGTGTTTTAATTGTTGAAAAAAATATTGTCAAATGATTGTTACCCATTTGACTAACGTGACTTATGCGTGTAATACGTATATAGCTGGTGATGATGAAAAAATGCTTTCCATGATGACGCGAATGTTATGGCGATTCCTGCTTTTTTAAACAGACATCATTCGGCACAGATTATGCAAAACTTGCCTCTAAAGGGAATAAGAAAATGCCCTAGAAAGAGGTCAGTTCCATATTTCTCAAAACTTAATTTATTTGAAAACATCATATAAAATTTTAGAGAAGTGATTTGGAGACCTAAAATTCATGCCTAAACTTATGCCTAAATCTGTGTGGCAATAATTCATTGGTTGCACCAACCGGGTCCACTTCTTCAATAATAAATAGGCTAATGACACATAAGTTAGGCACAAAATTAGGCATTAGTTTTAGGTCTTCCAATCTTTTTCCAAACTTTTAATGCTTTGCTCAAGACTCTTTTTTTTTTTTAAGTGGGATCTAGAATACATATCAGATAATCTCGCCCAAAATTCAATCCCAAACGCCTTTAAAATTTGCTTTTAAACCCAAACGCCTACAAATGGTTTCTGAAAACATTAAAAGTAGGTTCTGAAAACAAACTCGTGTTGCCAATTTTATAACTTTACAGGAAATGATATACTTGATATGTATGTGTATTATTTGTTAATCTATCATGTGTATTCAACTTTGGTAATAAGTAAATATACCCATGTTTAAAACTACCTGTTATTAGTAACAAAATTGGATCGGCTTAGTCTTTAATGAACCAAAACGAATATGATAAATAGTCTTTGACGTGATGCTGATTAGAAGTTATTCTTAAAGCAAGTTCATGTGGCCAACAGTGCAATAAAGACATGTGTAATTCACCTTAACAAAAACGTCAAGTGAATGAGTTGTATAGGCAATTTTGGAGCTCTTAGATTTTTACTCATCTTAGTGTTTAACAATATATATGTGTGAATTTTGTAGTCAACAGTTGATGACTGTTGCTATACAACTATCTTTCATTTTCGTAGGAAACATGAGTTAATAGCGGTGGAAAAAGGGATGGCCGAAATATGTTCGATTAAAATCTAAAAACTTCTAAAAGAATTGATTTAGGGGTCTAAGGTATTTTATACATTTCATTGTTATAGTACACTTTGGAAGGCATGCAAATTTTAACATTAATGACCCCTTTTTTTTAGTTATGTTTCTTTGTTAGCCTATTTGAGTTTTGATATGTTGCTTATCTGATTATGTGTTCTACTAATCTAATAATGTGCAAAAGGGTAATCATAAATTCCACTGGTCTTGCTAATCTAATTCTATGGTATGGGTTCATGATACTAATGGCTATAAAGCTATATGATGGGCGATATGCAGCAAGATGAAACCATTCACTAGCGATGAACTTGGTTTGGACAGTCCTGAGAGGATAAAATTTGTTGAAGAACAAAAAGCTATGGCTCCATATTGCGACCACTATTTTGCTACTGTAAGACTCATAACAATTTATTGTGTATTAATTAGCTTTTAAGGCAATATGGTTATGTATTATTTAAGTTTATTATTTTTGTGTACATGTAATTTCTCCTAATGCAATTTTAACAATAATTTTAACAAATTTCAGCTGTTTTGATTACACAAACGGATTAGTTGTAAGTTCTTTTCTCTGTCATTAAAGTGAATTTGATTCTGATAGTTTTCTGGTCATTTTATACGGAGCAGTAATTATTGTTTTACTATATCTGCTATCCAGGATTTGGTGGTTAGATATAAGTGGGTCCCAAACTATGCTTGAGTTAGTATGACACAACGTCCACAATACATTATAGTGATGTAAAGAATGCGGTTTACATCTTTATGATTTCTGTTATGGTCTTTTGAGATAATCAACTGTATAGTTACTCTTATAAAATTCATTAAAATGAGTTGATAGAGCTAGCCCGGCCATCGGGCGGGTCTTAAAGCTAGTCTTTTATATAATAAAACAAAACTTCAAGTGGGGATTTTCGTATTTCAAAATATATATATATATATATATATATATATATATATATATATATATATATATATATATATATATATATATATATATATTCTTATTAGGTAATAATTAAATTATAATTTTTTAATTTGTATATTTATAAATTCATTTTGTTGATATACTATACAAATAGAAGATAAATACAAAAAATATATATAAGAATCAGCTAACAATACGATTAAACTTTTTAAATGATTTTCTTTAATAACAAAAAAAAACTATAATTCAAAATTATAAATGAAACAAAATAAAATAAAAATTAAATTATTTGCTTTGTAATAAACAAAAATATATCATTAAAAAAAATTTTGTGCATGCGTAGCTATTATAACTAGTAGTTTAACAAAAATATTCCAACAAGAGGATACATCTTTTATGAATGAAATTTGCTTACAAACTTAAATAGCTTTGCTCAGTTTCCGTCGAGAAAAGCTCATTAAAATTGTGTCAAGTTTGCGGTACACAGTTGGAGTACTTGTGCTTGAGTCAATAGACCCAGGTTCAAGTCTCATCCTTGGCATTTGCTTCATATACGTACCCACCTCCGCAAAATTTATGGGCACACTCAAGAGACTTTGTGAATAAGAGCTCAGAGGTCCGAGTCTTGGCTTGTACTCACTCCAGTTGATGCCCCACTAGGCCAGGAAAGTTGCCGGAGCTATTCCTTATGAGGTGGACAATGACTGATGCCAAAAGACACCCAAAGTTAGGATGTTCCCGCCAATCTACACCTTTTGTGGAACTTTCTAATCTTTTATCTTATGTTTTTATACAAAGTTTCTATTTTAGTGTCATATTTGTCAATATTACGTTATATATTCCCTCCGTATCAAAATAATAGTTCATATTTTCTTTTCGGGATATGTCAAAATAATTGTTTACTTTAGGTTTCAAGTAAAAACTAAAAAATATAATGAGGAGATATCTTAGTTGAGTGGTTGAAAATTAAAAAAAAAAAAAAAAAAAAAAAAAAAAAAAAAAAAACCCTTTAATTAAACTATGTCAAGTGAGAGAGGGAGTACCAATTTGTGTTGTTTTAACTCGAAGTTCATGAGTAAAACAAAAAGTTAGTATCCAGTCAAAACATCATTACTCACTACACACGTACAATACAAGGGCTTTCCGATGTAAATTTTAAAGTTTTATCTATACTTCATATAAGGACCCTCTTTCCAAAAGCATTTAGACTTACAACACTTTATGCATGGTACACAACACTTTAATGCACAAAATTTTCAGACTTACAACACTTTAAGCATAGTGTACAACAAAAAATAGCACGAACACAAATTCTGACCAAAATTGTATCAATTCTATATTAATAACATTAAAAACACCCCTACACCAACAATTACAAGTATTTAGACACAATGTACAACCTTGTAAAAAACATAAAACAACAACAATATCAATATATCATCCATCTCATCTGATAAAACAAACCACAAGAAAAACCCTTTTCCTCCTCATGATCTTAAACGAAAACAAAAACAAAAACAACGACAAAGATCTCGGGTTCGTTTCAACTGAAGAACAGATCTTTAAAGATCTCCGTAAACCATCATCGATCTATGGAAATAACAAGATCCATAAACACAACTTCTTTCTTCCTTTCGGTCAATGAAACACAAGAACAAAAGGAAAATACTTACCGTCGTGACCAGCCGAAATGGACCTGGAAAATGCAAGCGGACGACGCCACATGCACACCGTGGCTCGCGTTTTCCCGTCAAATGGTCCCTTTTTTTACTTTTTTTTTTTTTTTTTTTTTTTTTTTTTTTTCAGTTGTGTAACGATAAAAGATCTTGAAGCCCAATGTATTCTTGATTGTTTCGAATGAAATTAGAGAAGACGAAAAGGTGTTTGTGACTAGATTTAGGATAAGAATTACAAGTGTGGATTTGTGTTTAACTGTTTATGATTGCTGCATATTTTGTTTGAAAGATAAGTGTGGGTGTGATGTGGTAGGCGTGAAATCAGGGTAGAACAAGTGAGAATCTTTAGGGTATAATGGCTTAATATATGTTAATTGTTAACTTGGGACTCTATTCGAAATTTTAGGCTATTACCAAATGGCATTTGGATGATTAATTTTGGTCGGCATTTCTTTTGATAACTTGGGCCTCTATCCAAAATTTTGGGCTGTGAAAGGGGTATACGAATTTGACTCAACTGAGTAGAATTTGGTTGTAATTGAAGATGTGCGTTAATTAACTACGTGATTAATGGGTTGAGATTGTTTGAAAAATGAAATTACCCAAAATTCAAAAATTTATAGCTGAGTTACACGTAACATTACAAATGACATGAAAATGACATAAAATATATCCTTTATCCCAAAAGCAAAATATATTTAAACCAAACAAGATCCCTCTCCGGTATAAGTATATTTTAATGGAATTGTAGAAAAAAAAAAAAAAAAAAAAAAAAAAAAAACTCACTAAATTTATAACCACTAATTTAATGATAAAATTTAAAAAATAAAATTGCTAACTATTTACACTAACTATTAATAATTTAGACGTTCTACTTTTTAAAAACATATATCTACTACGTTATAAAGTATTTGAGACATGATAAATAAGTAAGGTTTAAAATAAAATTTTGCTCGCCATAAAAATAGTCACCGGGTACCCGCCGCTGCATTGCGCGGGTACCCTGCTAGTATTTCCTCAAACATGCATCAAAATCATTGCACATTATGCATCATTAACCTATAAGTTGAGTAAATATGACATTTTGATGTTTGTATTAGGTAAATATTTATGGGTTAATGACATATAATAGCAACGTACTTTTTCATTTGTACCAATATCAGATATGAACTAAAAATATTACCACAATACCTATCGAACTTTGCATTTTTGTGCCAATATCAACAACTTCGCCATTTTTACTTTCAAAATTCACGTCATGTGACACATGTACATGTCATGCCCCTTTTTGTACTGTTAGGTTCCATGTCAGCCCCTTATACACACCGTTAGGTCGTCTTCCCCAATCAAAACACATATAACCCTAACACTAACATATACAACACATTAAGGGCTGGCATGGAGCCTAATGGTACCGAAAAAAGGGGCATGACATATACATGTGTCACATGACGTGAATTTTGAAAGTAAAAATGATGAAGTTGTTGATATCGGCATAAAAGTACAAAGTTCGATGAGTATTGTGATAATATTTTTAGTTCATATCTGATAATGATACAAATAAAAAAGTATGTTACTGTTAGATGCCATTAACCAAATATTTATTCCAGCAATATAGAGACACATAAAATCCATTTTAGATAATTATTTTAGTATTATCTCTCCACATTGATCATACGTATACGCAACTAGCTTTTATTAAGGGTGCGTTTGGTATGCTGCGGGGAATGACAATGGGTATGAGTTTGATAGTAGTGGTGGGTCCCTCAACTATGAAAGTTTCATTCCCCCTAGTTTTGATGTATATGGAGTATGGATAATATTAAACTTTCATAGTCATAGTGGTGGGCCCCCTCAACCAAAACAAACACCAACTATCACTATGATAGTGATAGTTTCATTCCCTTAATACTAAACCAAACGCACTCTAAATTGTAAGACACTGATTTGATCCACTAATGCCGGTCAAACGTTTGCATCCCGTTTAGCCACAGTTTTTTCTTTTTTAGCTAATATATTACAGAAATTGTCCCTCGATTATACTTTAGATTGTTAGTTCAGTCCTTTAAACATTTTAAGTGTTTTTTACCATTGTGTTACAAGTTAATGAATTGTAAAATGAACAAATAACCATTTTGTGATATCCCATTTTGGTTTTGAGGAACAATTAAAAATAGTATTCTTCAATGCTTAATAATTTTTTTTTTTCTTCATGCAATGGTGTTAAAGAAATATCAACATCCATGTCATATCATATAAACATACAAAAAACAAACCGCAACTTTGAAAACCATAGTTTTACTTGTATTTAATGAAACAACTTGTGTTTATGAAGCACTAACTCAAAATATAACTCCATTTCATGGTCCGATTTAAGACCAAACATTTTTGGTGCAAAGGTGAATTATATTAACTTCCAAACATTTGTACGTCATAAGAATAACAAACATAGATATGGACATTCCTCAAATCTGATACAAAGCAAAACTCAATACATCTGATGTCTGTTATAACTACACAGATTTAAGACCAAACTTGATTTGAACTAGCATAAAACAATCTTAGACCAACACCAAACCTAAATTTAACTTCGGTTAAGTCCTCGTACTTTTATAAGACATAAAATTATTTAAGGGCAAGTCACGTCCCGGTGTCATTCAGAACTAAAAGAACTAAGAACCCAAAAATATTGAGAATAGGAACCACGAACCAAACCAAGTTGCATATCTCCCCGTACCAAGAACCGGTTTTGGTGAAAAACCGAGAGCCGTGTCACGGTCAGTTACAAAGTTCGGTTCTTCATCTGACATGGTTAGGATCGGACTAGAATTGTTGCACTAGAGATTGTAAAATGACATATAGTGAAGGGACTATATATGTAACAAACCAATTCATTGAAACCTATAAAAACCCTCACTATCTATCTGGTAATCTAATCTGCTTTCACTGAACTGAATCTTTCTTATTTGAAAATCTATTAGAAGATTCAATTATACAGTCCGAAAATGGCGTATTTCCGATCTTTAATTCTTCTGCTTACAATTTCACTGTTTCCGTTCTATGGATTAAGCCAGGTGCTGTTTATTTCATCATTTATTTTTACAGTCAACGCTTTAATTTTCACTATCTAGTGTTATGCTTTGGTTTCGTGTATAGTTCATTTCTGCAGTTTTACATAGCTTTTAGAGTTTATGGCAATATGTAGAACATTTATCCGTATTTATATCCGGTGGCGAACCAGGATTATAATTTATAAACCGGTGCACAATTTTTTTTAAGGGATAATTACCTATGAATCTAACTTGTCACTTTTTATAATTACGTGTAGCTTTCTTATTTAAACTTTTGAATTTCGACTTTTGTCAGTATTTTGTTCATGTAAAATGACCATTGTACTTGTACCCTTTGATGTCAATAGAGTAGTTACAAAATATAAGGGTAAAATGGTCATTTTACATGAACAAATACACACAGAGGTCGAAATTCAAAAGTTTGGGGAAAATAATAGCAAAAAAATATGAAGGCTACATATAATTAGAAAAAGTAACTAGTTAGATACATTTCTAGGTAATTATCCCTTTTTATTAATATGTTATTTAAGGAAGAATTTGAACAAAAAGGTACGATTTCATAAAAACTACTCCGTATTAAGTTTAACATTTCACTTATAAATGGGCAAACCAAGTAAGTACTACAAACATAAATCCTTTAGACCGGGGTGCTTTTGAGAAAATTCGGTATGAGTGTATGACAATCAACACTCCGAAACAAAATTCCATCGGGGTTGTTCAGTTTTGATTAAGTTAGCTAGCGTATCAGTTTTAAGGTTGGAAGGATTAGGGGTTGTTTGGATTAGCTTGTTGTTAAGGTTGGGAGAATTAGGGGGTGTTTGGATTAGCTTGTTTTTTGGCGGCTAGTTAAATTGGAAAAGCTGATAAGCTCACTTTTCCGGCTTATCAACCCGAGCTTATGGCTCCTATAAGATCAAGTTGATGATGAGCTCATAAGCTGAAAAAAGTGAGCTTGTCGGCTTTTCCAAATTTCAATAGTCCGATAAGCCAAAAAAATATGCTAATCCAACTGCACCCTAAATACAACAACAACAATACCCAATCCCGCCAGGGCAGGGTATGGGGAAGGTATGATGTAGACAGTTAGACCTCTACCCTCGGGTAGAGGGACTGCTTCGAGAAACCGCAGCCTCAGTGTGTATTGAAATGTGAGGTCAATGAATTAGAGCTATATAAGGAAACTGTATTAAGTATTAACCTAATTCTTTTAAGATATGGTTACTGTTTCTAATAACCTGGGATAATTATTGAATGAAATCAGTGTATTTGAAGGTTGAAGAGTACATAAGTGTAAAATCGGTTAATTCAATAAAGTCTTTAACATCTATCAGTTGGTGTGAAGATAAGTTGTTTGTAGAAAAATTTGGAAATACTAGTTAGTTAAAACATGATTTTGTATTCATGTACACGATGTGAAATGGCTGTATTGATTTTTGCTCTTCATATCATAGTATCTATACAGTGATGGATATCTTCTTTTCTGAGATAGTTACACGAGAGGGGTTGATCTCGTATCACTCCTTCAACCAGTGTTGAAGGTTGGTTATGTTTTCCAGATGCGGATGAATTGATGTACGGTAACAAATATGATTATGATAGTATAAATATGTAAGTGCGTTTGAGTATGTAATCGGGAAAAGTGTGAAAATCGCGTTCCAGATATGGATATTGAAATTTGGCAACGGACACCTTCGGGCAAATATTGATTCTGAAACTACCATACTTTTTCCATTACAATGACATTTTGTATATGTTACCCCAAATATACCACTTTTTCTATTTATAAAAAATACTATGTCTATTGTTGTGATTAGCTTTCAAAAAGGGAAAGTTTTCGGCATGTTTGATGGTCATAGTGTAGTAACTAGTGTAAATGGATGAGGAATGCAACTTTAATACTTAACTCACAGTAATGAATGAGTTTGCGCGCTATGATAAGGTGCAGGACACTAACTTAGATATAGAGTTTAATACTGTATGTTTTAGTAGTCTTTTTCAATTTTGCCCATACTAAAAAAATGTGTATTAGAGTCTAATTCAATTAAATTCACAGACTTGTGACTCTGGGCTCGGATATTGCGATGCAGAGAACGACTTACCATCAAAGATATTGATAAAGGGTGGCACAGTTGTAAATGCTGAGCATCAAGAGGTTGCTGATGTTTATGTGGAGGATGGACTTATTGTTGCTGTTAGGCCTAATATTATGGTACTTGTGTTGGTCTATCATATTCTTTATCTTGTTTTTATATATTTTGCAGAAGTTGGTATAAACTGTTACCTGTACACTTGTTGAAATTTTAATGAGCTCGCTATCCACTTCTGGAATAGATAGCATTCCAAGCTTATAAGTCGGTCATATTAGTATATTTTGGTGGAACATGGTTTTGAATTTAGTTTTGCTATATATGCAAGGATGTGGGTATTTGGGAGATTGTGAAAGTGATAGAGATTAATTCACATTTCTAAAATAGAGTTGTTAATTTAGTAATAATCTAAATTAAGGAATGTTTTGTGCCGCCTATTTTAATAGGAGTTGATTGGGGAATGAGTTAACTTTAGGAATAAGTTATCTTAGAGAAAAAGGAGAGGCCTTATGAGAGTCTCCCTCCGTCCCGTGTGGTGGTCTCGGTGATTCAATAACGACGGAGGCGAATTCCGTTATGTAATCAACCGTTGAGAGTGGTGTGAGGATATACAAGTGTCGAGAGTTGCGCGTCTCCAATTTTGTAATATCTTTCATATAGTGGATGTTAAGTGGCCTACGAGTCCCATGGTTTTTACTCTCTTTTGAGAGGTTTTCCACTTGTTTTTCGTTTTCTTTATTGTTTGGCTATCGTTGTGTGATACATTGTCGTGGTGTAAGAACCGAACAAAAAAGATCCGCAATACAAGGGTGTGTTTATGTATGTGTATACACATGTCTAATGTACAACACATACACGCTAAAAAGGGAACCTATGTCTTATCGCGTTGTTACTTTTCCTTAGTGTGTCCATATTAGTCCAGATGTTGAGGAAAAGTAACTTGTATCGTTTTGGTTTTCCTTTTTGTTGATGTTGTTGTACTGGTTACAGTAGTTTGTTGGTTACATTTTTGGCATTTTAAGATGAGTACATATCAACAGGTTGCTGATGGCGTCCGAGTTATTGATGCTACTGGAAAGTTTGTTATGCCAGGTAAAATTCGTTTTTTAAGTCGTGATTTACAAATCCACAACACATTAGTTGCTAAGATCTGTACCGATATACCATCATGTAATTTCACTACCTCTGTTCTTTTTTGGCATACATTATTTTCTCATTTAGATGATAAAGAATTCGCCTGCCGTAAATTATTACATAAATATTATAACATCACTCGTTATGGCTGTGTTATTGCAGGAGGAATAGATCCTCACACACACTTGGCTATGGAATTCATGGGTACCGAGACGATTGACAACTTTTTCACTGGTCAAGCGGCTGCATTAGCTGGTGGGACAACAATGCACATCGATTTCGTTATTCCTGTAGATGGCAGCTTATCTAAAGGTTATGAAGCCTATGTTGAAAAAGCCAAGTTAGCATGTATGGATTACGGTTTTCACATGGCCATCACAAAATGGGATGATATTGTTCCCAAGGAGATGGAAATTATGGTAAAGGAAAAAGGTTTGTGTTGTTCGTCCATTGATTTAAAACGCATTTTTGTACTTGAATTTACTAAAGAGTTACTCCTGTTATAACTTACAGGTATCAACTCTTTTAAGTTTTTCATGGCTTATAAGGGTTCTCTTATGGTTAGCGATGATCTTCTATTGGAGGGTCTTAAAAAGTGCAAGTCTCTTGGTGCGTTGGCAATGGTTCATGCTGAAAACGGCGATGCTGTTTTTGAAGGACAGAAACGAATGATTGAACTTGGTATAACTGGTCCAGAAGGACATGCTCTGTCAAGACCTCCGGTGGTAAGTGATTCATTTTAGAGATTTTGCATGCTTCTGGAATACATGTTAGTGATAATTGCAGCATAGTATATGATAAAAATGTATTTACTGCACCAACGGTTATGTTATTCATATATAAGAATACATGTATAGTACTTGTTCCAGGTTGAAACAACTATTTTCACTTCCATTCTATTTTGCGTATAGTTTATTGCCTAGGGATTGTGCGGAGGTTGTATAAAAATAAGGATATTTTCCAAGAAGAACAAAGGCTTTTATGTCATCCAGTGGTTAGACTAATAAAACAATAATGCGCAATCTGTTTTCTTATATAATGCGATCCTCATCAATGAACGCCAAGGTCATTAGTAGGCTCGACGAGCTTCTTAGTTTGATCTCAAGTTTCGATTAAGCCGTTATTCCGTTATTGCATAGACTTTATAAAATTTGTGGTCAGGCTTCAGTCGTTGTTCGATTATGCAATTCATGTTTTAGTGAGTTTATTTCCAAAATTTGATTAGACAAGCTTGAAGCTTTGATAAATTCTTTTCGTTTTGTAAAGCTATAATCTTCTAAGCATAGACCCGATTCATCTTTTAATTTTAATATTGTTTGAAACAAGTAATAACTTCTATCTATATTTTTTACAGCTGGAAGGTGAGGCTACAGCTCGAGCAATTCGTTTGGCTGCTTTTGTTAATGCACCATTGTATGTTGTTCATGTCATGAGCACTGATGCAATGGAAGAGATAGCAAGGGCTCAAAAATCAGGTTTGTGAATAGAAGGAAAGGGAGACAGACATAAAATTCTGAATATACTTTATATATCCAAAGCTTACAAAAGAACCCGAATTAATGCTTTCTTTATCTGTAATGAAAGTAACATTATCTTATCTTTTGTATTTATTTTGACTAACAGGGCAAAGAGTTATTGGAGAGCCTGTGGTTTCTGGATTAATTCTTGATGATTCTGTCCTATGGGATCCTGATTTCATCACAGCAGCAAAGCAAGTGACTATACTTTTTTAAACTTTGTGCTTTCTATTGTGATTTCTGTTGGTACTTTTTAATTTGAATAACTGAGTTTTTCTTTAGATTTGTCATGAGCCCCCCAATAAGAGCATTAGGGCACGGGAAAACACTTCAAGCAGCATTATCAACTGGAGTTCTAAAGGTACTGAACCCAAATTGTTAAGGTCTTTGTTTTTACATTTCTGCTTACCCTGAAATTCCTCTTTGTATGGGTAGTCTACAAAGTTCTATCCACTTGGCGTGGTTTCTTGTAGTGGTTCCAAAATGGGTGGGTTTGGTAACAAGTCAAAACGAGATATTTTAGCAATGTTCGGAACGCTTCTGATTGAACCGCAGAGGCGCAGACACATAGGCCCATTTTCTATAAATATCCCGCCAAATATAATTAAAAAAAACTATGATAATACTATAATCATTTACAAAAACAATGTGCTAGTTTCAACCCGTTTGACCCATTTCCCTTTTAGCTAAATATTATTAAGGTTATTTGAGTCATTTGACTGATTAAGGTAAATCACAATCTTAATAAAGCATTTCCAACTCTGGTTTAGTTATTCTTAAAAACAATGATGTCTATAATGGTTGTAGACTTGTAGCATATAGTACCTGCATGCATCACCATAAGGAAAGCATATGTTGTATTTTATATAATATGCTCTATAATTAAACTGGTGTTCTACTTTTGCAGCTTGTCGGAACAGATCACTGCACCTTCAATTCTACACAGAAATCATTTGGAATTGACGACTTCCGCAAAATACCAAATGGTGTCAATGGTAAATACATGTTCTAGAACCTTCTTATGCCTCCCGAGCCTTCTTAAAGTTGAAAGTTTGTTAACTTAGCTAGGCACTTCATGATTTAACTTGTGTACGTTTGTGTTACTATAGGTCTCGAGGAGAGGATGCATCTTGTTTGGGACGCCATGGTGGTACGATAATAATAAATTTGTAGCTTAAAGAATGTAAAACCTTCTGAGTTCAGTATCCAAAAGACTTCGTCACATTTCTATTTGGTAATTTCAGGAATCTGGCCAAATGTCTGCAACTGATTATGTCCGTGTAACAAGTACAGAATGGTAAAACAAATCCCTCCTACATCTAGTTTGTCATCGGTTAATAATTTTGGGTTAGTTGCATAAAGGTAACCAACTCGGTCGGGTTACTACTTCAGGTAACCAACTTTGTTGACCCCATAAACTTTCAACTTTAAAAATTAGCATTTAAAGGTAATCTTTAACCTTGATAGCAATGACTGGTTATCGTGCTCCAGGTCAAACAAAGTCAACATGGCTAAACACAAGTAACGTGTCATGATTTTGACCTGGCAGCCTTCCCTTAAATCGAAGATTTCAAAGTTTTAGCAAAAAAAAGATGAAATTAAAATGGGATCTTAACCCCTTAATGCAGCTAACCCCTTTATCTTTCTATCTATTCACTAATTTTTCTAGACTCTAGAAGATACATTTTTGTGTTTTGACATTGGTTTGAATCAATCCTGATTCCTGACTGATTAAAATGAATTATGTTTTCTTTTTCAGTGCCAAATTATTCAATATATATCCCAGAAAAGGGGCAATACTTGCTGGATCAGATGCAGATATAATTATATTCAATCCAAATGCAACCTTTCATATTAGTGCCAAGTCTCATCATTCTAGATCAGACACAAACGTCTACGAGGGAAGATCAGGAAAGGTAATTTATTTATATGTCTTTCTAGTTGCATATTCGGTACAGTGATACACTAAGTTTGTGTTGCCTAATTCCTCTAATAATGTGACCAAGCCATATAAACTTTTGCTCCATAAACTTAATTTGTTTGTTTTCGACTTTATATGAGATTCTAATCATAGATTCACAGAATATTAGATGTTATTACAGATTCACAGGTGGGTTTTAGTAAAAGGTCATAACAGAAAGTTTTCATACAGGCTGCTCGGTTGACCTGCAAGTACTTTTGTTGTCTATTATTTTCATTTTACCAAGTACTAATGTAAGAAGTATGATTGCCAGAATTATTTGCTGATTTTAAAATAGAAAAAGAAACAATTTAGGAGATCACAAGCATTTAATTTCATACAGTTTGACCTGTTTGATATGACCGAAATTGACCTGTTTGTGCTTTGTAGGTAAATGATGTGTAATGCGATTACTATTTTCATGTATATCATGATTATCCTGTTAAGGAATGTTAGATGCATGTTACATTTAACTCTCTACCTATTTTTTGGTTATGAAAGATTCCCTTACTTTGCTCTCAGGGGAAGGTTGAGGTAACAATTGCTGGCGGAAGGATTGTATGGGAAAATGAAGAACTAAAGGTTGTTCCTGGATCTGGCAAGTATATATCAATGCCTCCTTTCAATTATCTATATCATGGTATTGATAAAGCAGATGCAAGATACCTTACTTCTCTTAAAGCTCCCGTAAATCGCATCAGGCCGTCTCTATAAATTGCAGGAAAAATATTATCCTTGACTATGAAGTCAATTGAACACGTCAATTAGAAATTATAACCTTTGCAAAACTACAGTAAAACTTTTTTATACATCACAATGTGACAAATAAAATAAGGGTGATGTTATTCTTGTTTGATAGTTTGTATCTATCTCACGTCTTCAAAGTCATAGGACTGACCTCGAAGTAAAAAGGTTTATCTTTTCTGAAACCATGTAATGCTTGTATCATACATCATAAGTTAGCCTTTTCGATAGCGTAGAAGGAGTATAACGCTGATCTGTATATATACGGTATTTGGTCAGTGCATAGATATTTTTTTGAATTCCGTGAATGTCTGAAAGTTGCTTTTAAACATAATTATACAGCAACATCTTTGATGTGCGTGATTGTAGTTTTATTATACGGAGGCTGTATATGAATTTGATTTTTGCAAGTTACGTATAAGTGTATAAATAGAGTGCATTTGTCCCAATCGAGAGGTTTTTAGTGCCTTTCACAAATACTTTGATGATGATACGAAGCTTTATATGGAGAATGGTAGCATAAATGTTATAAGTCTCAAAAGTTGATGTTCAGATACTTCCATATTTGATAATCTTGGGCCGTTCTTGAGGAGTAAAACAAGCAGGTACTTTATATTGCTAGGCACAGGTATCTTGTTTGAGCTGCTTGTGTACATGAGAGAAATGTAGTTAATTAAGACTCAGGTTTGTAGAATTGTAGTATATCAGGCTTTATTTTACAAATCGTGATTTTGGTTAATAGTAATTGCCAGTCTAAGTCTTTCTCAATCATGTATCTCACACTTTGTATGTTTCATTTGCCTTTGAGCCTACTACATTTTCTAAAGTTAGTAAGAGTAGAACACAGTGTGCTGATATTGATGGGGTGTACCTGGGTTTACTGCACTTTAGCGATCAAATGCACCATATTTAACTTGAAAGCATTAGCAGAGCTGATGTCAGTTGCATTTTCAGATGGACCTCGATCTTACTGACCCTAAAGCTTGACTAAACCACTAAGATTTGTTGATTCCACCAAGTCTCGACATGTATGTCTCTTTAATAATACAATCTATGGTCTTAAACTCTTAATAGGCTCCTTGAACATGGTTGAATAGTTCGTCTTTTTCTCTATGACCAAATGAATATTGTTCCCATTACATCTTTAGTTGTGCTTGTGCATTATACTTCGGCTCATGTGTGCTATGTATTGGTCCATGTTTATGATATTATACCTTCTCTACAATACCCTTTTTTCACATAAAACCAAAAAGAAAAAACGACAATTTTATACCAACAAGTCATATACCACATCAACCTCTATATTTCTCTACTTGATCATGTGAACTTCATGAAGTACATAACTAGGCTTCATTATCGTTTTAATTGTCGACACCTTTAATGAGTTTGGCTACTACACTCAGCTTGGTGAAAACAAACATGCTTCATAAGAGCATTTGCAATGCCAACTTAATAGAATGACTTGTCACTATTTCAATAAGTTATTTAGATGACATGTCCAATTGTAGCACAAGCTTAGTGAAAGACTTTAGCAAGAAGACTTGTAGAACAACAAGAGTTTCAAGCAACTGCACAAGCGGATATTTTGTTGTTGAGATCCATATTACTCCTTTTTCTATATCAATTGTTATTCCAAGGACTTGGTTGCATTGGAGTGTTTTAAAACTATAAGTAGATGATCAAATAAAATATACTAACAAATGAGGTAGCAAAATCTATAAGCCTTTAATGGCTTGCATTGATCATGGTCTAATAAAGTTTCTTCTATTAGTCTTCAAGCATTTAAGATTCATTATTTTGCTCTATGTGCCCATTATTCGGTAGCTTGCTATGTATATACCAAGGGGTATTGCATCTATGAATGTGTTTGCTGAAATTTGCTAGAGTTGAAACTCACATTATTAGCAAAAAATTGTATTTTTAATCTCTATAAAAGTGTTTGACGAATTAATTGTAAAAATACTTTATTACAGTTGAATTACATATATAAACATCAAATTAAATTCAAATACATTGCAAGTTTTTTGCATGTTCAACAATAATATTTAAAGAATACTTATTTAATTTGGCTAGTTACAAGCTATCTTCATTTCTAAAATCTCATGTCTATAAGCTTAAGCTTTTAAAAGTTTTCTTAAGTATACGTGGTAAGCAAACTTATTTTATAAAACAATTTATTTTAAATTTCAGCCATCTTAGTTGTTGACCTTGATATAGAAGTTTCATATGCATGACTCACTAATTTCCTATATCTTTTCCAATAGCACAATGGTCAACACTTTGAAATGACCTTAAAATACATTAATACAGTAATAAACAAGTTGCACTTGTTCAATATCGATGTTGAAATGACCAAGTTGCACAGACACCAAATTCAGACAATCAATTATTTCACAATTTGCACTATATTATTTTCAGATCACTCGGCAAAATTTTCCAACAAAGTGTTATTCAAAAACATAGTTGCCCAACTTAACAATTTTTTTTTGCAAAGCATATTAATGTAACATTATAATATTATAGAACTCCAAGTTGAACATTCATAATTATCAAGTCAGTCAATACCAAACAACTTAGACTCAACTACCACTTTGTTTTTCTTTGTCTCTATTTTATGTGAGGCAGTTTAGGTGCATGCATATAGTACACACCATTTTAAAAATACCGAATAAACGATTAATAGTTGGATACCTCAGTGATCAATTAATAAAATTAATCCATCATTGCATTAGTAATATTATACGATTATCCGCGCAAAGTTCCAACGACTCCTAAAATAGCAGCGCAAAAGAACCAAAAATTCAACTAACTTCATAAAATCTTCGGTTGGAAGTTCGATTATGTTTATTGAACGATTAAATATGAACAATATATTATGTTTGTTTTGTTAAGTAAACGAACTTGAACAATGTTTCATTCGTTCATATTGCGTCCGTGAACATTGATAATTTGTTCGTTTAGGTGTATTTTTATCGTTTATTTTTTCATAGTTACAAGTAAAACCAGTGAACATGAGCGAACAAGACAAAAGAAACTGAATTATTTGTTACTTTATGCTTGTTTTTCCATGTTCGTTTGTTTAATATCTTGATGATCAGCAAAACAAAACAAACATGACAAAACTAATTTTCTAAAAAAAAAAAAAAAAAAATCTTGTTATATTTGTTCGGTTCTTACAGCCTTTATAGATTCTCACAAATCCAATCATTTTTTTTTTTTTTGAAAAAACAATCTTGTTATATTTGTTATTTTTTTTTTTTGAATAACCAAAATTACGCTACAAAAGTAACCAAAAAAGCCTTATCTAATAAACTTCGCTTTAGGTTTCTAGAACTATAGGTGGCTTTGGGTCGCCTTGTTGCGATCCCCTAGAAAGGGGATCAAAATTAAAAAGCCTAAAAAGATTTCTAACCACTAAGCTAATGCCATGTGTCCCCATCCACTCCCTCCCTTTTTTCTTTAATATTTTTAGTTAGAGGGTATTTTGGTCATTTGATCTATTTTTTTAATTCCACCTTAAATTTCAAATGCAAATAACTTTCAAATGACAAACTTTTACAAAAAACTGATTTCACCATATTTTTTAAAATTTAATCCTCTTTAATTTGGTATAAATTTTTTTAATTTTTTCGAAACTTTTTTTTTGACATATTGATTGGGTCATGATTTTCTTGAAAATTTTAGCATTTTCGGCTCTAATTTTGTCTAGTTTAAAGGCCGAATTTTGCAAAACTTAAAACACGAAAGTTGTAGCTTCTTGGCCATTCTTTACCCAGAAATTTGAATCACTCAAATCCAATATGATATGAGTGAGATATCGTATGTTAAAGATGACGTTTTACACATATTTGTTGCACACAACGTGTTTGATGAAATGTTTAGCTTAGATTTTTAGTCTTAAAATCGAGTTAAATGCACTAATTTTTGTACAACAATGCACCTTTAGTCATTTTATTAATGTAAGATTCAAAAAGTTTTATTTTATTTTTGTTTTTTTGTTGTTTTTTTTAACTGATGAACTATATTATTAACTGATGAACCTTATTAACTGATTTTTAAAAAAGACATTTTGTTCATCAGTTACTTTGGTTGAACCATATTAATTGATGAACCTTATTAACTGATGAACCATATTAACTGATGAACCTTATTAACCTTATTAACTGATGAACCTTATTAACTGATGAACCTTATTAACCTTATTAACTGATGAACCTTATTAACTGATGAACTATATTAACTGATGAACCTTATTAACTAACTGATGAACCTTATTAATCTTATTAACTGATGAACCTTATTAACCTTATTAACTAATGAACCTTATTAACTGATGAGCAAAATAATTGATAAACGTTATCAAAAATAACTGATGAACAATATAAAAAATAACTGATGAACCTTATTAACTGATGAATCATATTAACTGATGAACCTTATTAACCTTATTAACTGATGAACCTTATTAACTGATAAATCTTATTAACTGATGAACCATATTAACTGATGAACCTTATTAACCTTATTAACTAACTGATGAACCTTATTAATCTTATTAACTGATGAACCTTATTAACCTTATTAACTAATGAACCTTATTAACTGATGAACAAAATAATTGATAAACGTTATCAAAAATAACTGATGAACAATATAAAAAATAACTGATGAACCATATAAAAAATAAGTGATGAACGTCATTTTTTTCGAAAACTGCTGAACATTATAAAAAATAACTGATGAACTATGTCAAAAATAACTGATGAACCATATAAAAAATAACTGATGAACCATATAAAAAATAAGTGATGAACGTTATAAAAAATAACTGATGAACAAAATTAACCGATGAACTAATATAAAAAATAACAGGGACCACTTATGCAGTTAAAAAATGGACTGAACTCGTAGAATCCGGCAAACAACAGGGACCACTTATGCAGTTTACTCTAGAAAGTAACAGCTTGACTACACTTGCACATTGTACCATAAACAAACCATCTCATGATCACATCCTTTACAATTGCAAGTCTCACGTACCATAGTACAAAACCAAAATAACAAAAAAAAAAAAATTAATAGAATCTAATTCTCCTATGCGTTGAATAAAAAATCCCAATTTTCTCTATCCCATGTGACATCGTGACCAATCACAAAAGTCCACAATCTCCATCTTCATTAACCTGCTTTCTCCCATGACTGCAATTTTTTCCGATAAATCATCTATGATCCATACATCATAAAAAATTTTATTTATTTTTTCTTTATTGTTCTCCTTCGAAATTATATAATTTTTATTTATTTTATCATACAACACCATTTTCCCAGCACTAAAACTTTGATGCCACTATTTGTTTGATGCCCTGGGCGGTCCCCCGCCTCGCCCACCACCAGGGCCGACCCTGGTTCTTGAGAAGCAAATGTAGTGATCATCTTGTGTTTTAAGACCGATTCACTTGCTAGTTGGGTTCCATCATTCAACGCTTCTAATTGATTGGAATGGTGATGGTAATGGAGACGATGTTGGTGGCGGTGCACCGGTGGTGACGATGATGAAGATCATTGTTTCATTTTTGGATCTGGTGGGAAATAAAGATAGGATCTGTTTGGGAAAGGAGATGATATAAAGAAGATATATTATTACTTTTAGTGGAATGACTAGTATACCCTTATGTGTATATGTCCCTCGTTAATTTGATCAGATGTTGTATTATGATCCAACGGCCTAGAAACCTTTTTATACTTTTTAAAAAAATGGCACTTTCTATTTGATCCGGTACCTTGGTAATAATGTCAAAGCGTATTCTTTCTTATTTGATTATTGTAGACGACTAGACCGTACGACTTTGATGCCATTCCGGAAAGAGACAAGTTATACATACCTTCAAAAAAAGCAAATGGTACTCCCATGTTTTTTTTTTTACATTTTTGTATTATTTTTTATATTTTTACTTTTATAATTTTATTTATATAAAAAAATTATAAACCTGAAAGTACAGAACAGAAAATATAAAGTTTAATAAGTGAGAAACTTAAATTGACATAAAATATGAAACAAAAACTGATAAAAACTATGTTATATTATAAACAAAAGAAAGCCAAAAAGGATGAGACGACAAAACATCATATCAGGAAGGGTATTTACGACGTAAACCTTCCGGAATTACTCGTCATATTGTTTTTACCACTAACTTAACCACTTCAAATTCAGTTTGTTTTTTTTCCTAAAAAAATCTAGGGGTGACAATGGATCTTCATCATAGTAGCATACATGCGTATCATTTGTTTCACCAAAAAATTTACAAGTTAACCAATCTTAACCCCTCCCCAAATTTTTTATTCCTCCCTCTTACAGCTATGTTTGGCAAAAGTAACTGTGAGCAGTAGCAGTGAGCAGTGAGCTGTGAGCAGTAGCTGTGAGCAGTAGCCAAAAAAGCTCACAGCTTCATAAAGAAGCATTGGGAAAACGAGCTTTCCTAAAAAATAGCAAAGGCCACAGCTCTCATACCAAACGAACACTAAAAATCAAAAAGCTCATTGTTCACCGCTCCTTGCCCAAAAAAGCTCCAAAAAGCTATGTGCCAAACATAACCGCCATTCTTAAAAGCTGTCAAAAAAAAAAAAAAAAAAAAAAAAAAAAAAAAAAAAAAAAAATCCGTAAGAAACTATTTGGAGTTGCTAAGCGCAGGTATTATGCTTGTCTTTAGCTTATTGGTACGTCTTTAATTAATACAATTTTCTCAAAAGTTAAAACGTGAAAATGATAGGCATGGGAGCTTTACTAAATACGTATCGTAGTTGATATTGAGTTTGGTTAAAAAAAAAGAAGAAAAAAAGTAATAAATAAAAAATAATAAACGGGACAATCATATGAAAGTTCAATATGAAACAAGATTTTTTTAAATAACAAAACAAACAATCCTGGCCATTAATTTAATTTTGATCCAGTTACTAGATTTAATCAATAATATAAATAATAAATTATAAAAGGGCATTTTTGTAATATCCTACTCCACATAACACTCCATTCTTATATACACTAACTCGGCCACTCACCTGTTTACTCACCCACAATCACCAGTTACAAACACTGTCTTTCTCACCAAACACACATGAACCACCATAAATTGTCGTGATCCGCCATTTCACCATAAACCGTCGTTGATCTTACGTTGATCGCGCCACCGATCTATTTTTCGACAAGTACTATATTTCGATGGTTGTATTTGTGTGTGTGTGTGGGAGGTGCGAGGCAGGGGAGACGGCATCTGTGGCGGTTGATTTATGGCGGCGAGTTCGTCAATCCGCCATATTACAGTGAAAGTAACAGGGATGACGTGCTCAGCTTGTTTTAGTTCGGTTGAAGGTGCTCTTATGAGCATAAACGGTGTCGTTTCGGCTACTGTTGCTTTTTGTTGCAACATAAAGCCAACGTCACTTTTGATCCCAATCTAGTCAATGTCTGTTCATTGATATTGACTACAAAAAAATGTTTCCGAGAGAAATATGAGTTTCTTTGCTTTGATGAAAGAAAAAGTGAGTAAAGTCAATGACAAGGAAATGAGACAATGACAAGAAAATGAGACAGACCCCTACCTATCTACGAGTATAGCAAAGTGTTTTATTAGTTATAGCATTTTTTTTATTAAAATGACAATGACAAGGCATGCTAAAGAATAAATATTCCTTAATATGCTTGGTATGTGTTAAACAACTAGCAAAGATACAAATAGTATTAAAATGGTTAAATGCCACTTTTATTAGTTATACCATTTTTTATTTTAACTTATAGCATTTCTTACTTAATAGTTGATACAGAATCCCATGTGATTCTTTGAAAAATCCTTTGTGATTCATATAGAATCCCATGGGATTCTTTGATCATCCCTAATCTGCATGTGATTCATACATATTACCCATGTGATCAAACAAAATATAAGTAACAAACATTATATATTCAAAGTAAACAAGATATATTCAAAGATAACAACAATTTTTCTCATAACATTTGATGCGTGTTTGTGCCACATTGTAGTATAGATGTGATTTTGCCTATTCAAGTTTTACATTTATATTTAGCCGACTTATCCTATAACACACACACTAACGAGCAGTGTACCCGATCAATATGTATATAGTGGTAAGCAGAGTGTCGATCACTAAGAGTGAAACGTAATTCCTAGTTAGCCTATCAGTATTTTAATATTCTAAGTTAGTTTTACAATCTAATCTAACGCAAGAGGGGTTTTAGTCTGAAAGACTAGCACGATTGGATAGTTAAACAGTAAATTAAACTAATGAGAAGAAAGCAGCGAATAGTAAACACGTACACAAATAGATAAAAGATACAGGTAGAAGGCCTGTCCTGATAGTTAAATAGTTTGTCACTTGTTTTATTGCTAGTTTTATATGTTGTGTATCGTAATCTAATCTGTCTCGTTGGATCCTAAATATAGGCGAGTAAACTCTTAATGATCACTTATGCCTATCCCACTTTCTAGATGCTAGATAAGTAGGCGAGGAGGGGTATGGCAGCCCAAGCAAAACTCAGCTATACACAGAAGTTATCAAAGCACATATACAATTCACCAAAAATATAAACATATAAACTTTAACTGATTGGAAAGCAATTTTAAGGGGAGCAGTATAGTGGCCACAAGCCCATCAATCCTGATGAATTAAAGCTTACTATTACAATAAAACAAAACTACTTAATGAATTAAATACATGCAGGACCTTCTTACTGCTTTAAGATCTTCTTTGGAGGTGTGTCTTGTGTTGCCAAATCGTCTGAATTCGTCTCCTTAGGGTTTTTGTTCACACCAAATTCGTCAGACTCTTGGGGTATTTATAGGTTCTGTCTGAGGGTTAGATGTGGCGCATTGTGTAGTAGATGCGGCGCATCTACTTAACTTCGCGTGGGGTCAAAGATTAATATATTCTGGAATATTCGTACACCGTCTTCAGATGCGGCGTAACTTGGATTTTATGCGGCGCATGTCCTTCAGTATCTTGAATCGTATTTGGTGAAGTCTCGATATAGATACGGCGCATGTTGATAATGTGATCTGGCGTATCTGGAGTAGAACAAGTTGGTTCTTTTTCATTGACAAAAGTTTCATATGTGGTGCATACTATAATGCTGATGCGGCGCATGCTTCAAAGTCAGGCAATGGTCTTCGAATTCATCTAAGTATGATAGTACGACGTATCTATCTAGAATGATGCGGCGTATCTTCTGGATTTCAGTAGACTTTTCCATCTTGATCATTTTGCTCCGTAATTTGTCTAAAATCGCCAAGTTTCACCAATTGCTTGTTTTTATCTGAGAATTACTAAAGTAAACATTAAAGCACCAATTCTCATATAAAATATAATAAAACAAGTCAATTAAAAGGAGAAATGATGACAATATAATGTACTTATTTAATGTCATCAAATATCCCCCCACTTGAACTTTACTTGTCCTCAAGTAAACATTTAGATTATATTTATGAAAATGTATCCTAAAAGATATTAGGATGTATTTTTATAATTAAGCACTCATTCGTCTTATCATAATTGCAAAATCAAACACTTAACGAGTTAGAAACAAAATTAAAATATACAATTCAAACAGATCTAATCGTTTAATTGTTTAGTTGTGATGAATATTCTATCATATGCTTGGCTAGGATACACATCTCCTCCACTAAAGCTAAGGAGTGACAAGTCTAAAGCGGTAAAAAGGGTTTTGAGGCTTAAGGGTTAAACCTAGCTTCGTTCAAACATTTCCTACACAAACTTAGTAGATCGTTGGCGTGAGTCCTCGACGCTTCAACTAACGGATGGTCACTAGTATGCTTCTTGGATCGCTGGCGCGTTATTTGCATAACGTTTGGTCACCAAGTCACACACCAGATCCCTGGCGCGTTAGTCAATTAATCTAATACTCGGATGGTCACTACCTTATTCATACATTTAACATTCTTAGCCATCATTATATCCGGATGCTCGAAAGCTAACAACGAATACAACAATACGGTTGGGTATGGATAACATTTAGGATACAAATTGGTGTAAAATAAAAATATAAACAAACAAATAGATTAAGTCCTAAGTGTGGTTAATCACTTTCCCAACCATTCCATGAATAAGACTCATATCATTGAATAACTCACGCTTTTTGACTCATGTAACTCACACTTTAGGTAGACACAAATTATACTCAATAAACTCTTAATAAAAAAATAAACCATAGTTGGCGTTCCCATAACGTCCAACTCCCATTTAATCCATAAATATAAAAAACAACAAATAGTGGCGATATCAACCACTTAATACAAAACTTTATATCGTTGGTTTATAACAAACTTACCAACTTTTTTTTTTTTTTTTTTTTTTTTTTTTTTTTGACATCAACATATACTAAGATGTGTAAAATTTTACGGCATCACTATAACGATAATTCTGGATAATTTTTTCATACTTTTCATAACTTCAGAAATAACAGTAAATAGTGAAAGTAATAAACACACGAAAAATAACAAGACTCAAATTATACAATATTTACTTTACTTCAATTGCATTGTGTAATTTCCCGACCTAACCAAATATAATGAAATTACGCACACAAGGAAACACACTTTGCCTAAAGCGACTAACCACGGACATTAATCTACAGGGTAGGCTAAGGTTTAAGGTGTAACGAAATAATTAACAAAGATGTATGAAACGAAAGGAATGGATCTGAGGGTTTTTCTAGGGGTATCTTACTCTAAAAATAAGAGTAACAAAGTGATTTATACAGGGGCTAACTAACCAGTGTAGTTAGTTAATAACACATAACATATATAGGCTTTTTGGTTGAAATCCTAGAAATTTACCAAGTTAGAAAAGTCACTCCAATTATTTCAATAATACTCATTATGGTGGAGTCAAATATGTAACACCCCCAATTTCGTGATACGCAGCGGAATTCAAACTGGGTGTTACTCGACGGCACAACAGTCATAATAATATAAAACGAACTGTAATTGAGTCGTTTTAAAAGATTTATCATTCGCATTATATAAATATCAGAGATTACAAAATGAGGTCCCAGATGGTTCCATGTTTACAAATTACATTAAATGAGTTTTCGAATGATAATAAAATTTATAGCCCTCTTGAATATCCGTGCTCCTCTGTGCCAGCCTTGTTCATTATGAACCAAAAAATACATGCTAAAGTGTCAACACGAGGTTGGTGAGTTCATAAAGTTTAGTGACAAAAAAGGAAATGTAAAACATTTAAATGAAGATTTCCCAGCAAAGGCATCGTAAATCCACTCAGTTCCAAGTCCCGCCCATACAAGACTTGCAACCTGTGTGTTTACAACCCACTGCCAAATATGATCTGGTTTATATGAACAAAAGTAATACTTGTATCTAGATTCAAAGATAAATGTAGCAATACCGCTATATAAACAATTTTGACAAAGATGTCATATAAATAATGATGACAATGAAGTGGAAGCCATAATACAACGTTTTTGAATACTATTGCAATGGGAAGATAATGAAGTATGTAACATGTAAACACATAAAGCATTTGAGTAAACCACAAATATTGAGTAAGGCAATTGGTGTTTAAGTAAACAAGTAGCATGTTCAAGTAAAACAAGTATTGCATTCATATAAAAATGAGCATGTATTCTCCCCCAAAGAGTTGAAAATATGAAAAGAGGGGCTATGACTCACCTTAAGTTATGTAGTGAGAAATGAAAATGGTAATCGAATCGCGAAAGTCTCTAAGAGCAACCTATAATAGAACGTTGCTACTTAGGTTTGAAGTAATGTCAAAGAATATAAAGAATTGCCTATATATGTCTTGCATATTGTTCATGATGTAGTACTTAGTATATAGTGTAAGTCTTTGAATAAAAGTGGTTTATGAAACATGTATAGTTTGTATATCTCTTACTACCGTTCGGGCTATCATAATTCAGAGGTCATGTAGTAAACGTTCGAGGAGCTAGGACACTTTAATTCGTAAATCCAGAAACTTCTCGATCCGTTTACCCAAATGGAACCCCTCACATGAAGCTCCCTAGTGTTGTAGTATTCGATAGAAAATATATGTTTTTGATCTTTAAAGGTTACATGACCGAATAGTTGAATAAACTTAGGAAAGTTTACTTTAAATGAAGATTTTTATTATCAATGAGTTTCTTAAGCCTAGAATGGATATTACTTGCAAAGTTTCATGGTCATTTGATGGAGTAGATTCAAATTGGTTGATTATGTTACAACTAACACTTTAGTTCATGTTTTCGACTTAGAAAGTTATATGGTCTTTAGCCGTGGCTTTGCCGTGACTTTGGTCATTGCTACCATGGTCTTGAGACTCATCTTTGGCCTTAGCCATGGTTGTGGTCTTGGCTTTAAGGTCATTAGACCTCTTGGTTTTACTTAGTCATAACAAATACATGGCCATTTGGTATTAAAAAGGGGCTGTTAAGAATTTGAAGGAAAATATCACTCATTATGCGTTTTCAGGGTTCGAGCTTCTTTAATCCTGAATAAAAACGTCGTTCTGGACAACTTTCGTGTTTTAACTTTTTGATGAAATTGACCAGAAGGCCTCGATAAAAAATCCAAATTTTGATCAGAATGCTATTTTGGCAGATTCGGCGTTTTGGTTTTGCTAACTTCTTTTGGCCGTATCTTTTGACTCGTATACTCGTTTTAGGTGGTTCAAATTGCTATGTTTTCCTTGTAAAGTCCTCTTTAACAGTAGGTAAGTGTCCAATATCATGGTTATACTATTTTGGTCGAATTTCACAATATATGTCACTAGTTTTCTTGTTTATGTCCAATTAGCTAACATATGGTTCCCTTAACTTGTTTTAAAGGTTTTTGTACATCATGAACACAATATAAAGACCATATATAGCATAAATGAAGTATAATAAGCATGAAAATGATATTGAGCAAGAAAGTGTATTAGGGTTTCTTACAACTTTAGGTTTTCTAAGAAAGGAAACTAACAAGTAAGGACAGGACTTTGATTGAACAAGCTTCTCTTCACTTTAGCAATCCTTCTACACCCTTGTATTCTTGAAGGATTTGTGATGAGGTTTTAGGTGACTTGAGTGGATCTAAACTCAAGAGGATCACCTAAACTTGCAAGGAATTGATGTAGTTTTACTTGTAGCTTGAATTCTCTTGGATAATACTTGAAGTAGAAGATCAAAGAAGAGTGTTTTTGATATTATGAACGACCAAGAAGAGGGGGAGGGAGTATTTATAGTGCCTTGGTTTATATTTTTGCTTAGATAAGTGAATACTTGTTTGATTTTTGACCATAAGACTTTCTATGGCTTAAAAGTATACACATGATGCATACTTGGTGCCATATACATTCCAAGGCTCATCACCAAGCCAACAAGGCCTTGGTGAGTCCCCTCTACACGTTTATGGACAAGGAGGGAAGACTAGGTGGATGAATCTTGGCCTTATATAAGTTACAGAGTGAGTTTTGGTCCCGTTAATCGCTAACTGTAAGTCATAAAGTCATGAAACTTAAAACCGGGTATCGTAAAAATGTGAAACTTGAAAGAATGACTAAACTTGTCAATATACTCCATAATAAAATATAAAATGAGTGGTAAGTTCCATCGGGTTGCTCAAACCCTGTTAAAACTGGAAACGCGGGTCTAAAACGCGTAATACGTAAAACGTACGAATATTGTGTAAAATTGAGAAAAGTAAAATGTTACTTTTCTAATAGGATAATAATGAATTAAAATGACTTATAATGTCTAGACTGGGCTCAGTCTAGTGTCAGTTGGTATTTAATGTCTTTTAGACATAAAACCGTAAGCCTAAAAATCAAAGAATGATTTACAAAATTAAAGAATGATTTTTGGTCAAAGGAGGAGGGAAAATATGTTGACTTTTCCAAATTATGAAAGTTTCTAATCATCTCAGAAAATGCGGTGCAGGTATAGGGTAAGGTTACGGATAAGTAAAAGTACTTATAACGTAATTTTCTGTTTTTCACGGCCCAGGGTCTATTTGGTAACATTTTTCTTAATCATCAAAAATTCTCTAATTAATCATGAGTGTAACAAACATTTATCTGATGCGGGGAAAATTGACGCGGTTGGTTTTCGTTGTGCGTAGGATTTGTAAACGACGTTTAAGCCAAACGTGTAGTTCCTTAATAACTTTCGCGAAAATGATCTGATGAGTGTCAAACTTTTATTTTATCATGGAAATGATTTATCACATGAGAATATGAAATAAAAATTAAATTTTGGAAATGAATAGTGAAAGTGAATAGTAAAAATGAATAGTGAAATTTTCGGGAATAGAAATTAACCTGAAAATGCGAATTGTTACAGTCTCTACCCCTTAAGGGAACTTCGTCCCGAAGTTCTGTGTGTGTTATATGTTGGAGTGGTGTCGATGAAGATGTGTGGTTACTTATGAGGACTAGAGTCTGGAATTACCAGTGATGTAGTTTGATTTGTCTCAGAATACGGTGTGTCAATAGAAATTGATAACATAGTTGAATATCAATAGAGATTCATATAATAATCGAATATCAAAGGAAATTGATATAGCAGTCGAATATTAAAAGAAATTGATATAGTAGTTGAACAAAAATTGATATAGTAGTCGAAATTTAAAATAGAAATTGAGATTGTAGTTGAGTATCAATGACAATTGATATGGTAGTCGAATAGAAATTGGTATAGTAGTTGAATTTCAATAGGAATCGTAATTGGATCAAGTCTTGTTTGAATACGTTGTTGGACCAAGTTTTTATTTGAATTGTACGGCTGCCCATGCATATGGCTACATGGCCCCGTAATGAGTTATGTATGAATGCCCATGCATATGGCTACATGGCCCCGTAATGAGTTCTGTACGGCTGCCCATGCATATGGCTACATGGCCTCGCAATGAGTTCTGTACGACTGCCCATGCATATGGCTACATAATGAGTTCTGTACGGCTGCCCATGCATATGGCTACATGACCCCGAAATGAGTTCTGTACGGCTGCCAATGCATATGGCTACATGGCCTCGCAATGAGTTCTGTACGACTGCCCATGCATATGGCTACATGGCCCCATAATGAGTTCTGTACGGCTGCCCATGCATATGGCTACATGGCCTCGCAATGAGTTATGTACTACTGCCCATGCATACGGCTACATGGCCCCGTAATGAGTTCTGTACGGCTGCCCATACATACGGCTACATAGCCTCGCAATAAGTTCTGTACGATTGCCCATGCATATGGCTACATGGCCCCGTAATGAGTTCTGTACGGCTGCCTATGCATATGGCTACATGGCCCCGTAATGAGTTCTGTATGTTATTGCACAATCATTATGAAAACCAAAATGTAAATCTCGTACTAATGGAAATTGGGATAGTTGTTGCAATCATAGCCTAGTAGGTAATCTGTTGTTGTACCTAGTGTTCATTGACTTCATACTTATGTTATTTCGGATACAAATAAGCCCACTTGTTTATAATTCTTTATTTACATAAAGAGGCATCCCAAACAATGTAAATAAAGGAATATAAACTTATGGTTCGGTGATTTACAATTTCTTTATTTAAATGAAAAGGCATCCCAATCCATTCAAATAAGGACATTATAAATCATCCTACCTAAGAATTCCCGACACAATATTCATACTTAGCCGGTGAGTTACAAGGTAGTGTATTACGAGATGATACTGGTGTTCCAAAAGTACGAAATGAATATTCATACTCATCATCGGAGATGGAGAGTAAGATAATCGGGGGGAAATTGACGTAGTGTTCAAAATAGTTGGTGAGCAGAGAGTTGTGAAATAAGCATGATTTTTTATGGGAAATGATAGAATAATTACGTTGGAAGTTTAAAGGCATAACACATGATAGTATAAAACAATAGTTTTATTCATACAACGTTGGTTGATTTACAAAATCGAAACCTATTACAAGCTTCTTCAAAATTTACTAACTGATACTTTCAGTTTACTAATTATAACGTTTTTACTATCGCTAGTTTTTACATGGATTTCATAACATTTACTAACTGAGTCTAATCAGTTTAGCAATACAAAAGATAACTAGTATCATCACACTAGTCTATTGCGGGATAGAAGGTCCTAGCAGCTCTGATTGATTGGCAACTTCTTGGTTTAGTGTGTCATGGAGGTACGAGTCGATGAAGTTTGAGAGGCTATAGTGTCCATGCTGACTTTCTTGTTGGATCAATAGTGGTCGTGATACGATCTATAATGAGTGATCCAACTCATCACATGTAGGGATATAAAAGTAAAGTGATAGTGGTGCTAGTACATATTTGTATTCATCATCCTCCTCGGAGTCTGACTCAACCCAATTTTGTTCAAAATAATTAGAAGTATTCGACGCAAAATTAGTTGGCATTGGTTCCTCCTCTTCTTCGTCGGTTAAATCTTCGAAAGGTTCTTATTCGTCATCATAAGCGAAGGCATTTACGAAGTTAAATCCGAACTCGGGTAAGGGTGGTAAAACTTGGAAGTTATTAGGTAGAGTGGGAACATAATCGGGAGAAGTGGGTGCACACATGGTTTCTATGTGAAGAATTACAATGTTAAGATCTAACGTTGATGGGGAGTGCTCAAAATATGACAAGCGTGTATATATCAATATACTAATATGTTCATGTAGCATAACATGTTTACGGGGAAATGCTCAATTATGCTAAGGGTACATATATCCATATGCTAACATGTTTGTGTAATATAAAATGCCTAAAATGTCCATAATCGTTTGGAGGATGGAAGGCACGGAGAGCGGAAGGCAATAAAATGTTTTTGCTTGTATGTGTGGTTATAGTTTAGGTCTTAATTAGACCCGTTTCTCTATAACCATGGCTCTGATACCAATCTGTAACACCCCCAATTTCGTGATACGCAGCGGAATTCAAACTGGGTGTTACTCGACGGCACAACAGTCATAATAATAGAAAACGAACTGTAATTGAGTCATTTTAAAAGATTTATCATTCGCATTATATAAATATCAGAGATTACAAAATGAGGTCCCAGATGGTTCCATGTTTACAAATTACATTAAATGAGTTTTCGAATGATAATAAAATTTATAGCCCTCTTGAATATCCGTGCTCCTCCGTGCCAGCCTTGTTCATTATGAACCTAAAAATACATGCTAAAGTGTCAACACGAGGTTGGTGAGTTCATAGAGTTTCGTGACAAAAATGTAATGTAAAACATTTAAATGAAGATTTCCCAGCAAAGGCATCGTAAATCCACTCAGTTCCAAGTCCCGCCCATACAAGACTTGCAACCTGTGTGTTTACAACCCACTGCCAAATATGATCTGGTTTATATGAACAAAAGTAATACTTGTATCTAGATTCAAAGATAAATGTAGCAATACCGCTATGTAAACAATTTTGACAAAGATGCCATATAAATAATGATGACAATGAAGTGGAAGCCATAATATTACGTTTTTGAATACTAGTGCAATGGGAAGATAATGAAGTATGTAACATGTAAACACATAAAGCATTTGAGTAAACCATAAACATTGAGTAAGGCAATTGGTGTTTAAGTAAACAAGTAGCATGTTCAAGTAAAACAAGTATTGCATTCATATAAAAATGCGCATGTATTCTCCCCCAAAGAGTTGAAAATATGAAAAGAGGGGTTATGACTCACCTTAAGTTATGTAGTGAGAAATGAAAATGGTAATCGAATCGCAAAAGTCTCTAAGAGCAACCAATAATAGAACGTTGCTAGTTAGGTTTGAAGTAATGTCAAAGAATATGAAGAATTGCCTATATATGTCTTGCATATTGTTCATGATGTAGTACTTAGTATATAGTGTAAGTCTTTGAATAAAAGTGGTTTATGAAACATGTATAGTTTGTATATCTCTTACTACCGTTCGGGCCATCATAATTCAGAGGTCATGTAGTAAACGTTCGAGGAGCTAGGACACTTTAATTCGTAAATCCAGCAACTCGTCGATCCGTTTACCCAAATAAAACCCCTCACATGAAGCTCCCTAGTGTTGTAGTATTCGATAGAAAATATATGTTTTTGATCTTTAAAGGTTACATGACCGAATAGTTGAATAAACTTAGGAAAGTTTACTTTAAATGAAGATTGTTATTATCAATGAGTTTCTTAAGCCTAGAATGGATATTACTTGCAAAGTTTCATGGTCATTTGATGGAGTATATCCAAATTGGTTGATTATGTTACAACTAACACTTTAGTTCATGTTTTCGACTTAGAAAGTTAGGAAAGTTTACTTTAAATCAAGATTGTTATTATCAATGAGTTTCTTAAGCCTAGAATGGATATTACTTGCAAAGTTTCATGGTCATTTGATGGAGTAGATCCAAATTGGTTGATTATGTTACAACTAACACTTTAGTTCATGTTTTCGACTTAGAAAGTTATATGGTCTTTAGCCGTGACTTTGATCATTGCTACCATGGTCTTGAGACTCATCCTTGGCCTTAGCCATGGTTGTGGTCTTGGCTTTAAGGTCATTAGACCTCTTGGTTTTACTTAGTCATAACAAATACATGGCAATTTGGTATTAAAAAGGGGCTGTTAAGAATTTGAAGGAAAATATCACTCGTTATGCGTTTTCGGGGTTCGAGCTTCTTTACTCCTGAACGAAAACGTCGTTCCGAACAACTTTTGTGTTTTAAATTTTTGATGAAACGGACCAGAAGTCCTCAAAAAAAATCCAAATTTTGATCAGAATGCTATTTTGGCAGATTCGGCATTTTGGTTTTGCTAACTTCTTTTGGCCGTATCTTTTGACTCGTATACTCGTTTTAGGTTGTTCAAGTTGCTATGTTTTCCTTGTAAAGTCCTCTTTAACAGTAGGTAAGTGTCCAATATCATGGTTATACTATTTTGGTCGAATTTCACAATATATATCACTAGTTTTCTTGTTTATGTCCATTTAGCTAACATATGGTTCCCTTAACTTGTTTTAAAGTTTTTGTACATCATGAACACAATATAAAGATCATATATAGCATAAATGAAGTATAATAAGCATGAGAATGATATTGAGCAAGAAAGTGTATTAGGGTTTCTTACAACTTTAGGCTTTCTAAGAAAGGAAAGTAACAAGTAAGGATATGACTTTGATTGAACAAGCTTCTCTTCACTTTAGCAATCCTTCTACACCCTTGTATTCTTGAAGGATTTGTGATGAGGTTTTAGGTGACTTGAGTGGATTTAAACTCAAGAGGATCACCTAAACTTGCAAGGAATTGATGTAGTTTTACTTGTAGCTTGAATTTTCTTGGATAATACTTGAAGTAGAAGATCAAAGAAGAGTGTTTTTGATATTATGAACGACCAAGAAGAGGGGGAGGGAGTATTTATAGTGCATTGGTTTATATTTTTGCTTAGATAAGTGAATACTTGTTTGATTTTTGACCATAAGACTTTCTATGGCTTAAAAGTATACACATGATGCATACTTGGTTGTTTTTAGGCCATATACATTCCAAGGCTCATCACCAAGCCAAAAAAGCCTTGGGGAGTCCCTTCTACACGTTTATGGACAAGGAGGGAAGACTAGGTGGATGAATCTTGGCCTTATATAAGTTACGGAGTGAGTTTTGGTCCTGTTAATCGCTAACTGTAAGTCATAAAGTCATGAAACTTAAAACCGGGTATCGTAAAAATGTGAAACTTGAAAGAATGACTAAACTTGTCAATATACTCCATAATAAAATATAAAATGAGTGGTAAGTTCCATCGGGTTGCTCAAACCCTGTTAAAACTGGAAACGCGGGTCTAAAACGCGTAATACGTAAAACGTACGAATATTGTGTAAAATTGAGAAAAGTAAAATGTTACTTTTCTAATAGGATAATAATGAATTAAAATGACTTATAATGTCTAGACTGGGCTCAGTCTAGTGTCGGTTGGTATTTAATGTCTTTTAGACATAAAACCGTAAGCCTAAAAATCAAAGAATGATTTACAAAATTAAAGAATGATTTTTGGTCAAAGGAGGAGGGAACATATGTTGACTTTTCCAAATTATGAAAGTTTCTAATCGTCTCAGAAAATGCGGTGCAGGTATAGGGTAAGGTTACGGATAAGTAAAAGTACTTAAAACGTAATTTTCTGTTTTTCACGGCCCAGGGTCTATTTGGTAACATTTTTCTTAATCATCAAAAATTCTCTAATTAATCATGAGTGTAACAAACATTTATCGGATGTGGGGAAAATTGACGCGGTTGGTTTTCGTTGTGCGTAGGATTTTTAAACGACGTTTAAGCCAAACGTGTAGTTCCTTAATAACTTTCGCGAAAATGATCTGATGAGTGTCAAACTTTTATTTTATCACGGAAATGATTTATCACACGAGAATATGAAATAAAAATTAAATTTTGGAAAATGAATAGTGAAAGTGAATAGCAAAAATGAATAGTGAAATTTTCGGAAATAGAAATTAACCTGAAAATGCGAATTGTTACAAAATAGTGTACAAGCCAAGTTCTAAAGTTTACTAGTCACATGCACAAAAATTGTTTTAGCAAATAAAGTTATGTGTGCAGCTATGCAACTTAGATTTAACAAAAACATGCTAAAAATTTTAAATTTTGATATATTAAGTATAGATAAGCATATTTTTGAAATTCTAGGACAAGTAAGCGTTCTAATTCTCCATCCCCCCCCCCCCCCACTTAAGTTAAACAACGTCCTCGTTGTTTGTATTAAAAGTTAAAATCTGGAAATTAAAATAATTAGAACGGAAAACTTCTTTGAGATTTGCGAAAATATCGTTATGATTTTAACGATTAGTGACTTGTAGAACCTTCGTCAAGAAGTTATCGTTTTCAAAAACTTATAAAACACAAAAATATTTTCCTTTTCTTTTGTATATATACTTATCATATAAAAATACAAAAAGATTTTTCGGTTTTCTTTGTTTAAATTAAAATAAACATAAAAAACAACCGCCGAAAACCAAGGCAGAACACCTACCAACTGGGGGTGTGAACATTTATAAGTTCCCAAACCAAAGATCAAAACTTGCTTTTGTATCACTTGCGTTTTGGAAAATTTTTAAATGATAAACAAACTTTAAGAGGATTCGAAACGGTATAGGGGGATCCAACGAACTTCGCCCTAGTGAGAGATCCATTCTTCTCTCCCGCTCCTTTGTGCGTTTGTCTTTAAAAGTTAACCTTGCCTTTGTAACTATTGGTTTAAGTTCACGATTGTCTTTTAAGTTGGTATTGTTTTAATTGAGTTGTTTTTTATAGTGCATGCGCACTCGTTCGTCTACGTCAACAAGTCCTTTACAATCACTCAACAACATTCCAAGAAGAAGGCGTAATGGACGACGTACCAATCCAATAGTCGAACCCGAGATTCGTACTATTCCTCCAAACATGGCCGATAATTGTACCATGTTCGAGCTTCTCCATGCACCCACCGAGGGTTATGGAGAGGCCATCGTTGTTCCGGCCATCGTTGACGATAATTTTGAACTCAAGACCGGGTTGCTACAATTAGTAACTTCGAGTCAATACTTCGGTTTTGAGAGGGACGATCCTCATTCTCACATTCGATGGTTTAACAAGATCACATCCACCATCAAATACAAAAACGTCCCTCAATAAGCTATCAAGCTTCTTCTTTTTCCTTTCTCTCTCGAGGGTACGACCCAGATTTGGCTTGAAAAACAACCCCCTCGTTCTATTGAGACATGGGAAGACCTCGTGTCAAAATTTGTGAATGAATTCTTTCCCCCGTCTAAAACAACAAGCTTAAAGAATGAAATCACAAAGTTTACTCAAAACTTTGATTAGTCTTTTAGCGAGGCGTGAGATCGTTTTAAGGATTTACTTCGCAAGTGTCCTCATCATGGTTTTTCCGAATTGCACCAAATTGATACTTTCTACAATGGTTTGAACCAAACCGATCAAGATTCTTTGAACAATGCCGCGGGTGGAAATCTCTTGAATCGGACTCCTACAGATGCTTTAGCTATAATTGAAAACAAGTCTAAGGTTTGAACTTCCCGAAACAAGTCCATTGTTTCCCAAGTGAATGCAACCTCGTCTAGATCATCTCCCGTGAAAAATTCTAGCACCAATGCTAAGATTGACAAACTCACGGAAGCTATTCAAGCATTGGTTCTTTCCAAGCAAAAGAAACTATCATCACCACAAACTTCTTCACCCGCTCAAGTCAAAGCGGTTGATGAGACTTGTGTCTCTTGTGGTGGACCTCATGCATATTACAATTGTACTGCCACCGATGGTAGTCAATTTGATGTAAAAGCCGTAGCCGGGTCTTAAAATCAAGGAGGTAACCAATACCGTCCTCAAGTTGACCTGAACTATCGTGCTAGCAATCAAAATGGTCCACCCGGCTTTTCTCAACCTAATAATCCAAATCGATTCAATCATAATCAACAACAAAGAAATCAAAATGTTCAAAATCAATTTCATACCCCGATTAACCAAATTCCAAACCAAGGGGTAAATTTCAATCAAGGTTTTCAAGCTCCTAATTACCAAGCTCCTAATGTTGCTTCAAGTGAGCTTGCTAACTACATCAAAGCAAATGAGGCTAACATGAGGGGAATGCAAAATCAAATCAACACTTTGAAGAATGATTTTCAATCTTCAATGTCGAGACAAGGTAATGAGCTTAAAAATGAACTTCAAAACACTAATCACAAGATTGAACAATCTCAAAGCAAGATTGAGAAAATGTTTGCTAGTCTTATGAATCAAATGAATCAAGCTTCTACTTCGGGTACTCTCTCGAGAAATACCATTCCCAACCCGAAGGGTGAATTGAAAGCTATTACCACTCATAGTGGTAAAGCTTATGATGGACCCTCGACTCCTATTCCTCCACCAATGAAGGAAGCGGAACGAGAACCCGAGGTTACAAAGGACAAGGTGCAACCCTCAAGCTCACGAAGTACCGCACACGACCAACCTTCGGTCGATCAAACTTCAAGTCCCGAGTTTGATTTTCCAAAGAGCATTCCTAAGCCTTCAATCCCATATCCTTCGAGACTTAGTGATAAAAAAAACTCCGTGATCAAACTAATAATCAAATGAAGAAGTTACTTGAGATATTTCAAAAGTTACACTTTGACATTAGTTTCGCGGATGCTCTTCTCTATATGCCCAAGTTTGCTTCCACTTTCAAGAGTCTTCTAAGTAACAAAGAGAAATTGTTTGAGCTCACTAAAACTCGTTTGAATGAAAATTGTTCGGTGGTGCTTACAAAGAAACTTCCTGAAAAGTTAGGAGACCCCGGGAAATTTCTCATTCCATGTGATTTCCAAAAGCTAGAAGAGTGCTTCGCCTTGGCCGATCTTGGCGCTAGCATAAATCTCATGCCTTTCTCTATTTGGAAAAAGCTTTCACTTCCCGAGCTTACACCAACACGAATAACTCTAGAATTAGCAACCCGAACGGTTACGGTTCCAAAGGGTATTGCTGAAGATGTCTTTGTGAAGGTTCGCAAGTTCCATTTCCCTGCCGATTTCGTAGTCGTTGATTTTGATGCCGATCCTCGTGTTCCCCTCATTTTGGGAAGACCATTTTTGAAAACGGCTCGTGCACTAATCGACGTCTTTGAAGGTGCAATGACTCTAAGAGTTGGTGATGAAAAATTGGTCATTAACATTGAAAACACTTCAAAAGATCTTCTCGACCTTGAACGAGAAGCAATTAACCAAATTGATGTCATTGATGTTGCATGCGATGAATACTTTGAAGAAGTGTTAAATGTGCAAGGATCAATTGATTCTACCATCGATGTCTCTTCCCCCTCTCTCACTCCATTTGAGGGAGGTGACTTCATTTTGGAAGAGATTGAAGCTTGTTTATCATGTGATTCTCGTGTTGATCATGATTCTATCAATCCCGAGGAAGACATACTTCTCCTTGAAAAGTTACTCAATGATGATCCATCATTTCTTCCTCCAAAAGAACTTCATAATGAGGAAGTCAAAAATGTTGAAAAAACTGATGATTTTCCTGAGGCCGAACTTAAGGACTTACCGCCTCATCTCGAGTATGCATTTTTGGAGGGTGACGATAAGTTACCCATCATTATTGCTAAAGACTTGAATGAGAATGACAAAACCGCTCTCATCAAAGTTTTAAAGTCACACAAGCGAGCAATTGCTTGGAAACTTTCCGACATCAAGGGTATTAACCCGGAATTTTGTATGCACAAGATTTTGATAGAGGATGACTTTAAACCGGCGGTTCAACAACAAATAAGGGTCAATCCAAAAATCCACGAGGTTATCAAACAAGAAGTCATAAAACTTCTTGATGCCGGATTGATTTACCCTATCTCGGATAGTCCTTGGGTGAGTCCCATTCATTGTGTGCCCAAGAAGGGTGGTATTACGGTTGTTAAAAATGATTATAATGAGTTGATTCCTACTCGATTGATAACGGGATGGCGTGTTTGCATTGAATATCGAAAGTTGAATGACGCCACCCGTAAAGACCACTTTCCTCTACCTTTCATGGACCAAATGCTCGAAAGATTGGCGGGAAACGAATACTATTGTTTCCTTGACGGTTTTTCGAGTTACTTCCAAATTCCCAATGATCTGCAAGATCAATATAAAATGACTTTCACGTGCCCATACAGAACATTTGCCTATCGACGTATGCCTTTTGGTTTGTGCAATGCTCCGGGCACGTTTCAAAGATGCACGATGGTCATTTTTCACGACATGATCGAGAAAACAATGGAGGTCTTCATGGAAGATTTTTCGGTCGTTGGGAATTCATTTGCTTCAACGTTGTGAAGATACAAATCTTTGTCTAAATTGGGAGAAAAGTCATTTCATGGTCAAGGAAGGCATTGTCCTTGGCCATAAGATTTCTAAGAGCGGGATTGAGGTTGACAAAGCTAAAATCGATGTCATTGCTAAACTACCTCCTCCCACAACTGTTAAAGGTGTTCGGAGTTTTCTGGGTCATGCCGGATTTTATCGTAGATTTATCCAAGATTTTTCAAAAATAGCCCGGCCTATGACCCGACTTCTTGAAAAAGAAACTCCATTTGTCTTTTCCGATGAGTGCATTGAAGCTTTTCAAACATTCAAGAAAAAGCTCACTGAAGCACCTATCTTAGTTTCCCTCGACTTGGACCTTCCATTTGAGCTTATGTGCAACTCAAGCGATTTTGCCATAGGTGCGGTCTTGGGCAACGTAAAACCAAGTATCTTCAGCCTATATGTAACACTCCCAGTTTTGAAAACATGCAGCGGAAATTTGATTGGGTGTTACTTCATAGCGCACAGTTTATTAGTAGAAAATGATTTGTCATTTTAGTCATTTTAAAGATCTATCACTCGAATATGAACACCAGAGTTTTAAAAGAGGTCCCCATTTGTCCCAAAGTTTATTAAATCAGTTTTCGAATGATAAGAAAATTTATAGCCTTTATAAGTATCCGTGCTCCTCCGTGCATCCTTGCTCATTATGGACCTGAGATAAACACATGCTAAAAGTGTCAACACAAAGGTTGGTGAGTTCATAGAGTTTATAGTTTCAAATATCGATTTCCAAAATCAAAGAGTTTATGAGTCCAAAGTATTTATAATAACAGTTGATTATCAAATTAAAGTGTGAGTAAATCCATAATATTCATAGCTTAAATCGTTGATTTATCAAAATCAGAAAATGAGTGATTTCCTTAATCAATTTTATACAAATTAATCCGTTGGTTTGCCCTTCACCGGGTCAACACCAAAATAGTAGTTTGTTTGACCGAATCGGGTCAACACCAAAATATTAGTTCGTTTGCCAATTATTAGTATTTTTTCCTGCTATATAGTGAACACAATCTCGGGGTTTGATAAAACAGTGGGCTACAACATTGTACGCCCCTAACATCAGTCATTGTAGTGTTACATTATTACCGTTCTATTGCCCTAAGCTCATGACACGCAACGATTAACAGACATCAAAATAACCATAATAATGATGTGAAATAGTGGCCCTCGGGATAGGTATTTACCAGTAACCTATGAAATCAAATAAAGTGCATTTGGTGGCTTTCCTCTAGCGACCAAATGGGGATTGTCAATCCCTAATAGATCTATCCACAATTATTTACGTTCACCCTACAAGTGATTAAGGCGCATGATCGAGGGACTTTTGGTAATAGGTAACTTAGGCAATAGAGATCAAATATAGCATATCGTTGAAAAATTACTTGTAATCATGTCTATAGCAGGTATCTCCTTATGAGATATAAAAATGTGTAAACTAGTAAAGTTTATATGTAATATAATCCTGTATTTAATTAATGAATACTTGTAAAAGTAAAAACAGTAGTTAAGCATGTATCTCCCCCAAAAACGTTTATAAATCATTGTAAAACAAGTAAGAGTAGGGGCTATGACTCACCTTGGAAGGTAGTGACGTAAGTAACACATCGGTGCCAAAGAGTATGGCCGAAAGAGTAACATAAGTGATGTCAAGATTTGGAGCATAATGATATTGAATTCGGCACGACAACTTATCAAAAGGAGAAGTGAGATGAGGTGGTGGAGGTGGCAGCACACGACAGCAAGCACAAGAAGGAGGTGAGAAGCCTTTAAACTCTTGAAAAGAAGAGGTCTTGAAGAAGAAAAGAACCAAGAACAATATAGCACCAAAGATCTTTAATCTTGTACTAAATCTTTAACTAGAAATTCAAACACAAAGGGTGTGTTTGTTCTTGGGTAGTCACGGCAACAGCAACAACAATGGAAGAAAAGAGAGAGCACATTTTTGATGAAGTTTTGATGGTGATATCCTCTATGTTCTAGTTTTAGGCTTATATATATAGGAGGCAAGTTGGGAGTTATATGGTTTATAGGTTACATTTGAGGGAGTAACAAGTGAGGGAGGTGGTGTAAGAGTTTTGCACATGGTTTCTTAGGTTGTATTTGAGGTAGCAACAAGTGAGGAAGGGTGAAGGTGTAAGAAGGTACATGTAGTAGTACCCAAGTTGAGTCCAGGTCGTATTTTACAGATAACGGCCTAATATTGCATTTTTGGTTTAAAATCTCGCGAGTCTAGACGTAAAACATTATTTCGGACAAGTTTCGTGCTTTACACTTTTCTTGGTTCGGACCAGAAGAGCCTTAAAATTGGGATTTAAATTCGTTACAGAAAGTTGGTGGTTTATTAGAATTTATACGAAGTGTCATTGGAACAAAGTTATTATTTGTGTCAAATTGAGATGAAACGTGTAAGGTGTCTTAACTTTATCAATATTCTAGTATAGTAATTATATTTAAAAGTTGGTAACAATTGTCATTCATGGTTCTTAGAAGCATGGAAACTAGAGTTGTGAAATAAAAGAGGTATGTCGTGTGTAAAAGTTACGATCAACTGAGCCAAAGCAAACATGTACTTGTGACTTGTAAAAATAATAGTTAGAGGTGTGCTTGGGCTGTGGAGTTTGGTAAGCTTGTTAGTGAATCAGGTCCAAAGGAAGGGAGCCAAGAAATAAGGAGTCCATTTGGTTGATGAGTGAGGGGTTATAGCCTTTTGGTTCTTAGCGGTCCATTATTATTAGTGAGTATACATGAGAATTTTTGTAGGCTCGGGATTTATATAAATTGTATTTGGTAATTATTGAAACGTATAATTATTAAGTATCAATGTTTTAAGTCTTGTATGGTATCTAGGTTATTAAGGTTCAGGTGTAAAACGTGTTAATCGTAGGAAAATTTTACCGGATGTTATATTACCTACCCGTTAAACTGAATCCCGTCCCGGGATTCTAGTCTAAGGTAGCTGTAAAGGTGAGTGGAAAGGGTGAACAAATAGTCATTCCTAACGATCTAACTCCTGAGCGGTTTTAATTGTTCTTTCCAGCTTAACGTATCTACTACTACATTAGCTTCTTCTTTTTAATTGTTCTTTCCAGCTTAACGTATCTACTACCACATTAACTTTTTCCTTGATGATGACGGATCTCATAGTCATAATTGCTGAGTAGTTCTAACTAGTGACGTTGTCTTATGTTCAATTGCTTTTGATTAACTTGACTTAAGAAACAATTCCATTTTGAATGAAGATTTTTTTTTAACCTGTTTTGAAGATAAACATGGTTCACAATATCTTGTTTTGTGAACATCAAGATCTTCGCGGGTAACCTACCCGTTAAACAAGTTGGTCGTTAACAGATTTTTAATAATAATAGTTTTCAAGTGGAAACTTGTTGAATGAAGAGAAAGTTGCTGAACTTCAGCTTTTGTAAAGAGAAAACTTGTTACATATAGTTTTAAGTGACAACACGGTATTTGGTTCCAAGCTTTTGTAGATGATGAATCTGTTTGTTCCTTAGCAATCCCATATCTTGAATTTTTATTAGAGAAATTTATAGATTTTGATGGATTTCAGGTGAAACAACGTAAAGTTGTGAAAGGTTCAGAGATCACTATATCACTCATAGTGTCGGAGAAGTAAGAGAGACCATTGTAATCACATACAATGTCTTGAAGAGGTTTCATAAATCGCCAGAATGTAAAAGTAAGTACATGATTGAAGAAATGTGGTTGTGCCGTAATGCCGTAGAAGAAAATCGTGAGTCTTAGGCTAAAGTTTTAGTGCTTCTCATACCACTCGTGGTCCTAACCATTTGTGTGGATGAAAATATGGAGATGAAAGCTAGTATGGCAATAAAATAAAAGTTATGCTTTATGAACTTTAATGATCCTCGATTTCATACGCATGCCATTTCAGATACAATTAAGCCCACTTATTTATAATTCGTTATTTACATAGAGAAGCGTCCCAAACGATGTAAATAACGAAGTATAAACTTATGGTTCGGCGGTTTACAATTTCTTTATTTCAATAAAAAGGCGTCCCAATCCATTCAAATAAAGACATTGTAAATCATCCTACTTAAGAATTTCTGACTCAACACTCATACTAATCGACAAGGTAATGCGCAGATTTTTCCAAGAGTACAAAAAGAATATGTCATATGCATCTATAAAGATGAGAGCGAGATAATTAAGGAGGATTGGTATAGTACTCAGAACAGTTGGTAAGCATATATATCAATATATTAGAGTGTTGGTGTAGCATAACTATCTAGAAGTCACATAATCGTCTGGCGGATGGAAAGCACGGAGAGCGTAAGGCTATTAAATGTTTCGTTTTGTAAAACGGTTATAGTTCGGATCTAACTTAGACCCATTTTGCTATAACCAAGGCTCTGAATACCAATATGTAACACCCCCAGTTTTGAAAAGATGCAGCGGAAATTTGATTGGGTGTTACTTCATAGCGCACAGTTTATTAGTAGAAAATGATTTATCATTTTAGTCATTTTAAAGATCTATCATTCGAATATGAACACCAGAGTTTTAAAAGAGGTCCCCATTTGTCCCAAAGTTTATTAAATCAGTTTTTGAATGATAGGAAAATTTATAGCCTTTATAAGTATCCGTGCTCCTCTGTGCCATCCTTGCTCATTATGGACCTGAGATAAACACATGCTAAAAGTGTCAACACAAAGGTTGGTGAGTTCATAGAGTTTATAGTTTCAAATATCGATTTTCAAAATCAAAGAGTTTATGAGTCCAAAGTAGTTATAATAACAGTTGATTATCAAATTAAAGTGTGAGTAAATCCATAATATTCATAGCTTAAATTGTTGAATTATCAAAATCAGAAAATGAGTGATTTCCTTAATCAATTTTATACAAATTAATCCGTTGGTTTGCCCTTCACCGGGTCAACACCAAAATAGTAGTTTGTTTGACCGAATCGGGTCAACACCAAAATATTAGTTCGTTTGCCAATTATTAGTAGTTTTTCCTGCTATATAGTGAACACAATCTCGGGGTTTGATAAAACAGTGGGCTACAACATTGTACGCCCCTAACATCAGTCATTGTAGTGCTACATTATTACCGTTCTATTGCCCTAAGCTCATGACACACAACGATTAACAGACATCAAAATAACCATAATAATGATGTGAAATAGTGGCCCTTGGGATAGGTATTTACCAGTAATCTATGAAATCAAATAAAGTGCATTTGGTGGCTTTCCTCTAGCGACCAAATGGGGATTGTCAATCCCTAATAGATCTATCCACAATTATTTACGTTCACCCTACAAGTGATTAAGGCGCATGATCGAGGGACTTTTAGTAATAGGTAACTTAGGCAATAGAGATCAAATATAGCATATCGTTGAAAAATCACTTGTAATCATGTCTATAGCAGGTATCTCCTTATGAGATATAAAAATGTGTAAACTAGTAAAGTTTATATGTAATATAATCCTGTATTTAATTAATGAATACTTGTAAAAGTAAAAACAGTAGTTAAGCATGTATCTCCCCCAAAAACGTTTATAAACCATTGTAAAACAAGTAAGAGTAGGGGCTATGACTCACCTTGGAAGGTAGTGACGTAAGTAACACATCGGTGCCAAAGAGTATGGCCGAAAGAGTAACATAAGTGATGTCAAGAATTGGAGCATAATGATATTGAATTCGGCACGACAACTTATCAAAAGGAAGAAGTGAGATGAGGTGGTGGAGGTGGCAGCACATGGCAGCAAGCACAAGAAGGAGGTGAGAGGCCTTTAAACTCTTGAAAAGAAGAGGTCTTGAAGAAGAAAAGAACCAAGAACAATATAGCACCAATGATCTTTAATCTTGTACTAAATCTTTAACTAGAAATTCAAACACAAAGGGTGTGTTTGTTCTTGGGTAGTCACGGCAGCAGCAACAACAATGGAAGAAAAGAGAGAGCACATTTTTGATGAAGTTTTGATGGTGATATCCTCTATGTTCTAGGTTTAGGCTTATATATATAGGAGGCAAGTTGGGAGTTATATGGTTTCTAGGTTACATTTGAGGGAGTAACAAGTGAGGGAGGTGGTGTAAGAGTTTTGCACATGGTTTCTTAGGTTGTATTTGAGGTAGCAACAAGTGAGGAAGGGTGAAGGTGTAAGAAGGTACATGTAGTAGTACCCCCAAGTTGAGTCCAAGTCGTATTTTACAGATAACGGCCTAATATTGCATTTTTGGTTTAAAATCTCGCATGTCTAGACGTAAAACATTATTTCGGACAAGTTTTGTGTTTTACACTTTTCCTGGTTCGGACCAGAAGAGCCTTAAAATTGGGATTTAAATTCGTTACAGAAAGTTGGTGGTTTATTAGAATTTATACGAAGTGTCATTGGAACAAAGTTATTATTTGTGTCAAATTGAGATGAAACGTGTAAGGTGCCTTAACTTGATCAATATTCTAGTATAGTAATTATATTTAAAAGTTGGTAACAATTGTCATTCATGGTTCTTAGAAGCATGGAAACTAGAGTTGTGAAATAAAAGAGGTATGTCGTGTGTAAAAGTTACGATCAACTGAGCCAAAGCAAACATGCACTTGTGACTTGTAAAAATAATAGTTAGAGGTGTGCTTGGGCTGTGGAGTTTGGTGAGCTTGTTAGTGAATCAGGTCCAAAGGAAGGGAGCCAAGAAATAAGGAGTCCATTTGGTTGATGAGTGAGGGGTTATAGCCTTTTGGTTCTTAGCGGTCCATTATTATTAGTGAGTACACATGGGAATTTTTGTAGGCTCGGGATTTATATAAATTGTATTTGGTAATTATTGAAACGTATAATTATTAAGTATCAATGTTTTAAGTCATGTATGGTATCTAGGTTATTAAGGTTCAGGTGTAAACGTCGTTTCAAGGTAAGAGTGAATAACGTTGAAATTGACAAAGTATATAAAAAAATTGTTATGGGTAAAAATGGTTAATTTATGTTGTAATAACGTGTTAATCGTAGGAAAATTTTACCGGATGTTATATTACCTACCCGTTAAACTGAATCCCGTCCCGGGATTCTAGTCTAAGGTAGCTGTAAAGGTGAGTGGAAAGGGTGAACAAATAGTCATTCCTAACGATCTAACTCCTGAGCGGTTTTAATTGTTTTTTCCAGCTTAACGTATCTACTACTACATTAGCTTCTTCTTTTTAATTGTTCTTTCCAGCTTAACGTATCTACTACCACATTAGCTTTTTCCTTGATGATGACGGATCTCATAGTCATAATTGCTGAGTAGTTCTAACTAGTGACGTTGTCTTATGTTCAATTGCTTTTGATTAACTTGACTTAAGAAACAATTCCATTTTTGAATGTGTCTATGTGTTGTAAAAATCATTCAATATGTCTATGTGTTGTTTGATTATATCTTACGCTTGTCTTCTCTTTAACATGCTAGGCTAGGTTTTCTTTGTGTTGCTTAGATGTAATGAAACTTAGATATTGATTATGGGTTGGTTGTTTGTTTATAATTGTTGTGGATGAATGAATTCGATGTTAGACTTAAGAAAACTGGCAGACTTCCAATTGGTAACTTGCTTGAACGTCTTAAGAAACATGATCGGAGGTGTACTACGATATATTGGTTATATTTAATGCATAGGTAACTACTAATGAGGCCATGTTAGGAGCTAGTAGTCGGCTCGACATAGGAAGAGGTAGAAGCTTATAGAGTTAGGGAAGATCATACATGGCCCAACGAATGGTATTAAGGAATATAACCCGTCATCCATGCAAGTATAATAAACTAATCAACCGGTAAAAGATAGCTAGGGAGTAGTGAAATCTAAGTAAACACATTTTCTCTCATTATTGTTTTCGCCATAATTAGTTTAAGTTTAGTTTATTTTATTTTGATTGCATCTGTAGTTATTTGGGTTAGTTGATTAGCAACTAATTCCGCCCACTCCTTCCAAAACCGAGATTTTACTTGCTTTCATTTAAAATATAAAAATACAAAAAGAATCATCCCTCATCTCTAGACCTAGTTTTAGTGAGTTTTAGCCCTAGCAAACACTATTCTTTGAGTTGAATGATCAATCCCCTGGTACTTGTCACTATACTATACTACAACGGTCAGGTACACTGCCTGGTGGGGATTGCAAGCTTCTCGAGATACCTTGAGAGGTAAAACCTTTTGCGAGGGTGCAATTCCACGCATCATTTAGGATTATCTTTTATGCTCTTGTTGTTTGTCCATATGTTTTAGATGTGGAGGCAGACGTAATAGAGGGACTAATCCTATAAAGGCCGGGTGCTATCACTTTTTGTGTTTCGACAGCCACTTTTCCTTTCTCAACAATATTTTCTTTTTCATTTTGCATGGGTAAGGGTGTTGGAGTGACTGGTTTTGTCAAAACATTTTTCACATCGACTTTTGGAACAGATTGAGAAATCGATATTTTTGGTTTAACAACTGGTTTTGAGGTATTTGGTTTATCTGAAGTCGATGGTTTTGCAAACTTAGTATCCACACCCTTCCCTTTTTGACTTTCTAGCTGAGCTCTCAAAAGATCATTTTGCTCTTTTATGTTCTTGAAGGCACGCTCATACGACAGTTTGTCATACTTACATTCTTCGGTTTTACGATCAAGTTGTTTAAAATATGACACATTTTCTTTTTCAAGTTTTACAAGAGCATTTTCATATTTTGAAACAATTTCAGAGGTCTCAGCTCGCAGTCTTACATCGTCTTCAACAGAATATGTTTGTAAAATAATGGACATAATATCAGTAGACAGAACTGCTTCGAAGAGAGAATCATTTAAATTTTCCAAAACATTGATTCTCTCAAAAGATTCATTAGCCTTCTTTATTAGGGATTTGTTGTCCTTAACAAAGTTAGCTGTTTCAGTTAAAAATGCATTTTCAAAATGAATTACTCGAGCATGAATGTTATTAATTTGAGGAGCAAATTCACTTTCAAGAATCTTTTTTAGTTGTAAATGAACCGTGGAATTCCAATTGATCTCATTAACTCTCATTTTAGATTCTAAAGTCGTTTGAAGTTGCCTAATTATGGTTTTAATATCATCAAGATATCCTCTGGCAGCACTTGTGTTAAAAGTGTTGTTTGAAGACATCTGTTCCATGTTTGAAAGCGATTGGGAAGCAACTACTGGTTTAGAAACCAATTTTGAAAAACCTCAGTTTTTAGAGAACTCTGATGGTTGTTTTGTGGAACAAAAGTAATTTCAGACAGTTTGTTTAGTTTGTTGTAATCAATTGGTTTCAAACCCAGATTCTTTTGTTTCATTTTAGTTATGCTCTCTTCGACAAGTTCTATTGTTTCCACATAATCATGAACAATAGGAGGATCATGTTTGGTGTAAATAACATTACCATTATACAAAACATTATGTTCTTCTTGAGCTTTCTTGAGATTACAAGGAATTTTGTTACCAAGAGACATTTTTTGTTTTGTATGGTAAATCGGATCAGTTTGATTAGTAATCATATGAATTGTTTAAATCAATTGACCCGTTTTAACCAACAAGTTTTCTAATTTTTTGATCATATATTCTGACTCTATGGTTTCATCCAAAAGTTTATCTTCTTTCTTTGCAAAGTCCTTTTTCAACTTATCCCGTTCTTTTTCAAGATTGGTATAAGCTGATTTTTGTTTTGAAAGTTGGTTTGTTAAATCAGAAATTTCTTGTTTTAAAGAATTGATGGTTTTTGTTGAACTAATTTCAAGAGTGTCAAATTTATTTTGCAATTCCCTATCTTTAACAAGTAATTTCTTATAACAAATTTCAAATTATGACTCGCGTTTTGTGTTAATTTGAAAACTTTTTGCATTTTCCTTGTATCTCTCAAGCTCAGTGGTCAATTTATCATTCGCGGCCTTAACTTCGCGATTGACCTTTTTAACTTTCTCAATTTCAATGCTAAAATTGTTCAATAATGATTCAAACAGAGCACGTGTTTCCTCATCATTCTCAACATGCTATGAAACGGAGCCTTCATTATCATTCATATCTGGAGTTGCTGAAGGAGTATTGCTACTACTTGGCGTATCTAGGTATGTATCATAAGTGGGTGCTGGAGTCTCAGAATGTTGTTCCTCATGAGGAGACATATCAAATATATCATTATTGTGGCATGTTTTGAAGTTTGATACCTCAGATGGTGCACTGGTGTCATAAACAAGATGTGTGTCTGAAACCGTGTCATACTTAGCCTCCTGAAGATTTGCCATGAAGATGCAGTTCGCATCGATATCCTCTCTATCTTCCATGTCATCCATAAGAGCCATAAAATCATTTTCTTCTGCATTTAACTAAAACCCTGCTTTCTCCTTTTGTGCCAACAACAATGCTTTCTGCAAATACTTTGGATCTTTCTTTTTCGGCTTAGTAGGACAGTTTCTTGCCATATGACCTACACCCTGACAGTTGAAACACTTTACCGGGTTACCCTGCTTCACATTTCCATAATTCCCAACAACTGGAGCTGCAACATTCCCAATCTGATTAGCCATTTCCTGCTTTCCAACGTTTTGACCCCTCTGATTTCCAACAACTTGACCCACCTGATTCCCTGCATAATGACCTGCATTCTGCATATTACCAATGTGAAAATCCAGTAGCATATCCTTGCTGATTCCTAATAACTTCAACCATTTGGCCTCCGTTGCCCATATTGAAACTCGGCTGAGCAATCTGTTTGTTGCGAGTGTTCGATGAAATCCTTTGGTTGTTGTTAGTTGGTGTAGAATAGCATCCTTGGAATGCCTTTGACAGTAGAACAAATGCTTGTGTCAAAGCAGCAGTAGATTCATCATTGTTTGTGAACTTTGGTTCTTGGAATTGTGGTTATTGTTGTTATTGAATAACATGTTGTTGTTGTGGGTAGAATTGTTGTTGTAGAATCACAACATCTTGTGGAATGTATTGTTGTTGCATATAGTTGTGAGTGGAAGATGATTGATGTGGTGTATTCACTGGTAGAGGTGTTGGTGTATTAGCAATTAATGCGAGGGGATCATGCTTTTTTGCAAGTAATTCGACTCTTACTTCATTTCCCTCAGCTTGAATCTGCTTTAAGAAGTCGTACAACTGTTCATAAGTAACTTCATTCAAGTTCTTTGTCTGATAAACAATAGTGACGTATCTTCCCCATTCAGGTTGTAACTCATTCAAGAAGATGGTGTTGTTAGCAATGTTTGTCTGAGTGAGGTTGTGTCTGGATAAGTCATTCATGATCTTACAGAACCTTAGATAATACGACTCTATGGTTTCACTAGGAATTGAAGTGAACTTGCGTAGTTCCTTGAGCAATTGTGTTTCCATTTCCTGTTTCCCGATGTCTGTCCCATACATTAACCTTTTGACTCTTTCCCAGACTGCTTGAGCACTTTCTTCACTATCAACAGTTACATAATTCGTTTCAGGTAGTCCATGAAACAACGAGATGAAATGCCTGATCATCAGCTGCAATTTGTTGTCGGTCTTCTTCAGTGTACTCAGTCTCATTCTGATCTCTGTAGTATGGTTGTATTGGGGGGGAGGGGGTTCCATTAGGATCTCCATGGTCTATTACTTGTCGTAGTTTGAAGGGTCCTTCCAGAATGGAATGAATGAGAAGTTTTTCATTTGGTTTGCTCTTAAGATAGCGCATCATACGACTAGCCCATTGTGAGTAACCACCTTTTGATAACATGGGAGGTCGGTTTTCAGCACCAGCTACAAGAATATCTTGCTGAGTTACCATTGATTGAAGGTATGAGTGATACCGTTGATCTTAGGATCGGTTCAACGATGTAGGAATTGTATTTGGTGTTGGTTACGGGAGGTTGTTGTGGTGAAAATTTGGTCTAAAAACTTAAAAACGTCGATAACTTCCATTCGGAGTGGATTTGGGCCTCGAAGGTTGGGTTGAATGATCTTTAGTTGATTCAACGTGTCATTCTCCTCGGTCTCATGGTCGTTTTGACAGGTCATTCGTTAAAAACGGAGTTATGGTTCAAAAGTTATAGTCGTTTGAAGTCACTGCTCACCGCTCAAAGTTTTGTTTTTATTTATTTATTTATTTATTTTAGTGCATGATAGTATTTTGTTCGTTATAGTTAAAGGATCTATTTTTTTTTAACAAACTAGTAAAACATAACAAAAAAACCGAAATCAAAACTGATAAAACCTGAAACCCAGAAACTCTTATCACGGTTCGATTTCGATTTTTATTCTAAAATACCCGTGGTTACCCGTACCAAATAGTTTTGAGTAGGTTTTAACAATTTTTCGCGTACAAACAATGACTATATGTATTCTAAGTTTAATAATTTTTTACAGGTCTTAATTGATTTAGGTGTTTTTATTTGGTGTTTAACTAAATTGTACGTACCTGTGCACGTGATTAATTATCTCCCGGTAAAAATTCATTAAAGTATAAGTTGAAAATGATTTTTCAATACTTTTTGACATCTTGAAAGACAAACTACAAAACTTGGTTATTTCTATTATTTAGTAGGGGACAGATGTTTTGCCATGGCATTCCACGAAGCAACGTACGTGACTACGTGGTCCAGATCATGTCCAGGTTGTTGCATATTTAAAAAATAAATGAACAGTCGCGAAACAAGGATCTAAGAGAATGAGAGGATTTATTTTTTATTTTTATTTTTTTAATAATAATAATAATAATAATAATAATTATTATTATTATTATTATTATTATTATCTTATTAATAAAATTCGTGATCTACTTTAATAAAAAAAGTCTTAAAGTTTTTTATTTACCACAAAAATTGATACTATTTAAAGCCATCCACTATGGTAAACCTTTTAAAAAGTTTATACTTATGTTATGCTATTAAATTATAAACCCTTTTGTTTTATTAACCTATCCCCACTATGTTATAAACCTTTTCAAGTGATGTAAACTTCACACATAATCAAAGGCATTAAATTATGAAAAGGTTCAATATCCCAGACCTCTTCATAACACATAAGCTTGAAATAGATGCTCACTATGGTTTATAAGTTCTTAGACCTCTTCATCATTTTATAAACATTTTCATAAACTACCATGATCTAAAGTTTTTTACATTGTTTAACTTTAAAGGAAGGGGGGGGGGGGGGGGGGGTTGTCAATTTGATTTTGTAGTGGGGTGCACTTTAATAAATGGTTCTAAAAAAATTTACACTAAAAATTGATATTTTTTGGCGAAGCATGGAGGCCCGCCTCCCCACGAACACTAGGTAGTTTCGCCCCTGACTGTACACGGACTGTAAACGTTATGCTAGGTGCAATAAGGTCGGTCAAGTGAGGGTCAATTTGATTTTGTAGTGGGGTGCACTTTAATAAATGGTTCTAAAAAAATTTATACTAAAAATTGATATTTTTTGGCAAAGCATGGAGGCCCCCCTCCCCACGAACACTAGGTAGTTCCGCCCCTGACTGTACACGGACTGTAAACGTTATGCTAGGTGCAATAAGGTCGGTCAAGTGAGGGTCAAAGAGGGTCGGAGGAGATCGTCCTTGTAGTAGGCTTACCGGTCGCTAAGGGTCGTTTGGTATTTCGGTCGAGAACTTGACTGAGGTTGAGTGTTTGTTTTGTGAGTGTATTTAATTAATTAAAATGTTTTTTTGTAATGTAGGTAATCTTAATGTCTTTAAAAGATCGCATGTAGATCATACGTGAAAAAAAAATAATAATAATAAAAAAATGAGGTGGCAGAAAAAGGTTATGTCATTAAGACCCCAAAATGATGTAACAATAAGGAGTTTTGACCAACATGTACAAACCTTGAAATGTACAGGTCTCACAAAACCCCGGCAGAAAAATTAAAAGTCGCTAGCCTTAGAGTCAACTATGTTTGTTTTCTTATCCACATGCTATATCAATATCTTAATTGTTTGTTGTCATTGTTTATTTTCCACTTGTTAATACTGTGGGCATCCAAGGTTGACACAAGTGGCTCGAATTGAATTTCATTTCATTTTCATATCCATTTGATCATATATATATATATATATAAACGCAACACCAAGGCACTGAAAACAGACCAAGTTCTTGATAGATATATCGTTATCTATGGCTAATTATAAGTCATGGCGATTGATCGAGGCTGCTCTAGTTACCATTCTTTTCTTGGTCGATTTTGGTTTTGCAGAATCACGTATGCACATTCTATCTTGCTATTTTAGATACTGAATATTTGTTACATCTACATTACATTTTCATAGTGCATTACTTGTATTTATATAGTTAGCCTGTGTTCATGTTTTTTTAACTATGCTTATATGTGTGAATATTGTTTTTCTCATGTTTTATTTTCATATTACCAAAGGGCATTTAGCATAGCGATATTTTTCGTTGCCCATTAGTTAAGACAATAAGTGTATTATTAGTGTTTGATGTGTTTGTTCGATATTGTGACACTTCGCCTTAGAAAAAAAGACTGTCCTAAAATATTGACTTACTTTTTTGTATACATGGTTATGCCTTTTAGAAGACCAAAATGAGATTCATATGACTTAAAATGAATCTAACTGAGAAAAGAAAGTTATCCATTGATCAAAACCTTGCTACTTTTTTTTGTATATTTTGCTGCCACCAAGAAATTAAAAAGAAGCTTACAAATTAAGGTGTTAATTTAAATTTTAACGATGTGTTTATTTCTATTCGTATAGCTGGAAACTACACCTTCTTGTATAATGCAACACAAGCTCCTTCGGTTTCATTCTATGATTACATCATCATTGGGGGAGGCACTTCAGGAATCCCATTAGCCACCACTTTATCTGCAAACTACTCGGTTCTATTACTTGAACGTGGTGGCTCACCTTATGACAATGTCAATGTCACTGACGTTGCTAATTTTGGTTTGTACTTCTTGGACAATTCAACGAGTTCTCCGTCACAAGAATTCATAGTAGAAGGTGTTGTAAATTCACGACCTCGTGTCTTAGGTGGTGGTACAGCAATTAACGCGGGTTTTTACTCTCGTGGTGAAGCAAAATTCAATGAGGAGGCTAAATTAACAGATGAAGATTTGATTCTAGATTCTTACGAGTGGGCGGAAAAAGTAATGGTTTCTGAGCCTATTGTGAGGGCATGGCAACAGGCGCTTCATGATGGACTGCTCGAAGCTGGTGTGACACCGGACAACGGGTTTACTTTTGATCATATAGTTGGTACTAAAGTTGGTGGGACTCTTTTTGATCAATTAGGAAAGCGACACTCGGCTGCTGATTTGTTACAATATGCGAACCCTGAGGCGCTGACTGTTTTTCTATATGCAAGTGTACACAAAATCTTATTTAAGACCAATGGTACGTTACTATATGCTCCACGGAATAATTATTTTTGTGATAAGGATATTTCATATTTGGTGACATCTTTACTAACTAATCTTTGGCTTCTGTGACATTTTTAGTGAATTCATTTTTCTTGTAGTACCTATTACAAAATTCTGATTTTTAACACCATGTTAAACTTGTACAGGAACAACGCCAACTGCTTTTGGGGTAGCGTTTGAAGATTCATTAGGAAAAATTCATAGAGCATTTCTGAATGCTGGAGATAATAACGAAATCATATTGTCTGCTGGTGCACTAGGAAGCCCACAACTTTTGGTGTTAAGTGGTATCGGTCCAAAAGAGCAGCTTGATGCCCTCAATATCAGTTGTGTGCTTGAGCAACCTTTTGTTGGTAAAGATGTGGCCGATAACCCCCTTAACGCACTTTTCATCCCTTCTCCCATTGCTGTTGAGAGATCCATAGTCCAAGTTGTTGGTATTACTCCCTTTGGTAGCTACATCGAGGAAGCTGGTGCATCCAATTTTATCTTTGCAAATCCTTTAGCTTACCAACCGTATACCCCTGAGGTATCTACATTATTTAGTATATCAAATAGTAACTAGTAATATTAATATGTTCTTTTAAATTAACATGGGTGACTACGCGACATAGTTAACGTGATGAGTTATATAATTGTACATTTTGTTTCTTTTAATTTGTAGATGGGCGGATTTATATTTGAGAAAGTTAATGGTCCTCTGTCTAAGGGTGAGTTAACGATTGTAACTCGTAATCCAGCTGACAATCCAGCAATAACCTTCAACTACTTCAGTGAACCCGAGGACTTGCAGAAATGCGTGAAGGGGATTGAAACTATTTTGAAAGCTGTAGATTCAGAAGCGTTTTCCGCATACAAATTTGACAATATGACAACGCAAGATATTCTTGATTTTAACATCAGACTACCACAAAACCAGAATGTGCCTACTAGCAATACAAGTACCTCCTTGGAACAACATTGCAAGGACACTGTAAGAACTATGTGGCACTATCATGGTGGGTGTCATATTGGACAAGTAGTTGATGATGATTATAAGGTTATTGGTGTAAATTCTCTTCGAGTTATTGATGGATCAACTATACTTAACTCTCCGGGAACTAATCCTCAAGCCAGTGTGATGATGCTTGGAAGGTAATTTATTATCCAAATATGCATATGTTATTTTAGTTATACAAGTCGTACCATATGTCAATATTTGTTAAGCAAGTATTAGATGATGGTGTTTCGGTTTTAATTTTATGCAGGTACATGGGAGTTACGATACTAAACCAAAGACTTGCGTTGGACAAGCCATATGCAGATTGGTGATCAAGTTAGTGTTAGTCGGTGTTTCTTAGTTGTATGGCATATTTACTGTTATACCACAATGAATAACATCTGGACCTATGTCTAGACAAAATTGAAGTGAAATAAAAAGTTTGTGCATGCTTGTCTTAATTTGTTTATAGCATTATCCCTTATTTTTGAGTCCCTGCTATTCAAAACTTTTGATTTTAGCTATGATTAATTACCGAGTTTCCAAACATGGTCTATATATTTTGGGGTTCTTCTTCAATTATCTTTGATCAATAAAGATGAGCTACAAGTGGACATTTATGCCTTTGCCAAGACTGGTCCTATTCCGGCATGACAAAAGCCCATTGGTCCGCATCCTAAAAGCTGTGTCTAAGGCCCGGTTAAGCCCAATTTTGACTTATTGTGCTTTTCCACTTTGTAAAAGCTAGGATTTACCTCAAGCAAATAGACGGGCTTTTTTACTAACCGCAACTATCACTATATACACAAGTCAATCTCATATGTCTTAAGCAGAAAAAAACCATTTGGTTGGGGAGCTTTTTATACAACATGGGGTGCCATTGAGACACAAGCCCTTTTGCAATCAAATGGACGGCTTAGTTTTTGGGTAAACTTTGTATCCTAAATGCCAGTTATAACGATATAGATAGTGACAAGAGCATGTATGGGAATATGTACGCATCTATAACTATTTAGAACTAACTATATGTCATTTGGCCCATATCATTTCAGTCACCATCGACTATTACTAGTGATTACTATATTTAATACTCGAAGCGATTATGGAGTGGCTGAAACTTCAGTCAAAATAGACTATGTATGTATCCTTAGGAACATTAGTATCAGTCGTCATTTTATGTTAAGGTTTAAGATGGTTATGCTACGGAAATACTAGGGTGGATTTTTGATGTAGAGAAGATAACACAAATTGGACTTGTTGATTGACACGAATACCAGAGAAAAATTCTTCTAATTATTGTTGACTCAACGAATACAGATAATTAGGGCAATTTTCAGTACTGCCAAAAATAGACTTCTCACAAAACTGAAGTAGGCCTCGAAAGACAAACGGGCAAAAAAATAGCCCACAAACAAAGTCCAACAAACCGAGAAAAAACATAAAAACGTAAATAACTCAAAAAATAAAGCGATTTGGGGCCCGAAAGTTTCGTAAACCGACGACATCTGTTTACCACGTCGTTTTCCTCATTCCAATCTTCGATTTGACTGATCATGGGACTGAAATGGATACCGTAGCCAAAGTTATGCTGATTTTAGCGACACCTTTTTAAACAATAGGGCTTGTTCCTCTACGCTTGGGCCTGCATCAATTTTTCTGTTGGATATCATATATTTTAGTAACATTTGAGTCAATGTACACTATGGATCGAGAGGAACAAACATGCATCAAAATCATTGCATATTATGCATTATTCACTTGTAACTTAGGTAAATATGACATTTTAAAGTTTATATTGAGTAAATATGAAATTATCCCTAGGTAAACTACTAAAATGGATTAATCTGTTGCTTGTTGGATATGTTATAGTATTGATGAAATTCTCCCTCCACTTATATGAAGTTAAAAAGTACATGAATAGGTTCCTCTTCCCCTAAGATTTCCTCCGTACCTAGTTTTCTTATATACAAATAAACATAGATTCCGCCAGATTTCAAACACAAATAAGTTTACATGTAAGTCTATTAACATAAAGGAATTCATGGTGTATATATCTAAGCACACAACTAGACCCGTCAAAATTCGCGCTTTTCACCTATTATTACAAATCTGCACATGACTACTATATCCGCGGAATTGCCTCTACTGAAAAGTATCCGCTGAACGTGTTCACACAAATCCAAATTCTCCCCAGTGTGGTTCTCGTGAGATTAAATCAAAATTCATCTATTATCACACTTCATACGTGGATTTATCAATAAATTCCGAGTAATATTATGAACAATCCTCTCATATAAATTCCTATTGAAGATGCTGAAGCGCTATATGTACTCACAAGCTTGTACATTGCGCTATATGTACTCACAAGCTTGTGATCAATATACGCCTGGAACAAATGAATCTCTTCGCCTCCTTGTTGGATTTTCATTGGTTGCTTTGTTGCCCTTTTTCATCATTGCCACAAACTCATCGTAGTTGATCCGACCATCCTGTAAATTTAAGGTCAATAACTTACCCCCAAGATGTCACTATTAGGAGTTTTGGACTCTTGTTTTTATAAGATTACTTACATTATCGGTATCAATCTCGGATACTATTTCTTTTATTTCCCTTTCATCATTCATACCGTATTCACGTATAGCTTGCTCCATTTCTTCTATGGTTATGTACCTGACATCATCGAGTATGATCATATTTAACAATCGTTCTCTCATTTTGCTATTAGAACAGTGGGAGCATGACAAAACCGCAAATTAGAAGCCCAGCTTCTCAATGTAATAACCTCTAACCGTATGAAGTTAGAGACTTGAACAAACATTTTCTTTGTTGATGTGCCCTTATGTTATTTCGTAAAATAGGCAACTTGCGTGAAAACAACACATTTTAATTTTCACATATCTGTTAAATAGGTAAGTACAACAATTTATGCCTGATTCATTGGTATTTTAGGCCAACCTGCCAAAACTAGAACTATCTATAGAGGAGCATGAAAGGTTTACTTACCCGCTGTTATCTTTATCGAAGTATTGGAATGCAGTGTAGAGATGCTCTTCTCTATCCATTCTGTTCATATGCATTGTTGCTGTGATGAACTCGTCGTAGTCTATGGTTCCATTCCCATCTGCATCAGCCTGTTTTATTTTCATTTTTTCAGGTGACCAATGAGGTATTGCAAGTCAGTTCATATATTTTTGGACTAATAAGAACTCAATTAATCATATAGAATCTGTAGCTAAGGATATCTTACAGCTTCCATTAGTTGTTTAACTTCGTTTTCGGTTAGCTTCGTCCCTTGCTTAGAAAGTCCCTGTTTTAGCTCCTCGAGTGTTATTGTTCCACTATTATCAGTATCCATTCCTCTGAACATTTCCTTCAAGCCCATGATTTCTTCCTCCGAGAGGCATCCTGCAATAACCTACTCAATAGAAAAATAGTGCAAAATCAGATGTATAGTTTTGTTCTTCCATGTTCAGTTTCATTGAAGCTGAAAAATACAACGCGCTCCTTCATTAACCTTCAATGGATTTTTTAATGGCGTATACACTCAAGTGGACATGCCTTTCAAGGGATTTGAACCCACACAATCTTCACTGAATTATTATGTAATTGAAATATAATACTTGTTATAGATGTGGTAAGTACCCTAAGAGCAACTTTCTTGAACTTGTTCATGGCTCTAAATTGCTTTAGCCTGCCCATAACAGCATTGTCAAGTGGTACATCAGGTGCTTCACCATCCTCTTTAATCCATGGATGAGCTAGAGAAAATGAAAAACATCTATCATACCATTTTACATGGATTATAACATCATATTCTAGTTTTATTCTTGTTTCAAAATTAAATCTTATAGATTCGTTTGTTTACTACTAAATACTTACAAAGCACTTGATGAGCTGTCAACCGCTGTTTGGGATCTGAATTCAACATCTTTCTAACTAGATCCTTGGCCTGAGGTGAGATCGTAGGCCAAGGGTCACTTGTAAAATCGACATGGCCACGCAAAATTGCATTAAATATCCCATGTTCTGATTCTGTAACGACACAAAGTATTCTTCAGATTTGTTTCTTCTTGATTTAATATAACTTTTAGCAGTGTTAGGCAAAAGGAAACATATGTCACTTTCTGTAACACAAAAGTTGTTAATTTCATGAATTCATGGTTATTCATTATGTTAAACTAGAAAGGTGCCCGCGCGATGCGGGGGCGGATTGTTGGGGTGAAGAGGAGGGAGGTGGGGTGGTGGAAAGTGGTTGTTGGGGTGGTTGTTGAGGTGGTTATAAATTGTTGGGGGTGGTTGTTGATAAATTGTTGGGGTGATTGTTTCCATATTTAGTAAGTAAAAGTCTGAATTTTTAAGCTTTTCTAATTATAGAATAGTCTCAAATACATTATATAGTAGTATAGATATAGATAGTACTAGTAAGATGCACCAAAAAAAAAAAAAAAATAGTACTAGTAAGTAGTAACTGCCATACCTGCCCAGAAAGGAGGAACTCCACATAGAAGAATATATAACATGACACCAATGCTCCAAATATCAACTTCTGGACCATATTTTCTTTTCAAGACCTCGGGAGCGATATAATATGCACTTCCCACGATATCGCAGAATACCTCGCCTGCATTAAATCATAAATCTGATTCAGATCATGGATATTGGCATCTTTACCATGAATTTAATTTTGTCCAAGAAAAAGGAAAATCTTTTAAGGCTGTTGGAAATAAATATAACCTTGCTTGTAGAACACTGAGAGACCGAAATCTGTAGCCTTTAGGGGAGCGTTTTCTTCTTTATTTAAAAGAAGAAAATTTTCAGGCTTTAGATCTCTATGAATTACTCCCATTGAATGACAAGTATGAACGATTTGAACGATTGTTCTAAGCAACGATGCAGCACCCCTTTCGGTATAATAACCCTTTGCAATAATTCGATCAAATAATTCTCCACCGGCACATAATTCCATCACCAAATGAACCGAATGCTTGTCCTCAAATGCACCCTTAAGGTCCACAATATTCTTTTGACCGCTTAAATGATGCATAATTTGTACTTCTCTCCTAACATCCTCCATATCTTCCTTATTTGCAAGTTTTCTTTTAGCTATAGTTTTGCATGCAAATTGTTCTCCTGTTTGTTTGCACGTGCACAAATGTGTGACACCAAATTGGCCTCGCCCAAGCTCTTTGCCAATTGTGTAGTTTGCACGGATATCCTCCATTGGACGACCTAAGACCGTGCCAATAGGGGATGGCTTGCCAGATTTGGCTGTAGGTGACGGGGACGCGGATTTGGATGAGGCTCTTGAACGATCATTTTGGGATCTTTCTCCAACACGACCAGAATTTTCAGGACCATCTTGGGTTCGAGGCTCTTTACTAGAGCAACAATTCCCCATTCGCCGAATAGGGTTTTTGCCTTTTTGGGGTGTCGAAAAAAATAAGGTTTAAAGTTAGTAAGCGAAATAGATGAAAAAAGAAAGAGAGTGAAAGAAAGAAAGGTAGAAACAGATTGACAAAAGGGGGTGAAACTGTGTGGAAACAAGACAATTTTTCGATGAATGATCATGAGGGATTGTAGGGATGGAAATGGTCTATGGAGTTTCGTTTATTGACAAGTTGTTGAATGGTAGAATGCAAACAAACAAATAATTTCTCATAATATTGAGGTTAAGTCACAAATGAATTTGTGTTCTAAGCACGTTGACACTATGTTTAAGCAAAACTTCGGGTTCTGCTTTCAACAGCAATATAGATCCTTCGGACGCCCCTGGGTCCTTCGGATTTTCCCTGGTTCTCTCGAGTTGTTGTGAGATCCTTAAGGTTCCTGCTAAGAAAGCAACACGTGTTAGTCTCGTCCCGAGTTTTATCAAGGACCACACTCCGGCGTGAGAATGACTGAATGAGTATGTGATACAGAATTAAGTTGGAGATAAGTCTTAGTATAAGTAAAGGTAGGTAAGTGTGTGTGAAAATTAGTTACCCAGGTGTGAAGATTTCTCTTCCTTATTTAGGTGAGGTAATTTTGTCCTCATTGGATACCGCCAAGCTGGGTGATGTTACATCTGAGCACCATTTGTAGCTTTTCCCTTTATGGCTCCTGTTCCTTCTTATGCGCTTATTCTGATCCTCTGTCACATACTTTATATATCGTGTTTGACTTTGAGCCGGGAGGTTGTCGTTATCCAAGTGACTCGGTCTGGTTCTTCCGGGTTGGTTAGTCCGTTCGGCATGGGTCCTTCGGACAAATACGCCAACACACTATTAGAAATCACTCTGTGTCATATTAGTTCATTGTATTGATATAGATAGTTTAACCAAGGCTGTCAAACTCGCGAGTTTACACGTAAGATCGTACGATCTTACGTGCACACCAGTCAAAATCGTGTAGGATCGTGGTAGGATCGCACGTAAGATCGTAAGATCGACACGCGATCCGAGTTCACTTTTTTTTTTTTTTTTTTTTTTTTTTTTTTTTTTTTTTTTTTTTTTAATCTTTTAAGTCCATCCCACTTGCTTAGGCCAAAAAAAAAAAAAAAAAAAAAAAAAAAAAACATGTGTTTTACTAATGTCTAATGAGTAAACCTCTATTGTTTCATTTTCTAAATAGATTATAGTTTATACAGAGTTTTCTACTCTTCCAAATAGATTATAGTCCAAAAAGTGTTCAATAGTTTAATTTAGTTTACTTCACTGTAATTAAACTAATCAAATGGTATGTTTTGTAATGCCACTTATGAAACGTTTATTTTTTTGAAATCATGTTGATGGCTCCTATGTTTTGAGACATTTAGGACTATGTTATGTAATATTATTGCACTAAATCGTTAATGTAACGATTGAAACTTTATTTTTTTGTGTTTTATTATTACTTTGGTGTTTGAAATTTAAACTTTGTCATTTTCAAGATGATATTATATGAACTTATCTTTGACGTTGAGTAAAAATGTAAAACAGTTTGACTCGTATATTATTGGTTTACAAAATATGACAAATTGGTAGGATCGTAGGATCGCGATCCGATCTTACGATCTCAATCTTGCAAAGACAAAAATGATCATGCGTGAGATCGCGATCTTGACAGCCTTGAGTTTAACTAAGTGAATTACGCCCTTGGTAGGTAGTTCTTTTGTGGATATAGATCTGCATGGGTATTACTAATGAATGTATATGCATGCATGTTACTATGTCATCACATATATCATGAGTATATTTCATATTTGAATGTTCCAATTAAGTTACGGATTAAACAAAGCATTATTGCAAATCTTTCAGAATTAGTTAAAATTGTAGCTATGCATACATAAAATATAGACCGCTTAACTAACAAGTTGGACTTGCAAATGTCATCAAGCTAGTTATGTTTTTTCTACGCAATCACTAGTGCGCGCCGCAAATAGGACATAGTTAGAGCAAAGGGTACCATAACTCAAGTTAAAAAATAACACAGTGTCACGTCAACGCCACATTATCTCAACACCAAATAACATAACACCAAAAAACACCAGGAAATCATAACACCCAATAACACCAAAAAATCAAATGAAAAAAATAAACAAATGAAAACGGCGTTGGGGTAACTTGGAACAAAACAAATTGGGGAGTGATAACTTGGAACCAAGTTATGTTACAAGTATAACTTGAGTTACCACATCAACGTACGTTAAAACGCAAAGGCAACGCGAAGAGCAAGGAAATGGTGTTAACGTGCATAACTTGAGTTGTTTGCTGCCACATCAGAATGTTTGCTGCCACATCATAATAACGCAAGGGGATGCGTTATGGCTCCCTTTGCTCTTATGTTCACTAGTGCATGGATATTCTCACAATTTGTTGCTTTGGCTTTAAGCCAACACAACTGTATGGAAAAGCATAAAATGACCGTGATTTAAAAGAGCCTCATATACTCCATGTCGAGCATAATGCACAACTACATGGAATAATAAGGTTAAAAAATACTTAACATTTAGAAAATCGTACGTAAGACTTCGTAGCTCGATCACTAAACTAATATACATCTAACATCAACATTATTCGCATACATCATGAAGAATATTGGAAACCAGTGTTGTAAGAAAAAATATGATCACTATGCACTCACTCTCGTAACCTTTGATATCATTGGCTAACTTATTGCACTGCTTTCATTAACATGTTGGTATACGTACGTTGTTTCTTGTTGAACGATCACCGACATTAACTATTGACGTTTAAATATGAAATGTAAATTTCGAATATTTATATCTAGTGCTGGGATCCAAGTTGTAATAATATTGGGCGTTGGGATATGAATTTTGGATCATGTTATGTGGTTATTATGACTTAGAGCATGCCCAAGCCTAACGTGGAGCCCCACGTTAAAGCACGTTAACGTGCGTTAAGCCACGTTAACCTTTGCACCCTCCAGCGTTAAACCTGCGTTAACGTTCCACGTTAGCTGCGTAACGCAGCGTTAAGGGACGAAGTTTGTATAAAAAAAAAAAAAAAAAAAAAAAAAAAATTCATTATACCCCCTCCCCACTTTGTAAACAACGGCTAGTTTTTAAAAAAACTTACAAAACACCCCCCCTAACGTAAACTTACACAAAAAAAAACGGCTAGTTAGCCTAAAAAAAAAAAAAAAAAAAAAAAAAAAAAAACATTCCAAAACCTTTTTTCAACCAATATAAATACCCATTTACCCTACTTCTTTTTCCCACACTTTCACTACTCACTATCTTCTATATACAACTTCTAATCTCCAAAAAAAAAAAAAAAAAAAAAAAAAAAAGTCTCAAGGCAACAACAACAATCCTAACTCGTTTACGAACCTCCTCGGTGGGTGGGGGAACCCATATGCGGGTTCATCATCAAATCCAAATCCGAATCCGAATTTGGACAATCCAAACATATTCGGTATGTCGGCCCAAGAAGTTTACCAACAACATGAAGCTTTACGATTTTGGCAACAATCCCAACAACAAAACACCTTAAACACCAATTTTGAAAATCTCCAATTCACTCAACCATCCCAACAATCCCAAACGGAAACTAACGAAGTTCCCGAAACACCTACGTCACCTCCAAAAAAAAAACAAAAACTCGTGTTAAACGAAAGTCCAAAAAATCGAAAGAACCAGTCGATGATGATGAGGAGGTCGAACCAGCCGTATCACGTTGGCAGCAAATGAAGAAAAATTACTTGCAACGTGTTGGGTTGCTGCAAGTGAGGATGAGCAAGTCGGTCGGTCCCAATACAAAGATACATTTTGGCAGCGGGTAATAAATGAGTTCAATAAGCATAGTTATCATAGACTCGGGAAAGATATGATACAATCGAAGTGGAGAACGTTGAACCGCGATTGCACAAAGTTCAACGCGATTTACAAACGTGCCGACCGCGATAAAAAAAGTGGGGAAAATGACATGGATATACTCCAACGGGCCAAGGAAATGTATCGAAACGAGAACAGAAACGCGCCGTTTCATAATGAGGAGGCTTGGGGTGTTTTGCGTGCTCATAAGAAATGGGACGCACCGGACACGGTTGATTTAACCGGTGATGTCCCGAGCCAAGCAAACGAGGCGTTGTTTGGTAGTGATGCACAACCACGCCCGATGGGGGAAAAAGAAGGCTACGAAGAAACAAAAGTCCGAGACAACGACAAGCACCGGGGGAGCGAGTACCGGTGGCTCTGTTTCGTCGGCCCAATTCGGGGAAGCTTTGCGCGAGGAATATCGGGCTAAACGTGAAGATGCGACCTTGGCTTACAAAGCAACCGCTGAAAACCAATACGCAGCAATACGCTCGAGGGACTTTGAGTTTTTGTTGCTCGACACAACCGGCGAAGATCCTTATTACGTGACGCTAGTGAATATGGAAAAGGATCGTATCATTGAAAAATACGGGTTGCCAAAGCGTACGGAATAAATAAATGTGTTATTGTTTCATTTTATTTTTTTATGTCTTTTTATTTTTTTTGTATTGTATTAATGTATTGTGAGTTTTTTTTTTCTTTCGTAATGTAATATATTCAAGAATTAATGTTATGGTTTTTAAAAAAAATGAAGTATTAGTTTTAGTTTAGGGTTGAAATTGAAAATATTTTAAAAATTGAGTTAAAGTGAGTTAAGGTTGAGTTATGAATGGGGGTGTTTTTTTGTAAGTTAAAGTTAAAGTGGTAAAGCTGATGTGGCGCTGACGTGGCGCTGAGTTATAACTTAACTCAGGTTACGTATGGGCATGCTCTTACAGTTCTCATAATTAGTTTTCAATTTATCGATTCTCCTTCCGACTATTAGATTATTACATGGTCATACAGTGAATATTAGCTCCTACAAAATTGATCATCATAGGATACAGTAGAAATACTTATCTATAGGGACGGAGCCAGAAAGAAATATGACCTGGTGCACAAATTTTTTTGAACGGAATATAATAGAGTTAAAAAGTGGATTAAAACGAAGATTTCATTAAAACAATAAATAAATGAACATATTACCTTCTAATTAGTGATTCTACGATCTTTCATAGCAAAAAAACACTTACATGCACCCTCATTTTTAACATTAATAAGTTCTTTCTCTATAGCACAAGTTAAAGCGCCGTTAAAATAATCATCACCCATCCGATTACACAAATCAGTTTTAATGAGCTTCATTTTAGAAAAACATCTTTCAACCGTAGCGGTAGCAACATGCAAGACTAAAGCCAACTACAATTAAGCACTACTTTTCATATATATTGTAACTACGACAACAATAAAAATGCCCCATGACAACACAATTGGGGTACAATTCATATTCTAATATATTGTTGACTATCACTTTAACTTAGTATCTCTATTTGTCTTAATAGAAATTGCATAGTTATTCACTTATTCTTATTTCCCTAAGCCCTTATTGGTTCCGTATAGTCTATCATCGTCAATAAGAGCTTAGGAAAATAAGAATAAGTAAATAACTATGCAATTTCTATTAAGACAAATAGAGATAATAAGTTAAAGTGATAGTCAACAATATATTAGAATATGAATTGTACCCCAATTGTGTTGTCATGAGGCATTTTTATTGTTGTCGTGGTTACAATATATATGAAAAGTAGTGCTTAATTGTAGTTGGCTTTAGTCTTGCATGTTGCTACCGCTACGGTTGAAAGATGTTTTTCTAAAATGAAGCTCATTAAAACTGATTTGTGTAATCGGATGGGTGATTATTATTTTAACGGCGCTTTAACTTGTGCTATAGAGAAAGAACTTATTAATGTTAAAAATGAGGATGCACGTAAGTGTTTTTTTGCTATGGAAGATCGTAGAATCACTAATTAGAAGGTAATATGTTCATTTATTTATTGTTTTAATGAAATCTTCGTTTTAATCCACTTTTTAACTCTATTATATTCCGTTCAAAAAAATTTGTGCACCATGTCATATTTCTTTCTTGCTCCGTCCCTACCTCAATATATCCTCAAATTCTCATACTGTTTTGTTTCTTCTAGCCATGTGCAATTGTGATCAAAGCATGTGCAATTGTGATCAAAGCAGCATCATTATTCAATTTAGGGGTGAGCATCGGGCCGAAAGCGACCCGTCCCGAACCGAAACCGACTAACTGGAAAACCAAAACTGAGTCTCGACCCGACTAGTCCTGACAGTCACAAAAACCGTTCGGTCAAGGTCGATTCGGTCGGTTTAGTCGATATATTGGTTTGTTTTTCGGTTTTTGTCCCGTCCCGACAGTCCCGAAAACCGATTAGCTGAAAAACCAAAACCGAGTAGCTCGGTTTTGGGACGGTTTTTTCGGGATTTCGGGATTCGGTCGGCATTGCTCACCCCTATTATTCATTATCTTACGATATTAATAAAAAAAAGGGATAATCACCAAAATAGACCGGACAACCATTGTGAATTCAGTTCCTGCCCCCAGATCTAAAAATGTCTTTTTTAGACAGAGCAACTGTGCAACTCGACCCCTATAATGACAAGTGCCCTCAGTTGCCCAAAAATTGGCGGCTGTTGCCCAAAAAACTGACAAGTTGCCCAAAAAACTGACAGACGATCAACACTTGTCACTTGCAGAAAGTGACACTTCATCAGTTGCCCAGTTGTCCTGTCTAAAAAAGACATTTTTTGATCTGGGGGCAGGAACCGAATTCACCATGGTTGCCGGTCTATTTTGGTGATTATCCCATAAAAAAATTTGTGCTATAATGTAAACAGAATTTGCTGAAGATGAAAGATGTAAAAAGTATAATAAAAGGTAGACCAGAGTACCAATAACACAAGCCTATTAGACTTGTTTTGATTTTCAAGACCTTAGAGCACAAGGTGCAGCGTTTCGTTTGAGCTCGTCGTTCCACGCTGGAACCTCGTCGTAGCTCGCCGAGCTTGTTGCAGCACCGTACCCCCCATCGTTCCTAGCCATTTGGCACTTACTCGTCTGCACGACGAGGTATTGTTTTGACAAAAAGTGAAAGTGGCCCGTTGTATTTAATTTTTTCAAACGGTAATATTACCGTTTTTATTAAACGGTTCTATTTTTTTTATTCTAATACAAAAAAAACTTATATCATACACTATAAATACGAAACCATTTACATACACTTTTCTCACTACAATTCAACCAAAACATAAACGTCCCTCACTACAATTCAACTCAAAAAACCAAAAAAAACATGTCTCAAAACCCGAACGAAGGAGGGTATTTCACGAACCTCCTAACTTCAAACCAACGACAATACGGGGATCATCAAACTCTTCTACTCCCTCGTCGCAAAATTCAAACCCTTGATCGCCATATGGTTCGCAACAATTCAATCCGACCGAAATTTATCTTAATCAACAATATGCGTTTCAACAAGGATTCGCAAATCAAGCCCAATGATGTCCGACACCAAAATTTTATAACCCGAGTCAACTATCCACGTTTCCTACTCCTCCATCACAACCACCACTCGAATCACAACCATCCGGTTCACAATTGAAGGTACCACAAGCACGAGAACCGGCCATAGGCCTAGGAACAAAATCTGTGGCCAAAAAATGAAAAAAGGTTGTGGATTTAGATGCCGACAATGATGATGACTTGGACGTGGTTGGTACGCGTGTCGCCGGAGATGGACCAAGCCCGAAGAAGTGTTGCTTGCAGAAATTTGGATAGGAATTTCCCAAGACAAAAATCTGGGAAATGACAAATCCGATGAATACTTTTGGAACGAAATTGTGGAGAAGTTCAACGAGGAGACTACCAGTGACCCTCGTGGAAAAAATATGATCACCAGTAGATGGACGATGCTTAATAGCGACTGCCAAAAATTCCACGCTATTTACAAACATATAAAGCATCGAATTCATGAAAATGAGCACGATCATATCGAAAATGCGAAGGCGAACTTCGCAGAACACTTTGGTTCGAGGGGTTTCAAGTATCTTCACGTTTGGGAGATTGATGACATCAATTAATTACATATTATCGTCATCATTTATCCTATTTATTTGACTTGTTTTTTTTATATTATTAATGAGAATTGGTGCTTTAATGTTTACTTTAGTAATTCTAAGGTAAAAACAAGCAATTGGTGGAACTTGGCGATTTTGGACGAATTATGTAGCAAAATTAGCAATATGTCAAAAGTCTACTGAAATCCAAAAGATGCACCGTATCTCTCTCAACAGATACGCCGTGATGCGTGGGAATTGCACCAGGTTTTACTTCTCAAGGGATCTCGAGAAGCTTACTACCCCTACCAGGCAGTGTACCTAATCGTTGTAGTATAGTATAGTGACAAGTACCGGGGGATTGATCATTCAACTCAGGAATAGTGTCGCTAGGATTAGAAAGCCTAAAAATGAAGTCTAGAGATGAGGGATGATTCTTTTTGTATTTTTATATTTTATGAAAAGCAAGTAAAAATCTTGGGTTTTAGAGGAGTGGGCGGAATTAGTTGCTATTCAACTAACCCAATAACTATGATGCAATCAAAATAAAATAACAAAAATGAAAATAAAACTAATTACTAATGTGGAGTGAACAATAAATGGGAAAAATGTGTTTACTTAGATTTCATTACTCCCTAGATATCTTTTACAGGTTGATAGTTTGTTACAGTTGCGTGGATGACGGGTTATATTCCTTAATACCAATTGTGGGGTGGCGTACGTACTTCCCCAACTCTATAAGCTCCTACTTCACTCCTATGTCGAGCCTGCAAGAAGCTCCTAACATGGGATCACTAGAATTCGCTCATGCATTAAATACAACCATAAAAACCTTAGTACGCATTGGTTCATGTTTCTTAAGACGTTCAAGCAAGTTACACTATGGAAGTCTGCCAGTTTTCTTAAGCCTAACATCGAAATCATTCATCCATTACAACTATAAACAAGCAATCAGCCTATAATCAACATCTAGGTTTCATTACATCTAAGCAAACACACAAGAGATCTAGCCTAGCATGTTAAAATCAAGACAAGTGTAAGATATATTCAAACAACACATAGACATATTGAATGAATTGAAAGGATAATTATCTTAATTGAACATGAAGGGTTTCAAGGGGTGAAAACCCTTGAAAATATTATAAAAGTCGAGCTAGGGTTTATTCAAGTCGTCCCTAATATTGTCCTCCTCTTAGAATGAAAATTACAAAGACTATATATAGATTTCCTAAGGTGACGGCGTCAAGAAGAAACTTCTGATGCCGTCAACCCGCCGCCCATGATATTCTCGGACTGCCTAGATCCAGATCTGACGCCGTCATGTGTAATGTTGTTCTGGGCCGTCACCACTTTTACTCTTGACGCCGTCATCAAATTGCTCTTGACGCCGTCAGGTACTGTTCCCAGCAAGGAAAATTAAGACTTTGCCGTTTTCTTCACTTTTATGCTCCAAAAACGTTCAAAATGCTCCCTTTTCCAGAATTTACTCCAAAAGTACCTAAAATCACAAAAGGAACGATTTAGGGCATTATTTGATCAAATAAATTCGAATTCGGGCTTAAATGACCCCCTAAAAACGGATCATTTTTTGCCTTGTCATATACCCTTACACTTGAGATTTGCTTGTCCTCAAGCAAATGCGCTTTTATTCTAATCAAAATACGAGTTAGGGGTCATTTAACACTAATATAAAAGTAATTACAACAAATAATCGTTCCACTAAAGACCAAAGACAAGCACGGAGGTCATACACTAGCACCTTACAAATAGTGTTTAGATACTCACATCTCTCGGGTGTAATAAAGTATATATCACAATATGGAAATGGAAAACATCTCTCACTACCTGTCATAGCAAAATAGATTACCATAGGCTTGGGAAAGGATCAAACCTCCACCACATGGCGTAAGCACCTAGGATAAACTATCAAAGAGGTCTTTTAAAGGGTTATAACGTTTGGTGTAGGGATATAGAATACACGGTTTTGTTGGATAAAGGAAATCTTTACTGGTGGCGAGTTAATCATCTTGGTTAATTACATGTACAATATGGCGTTGCTAAGCCAATACTAGACTCGAATTAAGCTAATAAATCAAAAATAATAAAAACATAGAATAAACATAAAATGAAACGAGATGGTAGTCCGTACATTTTTTCTTTTATTTTTTTTATTTTTTTTACATACATTCTTACCCTACCATCCAAAAGAATACATCATAGGGAATGAACATTCCCCTTACACTTGAATATTTACATACTTTACAATAAACTAATCTAATGACTCAAATTAAGATAATCAAAACACTTGGAGTACTTTTAAGATTAACGCACATATGGGGGTAATATATGATGTTCTTCCCTATTACTCCATAACATTAGTACTTTACCCATGAGTCCCAATCGTCCCAAAACAATATGTACAAGGATATGACTCGACTTAGCAACCATGTAATCAATTAGATAATTAACTAAGGGTTTAAACATGTAACAATAATGCACTAAAGATGAGTGCATACACGGAAGGCTAAGGCGATTTGGTTGTACATTTAAGTGGGGTGTAACAAATTCTTCCTTTAAGTAAGATGTTTAAAGGTAGAAACGAAAAGACAGGCTCGGAGGGGTGTACTAGGGGTTTCGTGTACTAAAAATGAGTACAACGCTAAGGTGTGGGAAAAATTAATTGACTTTACTAGCCAAGTAATATGACTTAAATGGTCAAGTAATTATGATACGGGTTTAAACACAAGGGTGATCCTAATGCCTCTTATGATGTAGTAAATCCTACTACACGAATGTAGTCTCACTAGCGGTCTCGGGATGCATCACTAACGCAAGTTCTAGAATCTAAATGCTACTGGTACACTCATAAGCACAAAAAGTAAATGCGTTTCCTATCAAATCTAAAGGCGAACCTCACATATTTGGGTGGAAAATTTTTCTGAATAGTACGGTTTTGTGCTAGTCATGCAATCTCCTATCAATGAGACGCTTGCTAAGGCTAAAGTTTCACTCCTAAATGTTGTAAAAAATTTTAAATTTGGCGCTAAAATTACACTAACAAGTATTTCTCATAGTTTTATTACACATCTACCATCAAACAAACAAACTCAAGTGAAAGTTTATACTATAAGGTATCATCATTTGACCCTCCCCTTACACTTAGGATGAACATTGTCCCCAATGTTTAATTAAAGAATGTAAAAATGAAATAGGTAAAAGAATGAAATCAAATACTCCCCTGATTCGTTCGGTGTGGATAGTGTGGTAACAAGGTTAGATCTTCCTCCAAGAAAATGAACAATCAAAGCTTCCCTTCCAGAAATATAAATCATCTTCTTGTCATACATAACCTGTTAAACCTGAGAAAACAAACAAGGCAACCTCGCGTAAAATCGGCGACAATCTATATATACTAATAAGTCCTAGAAAAATAAAGTATGATATAATGCTTGTGGAATGAGTGTTTGCAGATTTCCTGGAGTTTATAAGACTAAAGAATTAACAAAAGTTTTAAGACTCCGTTAGAAAAACAAAACTAGAAAAATTTCCAGAATTTTACACATGACGCCGTCAGGAATTTCTTCCTGACGCCGTCAGAAGTGACCTGCAGAAATCTTTATGTTAAGTTTCCGGAAAATTTTTGAAAAACTTATGTCCTACTTCCTCAAAAATCCTGCAGAACATCATTATGACTCGATACAAGCATTTGACTCTAACAAATACGAATATACATGTTCATTTAATATTGTGGAGAATCGTGATCAATTTTGTTTCTTAAAAACATATTTGGGGTTTCCCCTTACACTTATCTTTTGCGAAATACCTTTGGATGAAGTTAAGACTAAGCCAAATGACAAAATAAAGTATTTTCACCATTTTAGAACATGATCTACCAACAATAAAAATAAAGCATGCATACGGAAACAAATAACAATCAAACAATTAAAAATCACACAAAGCATGGGTTGCCTCCCAAGAAGCGCTTTTCTTTATTTACGAGTCTTGTAGCTAGACTCAAGATCATGGGTTATTACGTGACCTCATCCTTGGTTTCACTTTCTAGGTCATCTCCTATCTCGGTATCGCTTTCATAGTGCAGGTATTTTGGGTCTTCAAACTCAAAGACATCTTCCCGATACTTGGACCCAAGTTTACTAACATCCTTAAAGAATCCACACGATAAATCAGAAGTGTTCTTACATCCTCTCCAAACATCCTCATCACATAAGATAAGTTGGGAACTTAGTTTACCAAGCCCATCACAATCGATTCCTTTGAGATCCCTTCTCTTGTATGGTGTTTGGTATGACACCCTCCTAATTCCATCAGCGAAGGTCATGATTCCTTTCCGGTCATCAACCATTAAATTAGTGATTTCACAAAAGGGTGCTCCGAAAACAACTTGTGACAACCTTGGGTCGACGATGTTGTCCACGATAGTAAATTCCATTTTGAATGCCATATTTCCTACGAATACCTGGATTTCATGATCTCTACCAACAACGTTTTCTCCCTTATAAATCATTCCCCATCTACAGATATTGTTATAGTGGAATAGGGACATAAAATTCTTAGGTAGGAATATGTTAATGTAGACATTATCAAAATACTTATGACCGATCATGCAGGGGATTTTGAGGTTATTCGGATCACGCCGCTTTATCCTCCCCGATCCTCCATCCCTTGATTCATATAGATTCCCTTCCAGAGATGGACGATACTCGTACACCTCCTCATTACCCTTCTGATGAGTGCTCAAACACTCATCATTTTTGGTCAAATCTGAACTACAAAACATACAAAAACACTCAGAAATGCATCAAAATACTGAAAATATTTCAAAATTGTGTTTTATATGTTTTAGATGCAAAAAGAGTAAAAACAGATGAAAAACGTATAAAGTTAGCAAAATTGGCAGTTTCAGTCCCCCAACTTTCAAAAATTGGCAAAAATAGTCCCTGAGCACATATTTTAAAAGAAAAATCACCAAAGGTCCTTTTGAAATCATAAATTGTCACATTTAGTCCTTTGGTGAAAAATCTCAAAAGTTTTGGAAAATTACAAGTTCAGTCCCTGTACTTTCAAATTTTGGCAGATTTGGTCCCTGGTGGGATATTTTTGAAAGAAAAATCATTTTTTGTCCTTGGAAACTCAAAAGTTATCAAAAATGGATTTTGGGTGAAAAGTTTTGTGAAATTACATGTTTGGTCCTTGGAATTTGGAAATTAACATAATAGGTCCCCGGATACAAAAAAATGGAAAATTTCACATGTGGCCCTTGGATTATTTATATTTGGCAGGAATTAACCCTTATGAGTAACTTTGGGAAAGATGGCAATTTCAGCCCCTGGAATTTCAGAAAATTACATGAAGGGTCCTTGTGATATCTAAGCTTAAACAAACAAACCAATACAAAATACCAAATCCAAAACACAACCAAACTTAAACCCCCAAGCCCAAACATCCGGCCCACTCCACAACAAATAATAAAAAAAAAACCACCCCACGTTATTAAACCCGGTCAAACCTTCCTTTGACTCATCCCTAACCTCCCACACACCCCTAATTACCAGGTATTTGTCCCCCCCCCCCCCCCCTCATCCTTCCTTTTTACCAATTTCCCACAAAACCCTCACCTTCCACCTGCCAAAACCAACCCACCCCCTCCTCATTTATTACCTCACCAAATCCACTTACAACTGCCCTGCTCCAATTTTCCCACCAAAACAAGTTTGAAGGGTTGAGATTAAATTAAAGTCATCCAAGGGTCAGAAGCGACTGGGAAAGTCAGAGAAGGTCTCCAAGGTGTATAAAAGTCAAGAAAATTGGAGAATTATGTATTAGTTTTAGCTTTGAATAGTTGTAGTGTAAGCTTTATGTCGAATTAAGTTTAACTCCACTTTTTAGTTGTAATTCTCAGTCAAGAAGGTTGTAATTTACATTTTTATTGTGATTGTAAACTATTTCAATCATCAATTCCAATTATCTTAATTAAATTTAGTTTTCACCATTTTTCATTTAAAATTTCAAATTAGTGTTAAGTGGTAAAAGTTGTTTCTCAGTGTTTGTTTAAGATCACATTGGCTCATGTACAAGCTTTAGTAAGTTTATAAAGTATTTAAAACAAGTTTAGTATAGAAACTCAAAAATAGTTGAAAAATAAAAGAAAAATAAAAAAAATCAGTTTCAAGTGGGAAGGAAATCAAGATGCCTGTGGATTTTGGATGTTTTATGGTTTAGAACTCATGGTGAGTGAATAGGATAGGGTTTGGTTCCTTGGTACCTAAATTCTCAGTTGGAGCAATTTGTGAGTATTTTCCATATTTCTGGCATTTCACTGTTCACCTGATTATTTGTGCTTACTATTTGCTTATTCTTGCTTATTTACATATGTTTGTACATGTAATTGCTAGTTATGCTTACTAGGTAGCCTAGAATCACTTAGGTTAAAACTTGTTTCTTAACTGTTTCAAAATTACCATTTTAGCTTTTCAAGTTTGCTTATTGTGTACTGTCTATCATTGAGTCCTTTATGCTTATTTCATAATAAAATAGGGTAGTGAGTGCTTATTTCTTATGTTGGAGGTCTAAAACAGTTGGTTCTTTTGAAAACTCCTTGACAGACAAGGATTAAGGTGTGTTTGGATTTGCTAGTTTAGATAGGTTTAGGAGTGTTGTGTTGGAAGATTATGGTTTGGTTATATTCATTCAGGTTATATTAGGTCATAGTAAGTCTCAAAATTAGGTCTCTTTTACAAAAAAGTCAATATCACAAAAAATCCCACCACCACAGTTAACTGTGGTGGTCATTGAGTCCCATAAACCATCATCTCATGATATAAGTTGTTCTTTTAACTTATTTTGGTCTTACTTTAACTTATAAACATGTTTTCAGTCATTTAGATCTAACCAAAGTTCACAAAAGTCAATATATCTTGTTTTCACAAAAAGTCAAGTTTCACCTTTCTCAGATTTTCCATTTTTTCAAAGATTTAATTAGAATTTTGTGCAATGATTTAGGGGTTGAAACTTGATCCTAATCATAACCCCCCAGCCTAGCTTTTTGGATCATCCCTTACCTTGGATCCCTGAGTAGGTTTAGTGGACCCCACATAGCCCTGCTTATGCCCATTTGGCCTGCATAAGTGGCAGGGGTGTTGGATTTGCTTATTCCTTGCTTCTGGCTTATTCAGTGCATTTCAATCATTGTTTTAGCTTCTTTTTAGTTCCTTTAACTTGTTTGTGGCTTAAAGTACTTTTGGTTCTGGCTCAGTAGCTTATTGTAAGCTTATCCATAGCCTTACTCTCATTTTGATCCAAAATAGCTTAACTGTTAAGCTAATAAGTTCACCAAGGCCTCATCTTCAAGTTTCAACAATGTTGTTCTCATAAAAGTTAGTGGTTTTCTGTAGTTTAATAGTTTTGTAAAACAAAAATTCAGAAAAACCAAATTTAATTGTTAGTGATAGCTTCTATTTAATGTAATTTAGGTTTTTAATTTTTCTTTTTAAATTTTTGTTAAGTACTTAAATGATTTTATATTTTTGTCAGATTCCTGACATATTAAAGTATTTATAGGAATTTTCTTAGATTTTTCCATTGTCATTTAATATTATTTATAATTGATAATAGTTTAATTAATAATTAATTAATATTAGTATTTTAAATAGTTTAATTAGTTTTTATTAAGCAACAATATCTTTTTATATTTTTCCTAGGATTTATTAGTCATTAAGTAATTTTAGAAAATAGTTTCATAATTTATACTGTTCAATTAGTATTTATTTAATTTAAATTAGTTTAATTAGTAATTAGTAATTAATTAATAATAAATAATTAAAAAGTAGAAAAATTAGGATTTCTATTTTAAAATTAGTTTTATAATATTTCAGATTTTTCTAAATTTAATTTTCATTTTTCTAGTTAAATTTTCATAATTAATTAATAATTAGTATAATTTAGTTAATTAAAAAGTAACTAATAATTAGTAATTAATTAATAGTAATTAATTAAATAGTGTAAAAATTATTTTTCTTTTTCTAAAAATTTTCTTTTATCATTAGGATTGTAAAAATGTAATTTTCATATTCGTAGGTATTTTATTTCACAAAAACTCGTGTTTTATTTCATACGCTAACGTAAATTTAAATCAAACGAACGCGTTTCTAGACTTAGCTTACGTTTTTAGGATATCTGATCATCAGTAATTGTTAATATAGTGTTTCTAAGTTATTTTCATTCCTCATATCTTAGTGTAGTCAACCACTCACTCAAAACCTTATTTCTGTCCAAATTCACCCGATCACAAACCTGTTTTATACCATCCACACCTCGTCGGGACATAACGACCCGGGGAAGCCACTATACTTCAACGGAGCATTGAGCCTAAGGAGTTTGACTATATTGACCACATCCGTGGTTGACTTTAGTTGACTGCTTTTGCCCCAATCAAATTTTGGCGCCGCTGCCGGGGAGGTCGTGCGCGTTATTCTAAAACGGTTTTCAGATTAGTGATTTTGGAATTCACTTCTTTGTAAATTTACCATCCTTGTGTATATTTTCATAAAAACGGTTCCCGAAAACATTTTAAACTCAGTTTTCAACGAACACAAAAAACCCAAAAAGATTTTCCTTCTTATTTGTATATAAAATGTCTTTACAAAAATCCAAAAATATTCACCTTTACCCTCCTACCCTTTTGATTCTTCTTTCCTTACCCTCCCAAACCTTTTGATTCTTTCTATGTATCATCCACACCTTCTAATTTGTGAATGGTGTGGTAATCTTTATAATTGTGGTAATTGCCCCAGTTGTGGCATGGTAGAGTCAGGAAACGGGTCTGTCTATAACCAGGATCCCTATTCCTACCATGACACGACTGACTTATTCCATCAGCTACCACACCATGAGACTCAATAGTTTTACTGTTGTGAGTACTGTGGTGGTTCACACTACAGTTCTGATTGCCAATCGGGAAACACGCTTGTCTATGAGCAGTTTCCTGATAACAATTATAACTCTAGCACATACAACCCACAACCACATCAGTTTTACTGTTGTGATTACTGTAGAGGTCCACACTCTAGCTCGGATTGTCAAACAAGAAATCCATTTCCTTGTAACAATTACGATTATTCATTTTCAGACCCACCTCCACAGTACCAAATGATTCACACAACTCCCCATGATACTGAGCAAGACCTTTTACTAAAGGCTCTTGATATATTGAAAGAACTTAAGGAGGAGTTGGTTACTACATCGTTTCAAGACTCTCGTGAGAAATATATGGCAGAATTACTTGCTGAAGAACGAGAGGCTAGAAACAAAAAGAGTATGGAGGAATTACTTGTCGAAGAACAAGCAACTATAACACGTGCCAAATTTCGTAAAGCTGCTCTTCTAGACTATGATGATGATAGTGATAATGAAGACACCCTTGATGTCCTTCAATTTTATAAGGGTTCGTCAGATTCATCATTTGTGATTCCTCCCATTGAAAATCAGGGAGAAAATAATGAGACGGGGAAATTACTAGCAGAAGATCAAATGGAACTCGTACAATCCATGAATGCTAGTCCTTCTCAACTCCCTCAATCTATTGATATCACACCCGAGGTTCCCACTCACTCTTTGATCATGGGGGACGAGCATCTTGACACTGTTCCTGATAAGGAATCGGACGAATTCATAAAGTCTAGTGTTGAGAACCTTGTCCCAATCCCAGGAGAGTCACAGGGAACTCTTGAGCATATGTGTGATATTCCTTCCCCTCTTGAGTGTTCAAACGATCATTTTGAGACTTTCTCAGATTTTAATGATGATTGTACATCTCATGGAGACAATGAGTATATTGAGGCATCACTCCCACAGTCTGATGCTGATCCTCTTCTTGAGGAGTTCGCCGATGAACTTACTCACATCAATCCAATTTCATTGGAAGGTGATGATGGTCTCCTTGACTTCGAAGCCGATCTGGGAGAAATTGAAAGTCTCATTTATCATGATCCGTCACTCACTTCTGATCCCAACAGTCCAATAGAGAATGTTAATCTCTTTGTTCCCGAAACTTTCAAAACTACTCTCACCAATCCTCTATTTGAATTCGAATATGAATTCACTTTGATTTCTGATAATCCACTATTTGATATTCAGAATGAGGATTGTGATGAGTCTATTCCGGAACATGGTTTATAAAATGGTTTAATTTCTTCATTACTAGCGATAGGTATTATTTTATTTTTTATGAGTAAATGTTTAGGATTAAGTATTGAAGGTTTTGGTTCACTTTCAAATTTAACGTTTTTAGCTCCACTTGTTGAAGATTCAGTTGAGTTAAATCCTAGTCCGGTTTTATCTCCTGATATTCTTTGAATACTTATAATTTTACTAAGTGAGTTACTACTATTTTCAAATTTATCAAGTTTGCAAATTTCATCCTTAAGTATGTTGTTTTCACTTTTAAGCTCTTGACATGTTTTACATTCTTCAACAATTTCTTTTCCTTTTTCAAGTTGATGTATTTTAATTTTCAGTTCAAGCACTTCATTTTCTAGTTGGTTGTTTATGTATTTTAGTGATTTATTTTTAGCCATAACTAGTTGTCATATTTTACATAATCTATTGTATTCACTATCTAAATCTTTTTCATCTAATGATAGATTTTCATCACTAAAGTATTCGGATTCGGAACGTACCTCACTTGATGATTTGGCCATGAGACACTTTTCATCCTTTGTTGTTTCATTCTCATCATCATCACTATCACTCCAAGCACCTCCAACGAATGCTCTTTGATTTTGATCTCTTGTCATCATTGGACATTTTCCAATGAGGTGATTCGGATCACCACACTTGAAACACTTTCTCTCATTCTTGCTATACTTGTCATCATTATTCTTTTGAGATGTTCTTCTTTCATCGTGTGGTTGTCTAACGAATCTTCCTCGCCTTTTGAAGAATTTCTTGAAGTCTCTTACGGCCATGGCATATTCTTCGTCATCACTATCGGAAGATGAGCAATCTTCGTTGTTGAATTCCTTTCTAGCTTTCAAGGCGATTGACTTGCTTTGTTCACGTTTTTCTTTAACCATTTCGGAGTCCTTCTTTATAATTGCTTCATAGACTTTCAAATTTCCAATTAATTCGTCAAGTTGTAGCGTTGACAAATTCTTTGATTCTTCAATGGCCGTCACTTTAGCTCGCCATTTTGGGTGAAGAGCTCTAAGAAACTTCCTAACAAAATTCTTACTAGAAAAATTCTCATCAAGTGCTTTTAAACTTGTGATGATAGTGTTAAATCTAGCAAAAGCATTATCAATTGATTCCTCTTCCGGAATCGTGAATTGTTCATATTGTTGAACAAGTAGATCAATTTTATTATCTTTGACTTGATTATTACCTTGGTGAGTTATTAATAAAGAGTTCCAAATTTCTTTTGCGGTTTCACACATAAAGATCCTTTCGTACTCTTTACGTGGTAGCGCATTATAAATAACCATTTTTGCTTCATTATTTTTAGCAAGTTTTCTTTTTAAAACATCATTTTGTTTTTCAAAAGGTACGATTTCATCTTTCTTAGTTTCGGGGTTATTTTGAATAGGTAAAAAATCACCATTGGTAATAACATGCCAAAGATCTAGATCTTTTGATTTCACATAAGTTTCGAATCGATTTTTCCAATATAAAAATCCATCACTCTCAAATAGTGGTGGTCTTTGCATAGATTGCCCTTCTAAATATTTTTCAGATTCCATAGATCGTTACAAGTTTTAAAATACAATATATTTTAAAAATCTTGCTAGACGTGGCTCCTGATACCAATTGTGGAAAACTAGAAGGGGGTTGAATAGTTTTACGTTCTTTTTAATTTATAAAAGCAAGTTTGTTTTAAAATCTTCGATTCTAATTTATGTGAATTCAATACTTGCACTATATGAACAATTATATAGTAACACACTAACAAAACTAATATAGTAAAGATAAATAAGTAAGTAATGAAAAGAGTTAGAAAGATCAAACCACAACACAAGGATTTATAGTGGTTCGGCTACAAGGACACCTTCCTTGTTCCTACTCCACTCCCCGAGTCACCTACTCGAGAGTTTTCTTCACTATGTCAACAAACTCACTTATGGCGGAGAAAGCCGTACACACCAATATACACACCAATTTACACACCAGTCTTCACACCAATCTACACACCAATCTACACACCAATCTTCACACTAATCTACTACACACCAATCTTCTACACACCTTCTTCTACACACCAATCTTCACAACTATCCTACTTCACAACTAAACAACTTCTACTTATCTACACAACTTCTATATCTTCTAAACAAATAATAACAAGCACAACACAATATTCACAAATGAATATATATACACTATACACAACAACTCTTCAACACTTCTTGAACTTGGTTGTAGAGAGTTCTTCTTTTGCACTTAGAATGAGAATGGATGATGAGGGATTGAATCACTTGAAACAAGGATTAATATACAAATGATCAAAGGGTTTTGGATGAGTTTTAGATGGTTATAGATCTGAAAATTTCGTGCAAAAGGTAGGGAAAAATTCCAGAATTAAGGTGGTATTTATAGGAGAAGAAATCTGACAGTTTCTGACAGGGGAGCGTGGCCGGTCCCCTTAAAGCATGGCCGGCCCCCTTAAAATTAAGGGGACCGCCCCTTATAATTAAGGGGGCCGCCCAACTGTAACGGCCAGAAAACTTGTCTTTTAGTGGGGAAAGTTTATTTGGTGAAAAACTAACTGATTTTGGTTAAATATTTGAAATCATATATTTAGTATGATTAAAACATTTTTCCTTATTACCAAAAGTGTTTTTCAAAAATATATAATAAGATTATATAATTAAATAAACTTTGTATTAGTTAATTAAATACCCCTTTGATCATGAGATGTATTAAGCACTTGTTTATCCATACCTTAAGTGATTAAGTTGGATATAATGATATAAACTAGCTTAATACTTGTTTACGTAGTAATCAAACGATTGACGAGTTTACATTTTGTGATCGTCAAAATATAGAGATATCGAAAAATGTAAATAACGTTTTCATACATTATTTATGTCAACACACGTGCTTCAAATGTTTGTCCAAACATCTTGAATGAAAGTCCGATGGAGATTCTTTCTTCCACATCATGCTTCCCCAATGACAAATGAATTCGGGGTCGAGTCAAGCTAGCGACTCGGTAAACAAAAACAATAGCATGCTTATAGGGTTTTCACCCTAAGTGTGGGGGAGTCACCCATGCTGTGGTTACAAATGAAGTGAAAATACAAACTGGTGTTTCTACGTTTAGCTTGTAATGTTGCCCTTTTACGTTCAAAGAGTCGGCATAATAGCCGGGACTTTGAATATTAAGGACAATATTCATGCTAAGTGTGGGGGGTATTCTAGCGAATTTTATCACATTTTACTATCTAGTACCCCCGTTTATAGCCAAAATCTCAAAAATTTTAAAAATTTTTCAGTAAAGTTTCAAAATTTTTTGTAGTTATCAGTCCGCCTTGTCTAAACGACAAAAGGGTTGGCTAATCCAGGAGCAAACGGATCTTGGTAAAGATATATCAAATCCGTTTATGGCTTGCAATTTGCCCAAAATTGTATGGTACCTCAACTCGCCATATCCTAAAAAGCGAATGAGTTGGCTAGCCCGCAAGATTATGGCTTGTGGTAAAGGCAGTGGAAAATCCATAGTTGGTAATCAGCTCACCAAGATGTTGACTTTGTCCATCCAGAGTTGGCTAGTCCAGAAGCAAACGGCTTTTGGTAAAGACTAATCAAATCCGTTGACAGCTGGTGGTTTGCTCAAAATCACATGGTTATCAGGTGGACCATAATTCTTACTTGAATCGATACATCTGGCTACTCCAGAAGTGATGGCTTTTGGTAAAGAGTTTAAAATACATCAAGTTTTCAAAACAGTTTATTGCTAGGGACTAGCAATAGTTTAGTGTGGGGGATTGATGAGTGCTCAAACACTTATCATTTTTAGTCAAATCTGAACAGCAAAACATACAAAAAACACTTAGAAATGCATCAAAATACTGAAAATATTTCAAAATTGTGTTTTATATGTTTTAGATGCAAAAAGAGTAAAAACAGATGAAAAACGTACAAAGTTTGCAAAACTGGCAGTTTCAGTCCCTCAACTTTCAAAAATTGGCAAAAATAGTCCCTAGGCACATAATTTAAAAGAAAAATCACCAAAGGTCCTTTTGAAATCATAAATTGTCACATTTAGACCTTTGGTGAAAAATCTCAAAAGTTTTGGAAAATTACAAGTTCAGTCCCTGTACTTTCAGATTTTGGCAGATTTGGTCCCTGGTGGGATATTTTTGAAAGAAAAATCATTTTTGGTCCTTGGAAACTCAAAAGTTATCAAAAATGGATTTTGGGTGAAAAGTTTTGTGAAATTACATGTTTGGTCCTTGGAATTTGGAAATTAACATAATAGGTCCCCGAATACAAAAAAAAATGGAAAATTTCACATGTGGCCCTTGGATTATTTATATTTGGCAGAAATTAACCCTTATGAGTAACTGTGGGAAAGATGGCAATTTCAGCCCCTGGAATTTCAGAAAATTACATGAAGGGTCCTTGTGATATCTAAGCTTAAACAAACAAACCAATACCAAATACCATATCCAAAACACAACCCAAACTTAAACCCCCAAGCCCAAACATCCGGCCCACTCCACAACAAATAATAAAAAAACCACCCCACGTTATTAAACCCGGTCAAACCTTCCTTTGACTCATCCCTAACCTCCCACACACCCCTAATTACCAGGTATTTGTCCCCCCTCCTCCTTCCTTTTCACCAATTCCCACAAAACCCTCACCTTCCACCTGCCAAAACAAACCCACCCCCTCCTCATTTATTACCTCACCAAACCCACTCACAACTGCCCTGCACCAATTTTCCCGCCAAAACAAGTTTGAAGGGTTGAGATTAAATTAAAGTCATCCAAGGGTCAGTAGCGAATGGGAAAGTCAGAGAAGGTCTCCATGGTGTATAAAAGTCAAGAAAATTGGAGAATTATGTATTAGTTTTAGCTTTAGAATAGTTGTAGTGTAAGCTTTATGTCGAATTAAGTTTAACTCCACTTTTTAGTTGTAATTCTCAGTCAAGAAGGTTGTAATTTACATTTTTATTGTGATTGTAAACTATTTCAATCATCAATTCCAGTTATCTTAATTAAATTTAGTTTTCACCATTTTTCATATAAAATTCCAAATTAGTGTTAAGTGGTAAAAGTTGTTTCTCAGTGTTTGTTTAAGATCACATTGGCTCATGTACAAGCTTTAGTAAGTTTATAAAGTATTTAAAACAAGTTTAGTATAGAAACTCAAAAATAGTTGAAAAATAAAAGAAAAATAAAAAAACCAGTTTCAAGTGGGAAGGAAATCAAGATGCCTGTGGATTTTGGATGTTTTATGGTTTAGAACTCCTGGTGAGTGAATAGGATAGGGTTTGGTTCCTTGGTACCTAAATTCTCAGTTGGAGCAATTTGTGAGTATTTTCCATATTTCTGGCATTTCACTGTTCACCTGATTATTTGTGCTTACTATTTGCTTATTCTTGCTTATTTACATATGTTTGTACATGTAATTGCTAGTTATGCTTACTAGGTAGCCTAGAATCACTTAGGTTAAAACTTGTTTCTTAACTGTTTCAAAATTACCATTTTAGCTTTTCAAGTTTGCTTATTGTGTACTGTCTATCATTGAGTCCTTTATGCTTATTTCATAATAAAATAGGGTAGTGAGTGCTTATTTATTATGTTGGAGGTCTAAAACAGTTGGTTCTTTTGAAAACTCTTTGACAGACAAGGATTAAGGTGTGTTTGGATTTGCTAGTTTAGATAGGTTTAGGAGTGTTGTGTTGGAAGATTATGGTTTGGTTATATTCATTCAGGTTATATTAGGTCATAGTAAGTCTCAAAATTAAGTCTCTTTTACAAAAAAGTCAATATCACAAAAAATCCCACCACCACAGTTAACTGTGGTGGTCATTGAGTCCCATAAACCATCATCTCATGATATAAGTTGTTCCTTTAACTTATTTTGGTCTTACCTTAACTTATAAACATGTTTTCAGACATTTAGATCCAACCAAAGTTGACAAAAGTCAATTTATCATGTTTTCACAAAAAGTCAAGTTTCACCTTTCTCAGATTTTCCATTTTTTCAAAGATTTAATTAGAATTTTGTGCAATGATTTAGGGGTTGAAACTTGATCCTAATCATAACCCCCCAGCCTAGCTTTTTAGATCATCCTTTACCTTGGCCCCTGAGTAGGTTTAGTGGACCCCACATAGCCCTGCTTATGCCCATTTGGCCTGCATAAGTGGCAGGGGTGTTGGATTTGCTTATTCCTTGCTTCTGGTTATTCAGTGCATTTCAATCATTGTTTTAGCTTCTTTTTAGTTCCTTTAACTTGTTTGTGGCTTAAAGTACTTTTGGTTCTGGCTCAGTAGCTTATTGTAAGCTTATCCATAGCCTTAATCTCATTTTGGCCCAAAATAGCTTAACTGTTAAGCTAATAAGTTCACCAAGGCCTCATCTTCAAGTTTCAACAATGTTGTTTTCATAAAAGTTAGTTGTTTTTAGTAGTTTAATACTTTTGTAAAACAAAAATTCAGAAAAACCAAATTTAATTGTTAGTGATAGCTTCTATTTAATGTAATTTAGGTTTTGAATTTTTCTTTTTAAATTTTTGTTAAGTACTTATATGATTTTATATTTTTCTTAGATTCCTGACATATTAAAGTATTTATAGGAATTTTCTTAGATTTTTCCTTTGTCATTTAATATTATTTATAATTGATAATAGTTTAATTAATAATTAATTAATATTAGTATTTTAAATAGTTTAATTAGTTTTTATTAAGCAACAGTATCTTTTTATATTTTTCCTAGTATTTGTTAGTCAAAAATTAATTTTATAAAATAGTTTCATAATTTCTATTGTTCAATTAGTATTTATTTAATTTAAATTAGTTTAATTAGTAATTAGTAATTAATTAATAATAAATAATTAAAAAGTAGAAAAATTAGGTTTTCTGTTTTAAAATTAGTTTATAATATTTCAGATTTTTCTAAATTTAATTTTCATTTTTCTAGTTAAATTTTCATAATTAATTAATAATTAGTATAATTTAGTTAATTAAAAAGTAACTAATAATTAGTAATTAATTAATAGTAATTAATTAAATAGTGTAAAAATTATTTTTCTTTTTCTAAAAATTTTCTTTTATCATTAGGATTGTAAAAATGTAATTTTTTCATATTCGTAGATATTTTATTTCACAAAAACTCGCATTTTATTTCGTACGCTAACGTAAATTTAAATCAAACGAACGCGTTTTTAGACTTAGCTTACGTTTTTAGGATATCTGATCATCAGTAATTGTTAATATAGTGTTTCTAAGTTATTTTCATTCCTCATATCTTAGTGTAATCAATCACTCACTCAAAACCTTATTTCTGTCCAAATGCACCCGATCACAAACCCGTTTTATACCATCCACACCTCGTCGGGACATAACGACCCGGGGAAGCCACTATACTTCAACGGAGCATTGAGCCTAAGGAGTTTGACTATATTGACCACATCCCTGGTTGACTTTAGTTGACTGCTTTTGCCCCAATCACCTTCCGAAAAATTATCTTCCTGACGCCATTGGTGAATAAGGTGTGGAAAACTAGAAGGGGGGTTGAATAGTTTACCGTTTAAAAACTTTAAACTTGTTGTATCAAATGTCCATTTTTAGCTTGTTCTAACATAAAAGATGTTACTTGTAGTTTATGACTAACATCACTTAAAACATGTTATCACACAAGTACAATCAACAAGTCACAACACAAACAATCACATAATGCAAACATTAAAGTAAGGCAATAAGTAAAAGGAAAGTGCAAACCGAACACGAGGATTTATAGTGATTCGGTCACGGATCTCCTCTCCGCCCTACTCCACTCCTCGAGTACCCAACTCGAGAGTTACTTCACTAGATCAACAACCTCCCTTTTCGGCGGAGAAAACCTTACAATCGTCGCTTACACTTTTACCGACACTAAGCTAGATGTCGAGTTCTTTTACAAGGGTACAACCACTCCCATTCGTCGCTTACACTTTTACCGACACTAAGCTAGATATCGAGTTCTTTTACATGGGTACAACCACTCCCGTTCATCGCTTACACTTTTACCGACACTAAGCTAGATGTCGAGTTCTTTACCAAGGGTACAACCACTCCCGCTATGTTTTGTGGCCCAACATAAAAACCTTGTGTTTTATGGCACAAACACATAAACCATCTAATCTATATCGTTATGATACAATGATGATCCAAGACATAAAAGTCTAATGGATATGCATGCCTAATCTACATGAACTCCTTGAATAAGAAGTCTTCAACCATTGAGGATGTCAAGTGCCCTTGAATCTTCATATGTTGGAATGCTTTAATGAATGATGACTTCAAGATCTTGTAACCTTCTTGGTGGATCATGAAGTATGATATGCTTACAACAACGATGAATGTTAGAAGCATTATGATCATTTTGGAAAGGGTGATCTACATGGTTTCCTGCTTATCTATGTGTGTGTGTGTTTTTTTTTCATCTTTTCATCATCAAGTTATGAGAAAACCATGGACTACTATTTATAGGAAAACAAGTAAAGAGGTTTTTTCTAAAACCATATTCCTAAAACTAGCAAAAGTAAAAACCATGTTCTAGTCACTTTCACAATGTCACATCTAGTAAATACTAGTCAACATGCATTGAACCAAATATGGAATACTTCCAAAATGTGTAAGAGTATTGCTAGTCAAACACATAAACCTTCCATAAATGCATGATGTGACATATATATATTTCTATTTTAAGATTTAGATATATATGAAAGTAAACTTGTATATATTACCTAAGAAATGTTATTATAGTAAGTTAATGAGTTATTTAAAAATGTTTGATTCCTAATGTCATCACATTTTTGTCATTTGTAAAACTTACTAATATTACTTTAACACCTAAAGTGGCACTTATTCTATTTGACACCTAAATTGCACTTTGATACCTAATATACTTAAAGACCCTAAAAGTATTTTAGTCATTTTAAATGGTTGGTCAAGGGATTTGATCATAATGCTACATAACAAACATGTACGAACCTGTGTTGTAGCATACGATGACTCGAGACGTTGAGAGGTGTTGAATGTTTGTTGAGACAAAGTATGATTACAAGTAACTTGTACATTTCACGTTATGTATCAAGTTATACGTTTGTCATCAATCAAAACAAACGAGACTTTATAGATTAAATATCATAATATTTGCACTAACAATCTCCCCCTTTTTGATGATGACAAAATATGTAAACGTGATAGAACATATCTACTCATGTGAAGAGTTAGAAGCTCGTGTGAATAGCAAATTCTTTATCGAAAGATAAGGATAGAACATATCTACTCATGCAATTCTAAAATTCACAACTAGAGGGATAAGCAACGAATATGACTTTATCATCTATCAAAGATGATGTATCTTGCCATAATGCATGCTTGAATGGAATTGAAAGGAAGTGATAACAATAAGCACCTATGAACAAGAGTTCACATGAAAAGAGTACTAAAAACACCTATATCAGGATGAAAATGACATCATAAGATGCGAGAGTGTTGATTAAACCAACGTGTTGAGAATGAGAGTTTGATTAAAATATCGTTTGCACTTACAATGACGTGCATGATATGTGTCGAGGAAGAAAAAGGATGAGATCCTATGATGGTGTTCTAGACAATGAAGTTGTGAAGTCCTAGTTTTGAGAATAATCCTAGACTCCATTGGTTGTTGGTTGTGGAGATGAAAAACTTTGTTGAACATATGATGTGTTTTTCACTTGATGAGGTATTGGGGGTGAAAAGGGCTTGAAATATTAAAAAGAGAAAAAGTCAAAGGCTTAAAACACTTGTGTTTTTGTGAACCGACTTTAACTAAATGAAGTGTACCTATGTGTTGGTATTTTAGGGTGTAAGAAACATGAGTAGATGTTCTTTGAATACAGTTTGACAAAATACAAATATGTGAATGAATTTCTCTCCTCCTAAATAGGTGGACATCCAACATATTGTGTAATGCATCGTATAAGGAATTATGATGAAGTGTTTAGGAGGTTGTAGGTTAATGTAAGCGATGAGCTTAGTGAAAGCGATGAGCTTTGTGAAATTGAATGATTTTGAAGTGTTTAGGGACGTTGATTAGCATACAAAGAACTTTATCCTTAAAGTCATGTAGCTCTTCTCTATCAATGCGAGATGATCGCATGAAGAGGCATGTGGTTTTCTCAAAGGAGGTGGAAAGGATTAGAATATTGGTATGGAGGCGATGATGAGTAATCTTGAGGATTGACGTTAGGAGACTCGTTGTGAATGTGGATTATCATTAATGGATGATTGGGAATCATGGAGTTTTGAGGTGTTTTGTTGGTTGAAGACTGAAGGTGAATGTGTGAAATGAGGTGATGATGACTTGACAACACTTGTAGCTTGGATATCTTCTTTGTGTTCTTCACTTGCTAGAAAGTGGAAAAGACGCATTTCATAATGAAATTCACTTGACTTTCGACTATATACACAAATATGACAATGAGTGTATGGATATGATAATTGCCTTTTGTTTCAAAGAGCGACACAAGGGTGAATATAAGTTTATGTATCATGAGAGATGGTTTAACCTTAATGGGTTAGGTTGTAGTGGGGATGACACACTTGTTTGGTTACATAGTGGAATCTTCTTGTGAAGATAACTAGGTGTATGATATTGACTCTTGGTTTCTTTGAGGGCATGGAAGTGGTGGATGACTCGATATTGGTAGAACAAAGGATAACTCGGTTTTTCATTTCACACTGGTGGTTTAAGGTTTGAGTGATAAAAGGTTATGAGGGTGATTTGATCATCAAAGACCAAGAGATGTGTTAGTGTGTGATGATGGAATATGTTAAGAACGTTCTCAATAGAGATCTTTGGAACAAGTGTATAAAGTTACTAACTTTATAGGATCTTAATTGTGTATGCTCTAGAGATGTGTAGGATATGCATAAGGTTTGAACTGGGTTATGATGAACGCTTAAAAGGAAATAGACACATATGGTGTCTTTCAACAAGTAAGATTATCACGTGGAATAAAGTCACCATGCTTATGAAACATAAGAATGACGGGATGATGAGGAGGCTCTAGATCCTAGAACTTGCAGATGTTGATTTAAGATCATTAACCCAATGGGGTATAATGAAATCTCATGTAACACAACCGTTCATGTTCAATGGGAGAATGACGCATTGGATATACAATATCCTTTTAATCATAATGAAAACTTGACGCATGATTTCTTAGGTATAATGTCTTTCAAGACATCATGTTTTCCTAAATGAAGATATGAAGCCAAAGTGTTTGAATCAGATAGTCCTATCCTAAATATACTTGGTCTCAAGATTATAATCACTAGATGATGACTAGAGGAATTCACTCGAGTTTCTTATGTATACTCCTCAAGAGTCATTGTTGCTCAGGGTATATGAGGTTGGCTTTGAGATTGCATTTTAACATATGTTGTTAAAATGTTGATTTGAAGTTTAATGAAACATGTGCAGAAGTTAAAAGTATTACCAATACTTTGATAACTTGTGAAAGCGGAACTACTTAAACCTAGTGTAATTAAATGTGCGCTTCATGCTCATTTGATGGTGAAGGTTCTAATCCTATAAGTGGTAAAGTATGGTTGAGTTTGTTAAACGAGTGTTTAGACAAATGGCTTTTTGAGCAATGCACTCAATGGATTCAAATGAAGGTAAGAATGGTGGATTGGTTTATCTAGGTGGTAGCTCCTTTAGTGTGTCCAAAGAAGGATGTGGTGATGTGGAGGTTTGTTGTGCTAAGGAAGTACTTAAGTTTCATAGATGTAGAAAGTGAAGAAAGATTAATCCTAATTTGTTCTCATCTATTGGTTGGTACAACTAGCGGGCGAGGTGCTTGAAGTTTTGCTCATGTTTGTGAAGCTTATGGGCTGAGATATATCACAAGGTGAATGTGATGAGATGATGGTGAAAGAACAAGTGAACTTAAGTGCTAAATGTTTAAGGATGAAAACCTATTGACATTTGTTTTTGTTCCTATTGATTGGGAGAGTACTATGATGAGTGTTTTAGTTGTGATGAGTGTTTTAACAAACATTGTTAAAATACTTGGGTGTTGATTTTTCGGATATGACACTTAATGACTATGGTAGTAAGTCAAGTTTACTTGAATATTTCGAACGAAATACTTAAGTTGTCAATCCTACTTAGTTGAGATTGAATAGCATAAAAGGATAGCAAGACTCGATAATACATCTATAACTTAAGAGTAAGTTATGACTCGATGTAAATCCTTATCGTCTTGAAGGATGACACATTATTTTTATGTTTACCAAGTGAGGTAACATATGTAGATACAAGACAATATCTATAGTCATAAGTTGGACTTGTGATTTCGATATTGTATGTAATCTTCGCAAATAACGAGTCCGGATTAGTTAGGAAGTTGTCAATTTACAAATCAAGCTAATGAATGAGTAAAGGACGAAAGAATGTAGTGAGTGTGTATAGTGATCACAAATACTCAATGGTTCGAGTATTGCAAGGAACAAGTTTCCGGATTCCTTCTTCTAAGGAGAAAGGTATCTTGGATTATTCTTGTGGAGTTTGAAAGTATAATTATAGATGATTATCTTATAGGTGCAGGTGAGATGTCCTAATCCTAATATGAGTGAACATTAGTGAGAAGAATCCTAGTGATGAAAGTGAGTGATCTTGAGTGAGGGATTTAATTGAAAATTTAAAAAGAAATCTGCAGGACTGGCGGAACCCTATGAATACACAGGCGGAACCCTTTTGAGGGTTCCGTGTGTTCCGTTGGGCTATTTCTGGGTTTCCCAGAAAATGCATTGGCGGAACCCATTTGAAGGTTCCGCCTGATCCACCAGACACCAGAAATGAGGCAGTCCACTATTTTGAGCCTCGAGACGAATTTCAAATTTTTCGAAAACTCCTAAAAACAAAACTTAAATATAGTACTGATTAGGAAATGCAAAAGTTGGATATATAAACATTCTAACCGTTAGACTTTGACCGGGGGCTAGCGAATTTCACTATACTTAGTGAAATATCCAAAACTTGAAAATTTGACAACATCCAAAATGTTGTCTACCTGCATATCCGTTAGTACAAGACATTGTACAGAGATAACAAAAGATCCTAGAAGTACATATATCTATGAAACACATTGTTTAACTACCAAATAGTTCAAATTTCAAGTAGTGCCAAACACTCCTTAACAATAGACATTTATTGACTCCCGAAACTCGTTCAAGTATCCTAATAATACTTGGAACATATGCACCTAATTAGATGTGATAGATTAAAACCAAAAACAAATATTCTAACACATGTTAGCATATAGATTAAGCCGAGGATTATGAGCTTACCATAAATAGAAATAAAGCCAAACATGGAAAATTGATTACAACAAAGTGTTATCATCCAAACATGATACGGTTAGTTTGCATGATCAATCTAAGATGAGTTTCTATCTTTTAGCACAACACATTCATTAAGCATCATTGTAGAAGCATGTATACCAAACACCATTTTACAAGAATACTACATGTTTAAAAATGTAGTGACTCATTTAGACGCGTGACCATATTCCAAGATATTTAATTAGTATTACTTAATTCTCATTCCTAAGTGAATTATGCAAAATAATCACATAACATATGCAAGGAAGAGTAACTAAAACAATAAGCAATACAAACACAAATTTTCAACTTAGTACACACAATCTAGTAAATATCCTATTGTGTTTAAACATGAAATCGACAAACAATCAAATGAATATCATGACAAGATTGACACTCATGAATCACAAATAAACAATATGCAATCACAACTTTCAATAAGCAAATATCACACATGCATACAACTAAAACAAGTAGTCATTTAGCATAACATAAAAAGAAATATACTTTTCGTCACTTTGCGTTTAAATATGACGATGTATGCCAAGCTTGATTAGTTTCCTTTGTATATATGAATATCACAAAATTCTTTAGTTTCAAAGAAAATATTGTCAATGTTCAAAGGATACTAACTTATATTGCCTAACTCAAAAGTTTGAGTTTCTACGTCAAAACAAAACTTGATATTTTGAACACACTATAGTATTTGGTTTATTCTTTTGACTTAAGATTAGATTTAGGTCATGAAATTATTTTTAAAAGAAAGTAGACTCAATTACCTTTAAAATGATAGGTGGTGCGACTCCTACAGACTTACGGTTAATTTGTTATGAATTTTTGAAGTTTGACAAAAACTGTATACTGTGCAGCCCACGGAACCTTCGTCCAAAGGGCAAGGAACCCTTCTGAGGGTTCCGCGGGATCCGCGGGGTCTGCTGTAACAAAATTTCACAAAATGCTAAAAACGTGTATTTCGCATAGCGAAAATGTGTAGGACTTACTAGATTTGTTAGTAAACATATAATACACCTATTTTAATATCATTACTTCTTATGTGACTTATCTAAACATTTACGGAGATGATTTTTTAACTAAATTTATAGTTAACCCAAACACTCCTTTTAAAACCGTATTTTACGTACATTAGCTCTAACCACATAATTTGATACTTACAAATTTTTAAGAAATGTTTTCTTTTATTTTTCAAGGACACCTTCAAGAAAGTAATATTTAACCACAAAATTTCTAAGTATACTTAACGAAACATTTTTCATATTATATTCCGCTTCAATGGAAATTTGATACATGGATCGTGCTCCATTTTAAAAATCATTTGTTTTGAAAATAAGAGCTACGAAGCTCTGATACCAATTGTGGAAAACTAGAAGGGGGTTAAATAGTTTACCGTTTAAAAACTTTAAACTTGTTGTATCAAATGTCCATTTCTAGCTTGTTCTAATATAAAAGATGTTACTTGTAGTTTATGACTAACATCACTTAAAACATGTTATCACACAAGTACAATCAACAAGTCACAACACAAACAATCACATAATGCAAACATTAAAGTATGGCAATAAGTAAAAGGAAAGTGCAAACCGAACACGAGGATTTATAGTGGTTCGGTCACGGATCTCCTCTCCGCCCTACTCCACTCCTCGAGTACCCAACTCGAGAGTTACTTCACTAGATCAACAACCTCCCTTTTCGGCGGAGAAAACCTTACAATCGTCGCTTACACTTTTACCGACACTAAGCTAGATGTCGAGTTCTTTTACAAGGGTACAACCACTCCCGTTCGTCGCTTACACTTTTACCGACACTAAGCTAGATGTCGAGTTCTTTTACATGGGTACAACCACTCCCGTTCGTCGCTTACACTTTTACCGACACTAAGCTAGATGTCGAGTTCTTTACCAAAGGTACAACCACTCCCGCTATGTTTTGTGGCCCAACATAAAAACCTTGTGTTTTATGGCACAAACACATAAACCATCTAATCTATATTGTTATGATACAATGATGATCCAAGACATAAAAGTCTAATGGATATGCATGCCTAATCTACATGAACTCCTTGAATAAGAAGTCTTCAACCATTGAGGATGTCAAGTGCCCTTGAATCTTCATATGTTGGAATGCTTTAATGAATGATGACTTCAAGATCTTGTAACCTTCTTGGTGGATCATGAAGTATGATATGCTTACAACAAAGATGAATGTTAGAAGCATTATGATCATTTTGGAAAGGGTGATCTACATGGTTTCCTACTTATCTATGTGTGTGTGTTTTTTTTTCATCTTTTCATCATCAAGTTATGAGAAAACCATGGACTACTATTTATAGGAAAACAAGTAAAGAGGTTTTTTCTAAAACCATATTCCTAAAACTAGCAAAAGTAAAAACCATGTTCTAGTCACTTTCACAATGTCACATCTAGTAAATACTAGTCAACATGCATTGAACCAAATATGGAATACTTCCAAAATGTGTAAGAGTATTGCTAGTCAAACACATAAACCTTCCATAAATGCATGATGTGACATATATATATTTCTATTTTAAGATTTAGATATATATGAAAGTAAACTTGTATATATTACCTAAGAAATGTTATTATAGTAAGTTAATGAGTTATTTAAAAATGTTTGATTCCTAATGTCATCACATTTTTGTCATTTGTAAAACTTACTAATATTACTTTAACACCTAAAGTGGCACTTATTCTATTTGACACCTAAATTGCACTTTGATACCTAATATACTTAAAGACCCTAAAAGTATTTTAGTCATTTTAAATGGTTGGTCAAGGGGTTTGATCATAATGCTACATAACAAACATGTACGAACCTGTGTTGTAGCATACGATGACTCGAGACGTTGAGAGGTGTTGAATGTTTGTTGAGACAAAGTATGATTACAAGTAACTTGTACATTTCACATTATGTATCAAGTTATACGTTTGTCATCAATCAAAACAAACGAGACTGTATAGATTATATATCGTAATATTTGCACTAACATAAGGCACTACCATCCTTCTCATCAAGGATTACTCCCGATTCATCGACGAATGGTTTCCCGAGAACAAGGTTGGTTAATGTTAGATTAGTGATAGGGTCTATGTCATCGACCACGGTGAGGTCGATGTTATAGACAAATTCCCCAATCATAACTGATAAATCTTTTATTACCCCGTCGTTATTGATTCTATCATACAATGTGCGTTCAGGGAAGGCTTCGTTGTAAAGGGAAAGGGGGATTATGTTGACGGGGAGGTTAGGATCTATATGAGTATCGGTTAAGAGCCTCTTCGTCGTAGTACAGGAAATCTTAAAAACTTTAGAGTTGCTTCCCTCAGTCCTATCACTACTCCCTTTAGGTTTATCCACCAATTTTTTCTCGGGTTCCTCTATAATAGATTTACCTAAAATTTCTGGATTCCTCATATGCTCTCTTGATCTCTCTTTCATTTCATCTAATTTGCCTGACTCTTGAGTGACGGAATCCTCGAGTGAGTTGGTAAGGTTCTTGGCCAATTCGTGGTCTAATCTTTGAGGTTTCGTCCTTAGCTTTATGACCCATATTTCCAGTTGGTTGTTAGCTCTGGTTAGGTGTAGGAGCAGATATTGTGGTGATAGTATTTACAAAATGGATTGGTCCTAGGGGGTTAACAGGGTCCCTTACGTCTTTTGCCTTTGGTGACAGATGTTTAAAGAGTTTACCAGGGCTTTTTATTTTCACAGGAGACGTTGGCTGATTCATGACGGTGATAGATTTGACCTCTTCAGCCTGAATCGGTTTATTAACAACGTGCTCTTTAATAGCAGTTAACAGATTACAAATCTTGTTATTCATATCGGCTTGTTGTTGTCTAAATTTAGTCTCGAGCGTAGAGAGCTGTAATTCTTGAGATAGAATGAAATTTTGCAAGGCATCTTCGTGGCTTTGCCTAGGAGTGCTCCGAGATGGAAAATGCTCGGACCATTCGAGTGGAGAGGAATCATTGAAGGACACGCTCCGAGTTTGGTATCCTCTGAAATTAGGTTTATCCTTCCATGCCTCATAGGCCTCGTCAAAGTTTCGAGGACCTCGACCAACGTGTGATGATGTGAATTCATTATAAGCACGTTTTGGAAGTTCCATGTAGTTATGAGTTTCATGAGGGCCATTACACAATTTACACGAAGAAGCGATTTTGCTCACCTGGCTTGAAGGCTTAGGAGCTTTGTCAGATTTCATTAGAAACTTGACTTGGTCCTCAAGTTCCATGATCCTACGGTCGGGAGTGCTAGAATTGTTCGAAGGCAAGGATATTGCCTTGACCGTTTTGTTCAAATCACGGGGATCATTCCAACTTTCGTTGTCATAGAGAGCAAGATCTTCTATGAGTTCCCATGATTCTTCCGCACTTAGATCACGTAGCTTACCACCGGCCGATTGGTCAATGGTTCGCCTTTTGGAGAGATCGATATGGTTATAGAAGATTTGGACTTGGAGCCAAAGATCTATGCCATGATGAGGGACTTTTTGGAGTAAGTCCTTGAAACGAGTCCATGCTTCATATAGAGTTTCACCTTGACGTTGTTGGAACATCAAGATATCATTTCTAAGCTTAGTAGTTCTCCTCGGTGGGAAAATTTGAGCAAGGAAACGAGTGGTGAGATCATCCCATGAGGTGATGGATCCCGCGGGTAAACGTTCAAGCCATTGACTAGCTTGATCACGTAGAGAGAATTGGAATAGGTGTAATCAGGTCGACTCTCTAGTTGTAACATCAAGGTCTATAAAATCTACGATTTTAAGGAAGTCCTTGAGATGTTGATTAGGATCTTCGGAACGAAGTCCATGGAATGGACATCCGCTTTGCACCAACTGGATGGTGTCGGATCACAAGGGAGACACATTGGCTCCTTGGGTGAGCTCAATAGTGTTTCGATAGCCTTGGTGGCTAGGTCGGGAATACTCTCGTAGGGTTCGGGGCCTAAGAGGTTGGTTTGCTAGTGGTGGGTTTTGTGGGTGGTCTTGTTGTGGTGGGTTGATGGGTTCAAAGATGTTACCACCTTCCATGGTGTCGGATGGTAAAGATTACGAACAAAGACACGAAGAAATAAGATAGACTAAAGAAAACCTAAAAATAAAAATAAAATCTTACTAGAAAAGAATCTAGCAAGTAGACATAATAAAAAGAAATTCTAACCTAGACAATAACTATTCCCCGGGCTGCGGCACCAAAAACTTGATGCGTAGGAATTGCACCAGGTTTTACTTCTCAAGGGATCTCGAGAAGCTTACAACCCCCACCAGGCAGTGTACCTGATCGTTGTAGTATAGTATAGTGACAAGTACCGGGGGATTGATCGTTCAACTCAGGAATAGTGTCGCTAGGATTAGAAAGCCTAAAAATGAAGTCTAGAGATGAGGGATGATTCTTTTTGTATTTTTATATTTTATGAAAAGCAAGAAAAAATCTTGGGTTTTAGAGGAGTGGGTGGAATTAGTTGCTATTCAACTAACCCAATAATTAAGATGCAATCAAAATAAAATAACAAAAATGAAAATAAAACTAATTACTAATGTGGAGTGAACAATAAATGGGAAAAATGTGTTTACTTAGATTTCATTACTCCCTAGATATCTTTTACAGGTTGATAGTTTGTTACAGTTGCGTGGATGACGGGTTATATTCCTTAATACCAATCGTGGGGTGGCGTACGTACTTCCCCAACTCTATAAGCTCCTACTTCACTCCTATGTCGAGCCTGCAAGAAGCTCCTAACATGGGATCACTAGAATTCGCTCATGCATTAAATACAACCATAAAAACCTTAGTACACATTGGTTCATGTTTCTTAAGATGTTCAAGCAAGTTACACTATGGAAGTCTGCCAGTTTTCTTAAGCCTAACATCGAAATCATTCATCCATTACAACTATAAACAAGCAATCAACCTATAATCAACATCTAGGTTTCATTACATCTAAGTAAACACACAAGAGATCTACCCTAGCATGTTAAAATCAAGACAAGTGTAAGATATATTCAAACAACACATAGAGATATTGAATGAATTGAAAGGATACTTATCTTAATTGAACATGAGGGGTTTCAAGGGGTGAAAACCCTTGAAAATACTGTAAAAGTCGAGCTAGGGTTTATTCAAGTCGTCCCTAATATTGTCCTCCTCTTAGAATGAAAATTAAAAAGACTATATATAGATTTCCTAAGGTGATGGCGTCAAGAAGAAACTTCTGACGCCGTCAACCCGCCGCCCATGATATTCTCGGACTGCCTAGATCCAGATCTGACGCCGTCATGTGTAATGTTGTTCTGGACCGTCACCACTTTTACTCTTGACGCCGTCATCAAATTTCTCTTGACGCCGTCAGGTACTGTTCCCAGCAAGGAAAATTAAGACTTTGCCGTTTTCTTCACTTTTATGCTCCAAAAACGTCCAAAATGCTACCTTTTCCAGAATTCACTCCAAAAGTACCTAAAATCACAAAAGGAACGATTTACGGCATTATTTGATCAAATAAATTCGAATTCGAGCTTAAATGACCCCCTAAAAACGGATCATTTTTCGCCTTATCACGCCGCAATATCATACTTAGATTAATTCGAAGACCATTGCCTGACTTTAAAAAATGCGCCGCATGTAATTCTATCATGCGCCACATATGAAACTTTGGTCAACGAAGAAGATCAAGCTTGTTCTATTTTTTTATTATTTTTGATTCATTAGCTTAAGTCAAGTCTAGTCTTGGCTTAGCAACGCCATATTGTACATGTAATTAACCAAGATGATTAACTCGCCACCAGTAAATATTGGCTTTATCCAACAAAACCATGTTTTTCCATATCCTTACACCTAACGTTATAACCCTTTAAAAGACCTCTTTGATAGTTTATCCTAGGTGCTTACGCCAAGTGGTGAAGGTTTGATCCTTTCCCAAGCCTATGGTAATCTATTTTGCAATGACAGGTAGTGAGAGATGTTTTCCATTTCCTTATTGTGATATATACTTTATTACACCCAAGAGATGAGAGTATCTAAACACTATTTGTGAGGTGCTAGTGTATGACCTCCGTGCTTGTCTTTGGTTTTAAGTGGAATGATTATTTGTTGTAATTACTTTTATATTAGTGTTAAATGACCCCTAACTTGTATTTTGATTAAAATAAAAGCGCATTTGCTTGAGGACAAGCAAATCTCAAGTGTAAGGGTATTTGATGAGGCGAAAAGTGAACCACTTTTAAGGGGTCATTTATGCCCGGATTCGTGAATATTTGATCAAATAATGCCCTAAATCGTTCCTTTTGTCATTTTAGGTACTTTTGGAGAGAAATCTTGAAAAGGAAGCATTTTGGACGTTTTTTGAGCATAAAAGTGAAGAAATGGCAAAGTCTCAATTTTCCTTGCTGGAACAGTACCTGACGGCGTGAAGATCTTCTACATGACGGCGTCAAGAGCTACAAAAGAGGTGGAAGTGGAAAATACACGTGACGATCCAGAGAGTTTTTGTGCATTGGAGATGACGGCGTCACCCAAGGCCGTCATGGTCCAAGTATTAGTGACGGCCCAGAAGAAAATCACACATGACGGCGTCACAAGTAGATCTAGGCAATACGATTTCATTATGGCGGCGAGTTGACGGTGTCACAACTTAACACATGACGCCGTCACGATGTGTAATCTATATATAATTTTCCAAATTTCATTCATTAGTGGTGCAACTTAGAGGGAAAAACCCTAGGTCGAATTTTCCAGCTTTTTCAAGGGTTTCAACCCTTTGAATCTTTCATGTTCAATTAAAGATAAGTACTCTTTCAAATCATTCAATATGTCTATGTGTTGTTTGATTATATCTTATGCTTGTCTTTTATTTAACATGCTAGGCTAGATTTTTATTGTGTTGCTTAGATGTAGTGAAACCTAGATGTTAATTATGGGTTGATTGCTTGTTTATAATTGTTACGGTTGATTGTGTTCGATGTTAGGCTTAAGAAAACTGGCAGACTTCCAATGGTAACTTGCTTGAACGTCTTAAGAAACATGATCGGAGGTGTACTAAGATTTTTGGTTGTATTTAATGCGTAGGAGAATTCTAATGATCTCATGTTAGGAGCTTCTAACGGCTCGACATAGGAGTGAAGTAGGATCCTATAGAGTTAGGGAATATTGTACGCGGCCCTACGACTAAGTACTCTTTCAAATCATTCAATATGTCTATGTGTTGTTTGATTATATCTTACGCTTGTCTTTTATTTAACATGCTAGGCTAGATCTTTATTGTGTTTGCTTAGATGTAGTGAAACCTAGATGTTAATTATGGGTTGATTGCTTGTTTATAATTGTTACGGATGATTGTATTCGATGTTAGGCTTAAGAAAACTGGCAGATTTCCAATGGTAACTTGCTTGAACGTCTTAAGAAACATGATCGGAGGTGTACTAAGATTTTTGGTTGTATTTAATGCGTAGGATAATTCTAATGATCTCATGTTAGGAGCTTCTAACGGCTCGACATAGGAGTTAAGTAGGATCCTATAGAGTTAGGGAATATTGTACACGGCCCTACGACTAAGTACTCTTTCAAATCATTCAATATGTCTATGTGTTGATTGATTATATCTTACGCTTGTCTTTTATTTAACATGCTAGGCTAGATCTTTATTGTGTTTGCTTAGATGTAGTGAAACCTAGATGTTAATTATGGGTTTATTGCTTGTTTATAATTGTTATGGATGATTGTATTCGATGTTAGGCTTAAGAAAACTGGCAGACTTCCAATGGTAACTTGCTTGAACGTCTTAAGAAACATGATCGGATGTGTACTAAGATTTTTGGTTGTATTTAATGCGTAGGAGAATTCTAATGATCTCATGTTAGGAGCTTCTAACGGCTCGACATAGGAGTGAAGTAGGATCCTATAGAGTTAGGGAATATTGTACACGGCCCTACGACTAGTATTAAGGAATATGACCCGTCATCCATGCAATTGTAACAAGCTATCGACCTGTAAAAGATATCTAGGGAGTAATGAAACCTAAGTAAACACAACTTTCCTCATTATTGTTACATCACATTAGTATAATAGTTGTATTTTCATTTCTTTTGTTTTATTTTGATTACATCTTTAGATAAATTGGGTTAGTTGGCTAGCAACTAATTCCGCCCACTCCTTCAAAACACGAGATTTTACTTGCTTTCTATAAAATATAAAAATACAAAAAGAATCATCCCTCACCTCTAGACTTAGTTTAGTAGATTTTCTAATCCTAGCGACACTATTTCTGAGTTGAACGATCAATCCCCTGGTACTTGTCACTATACTATACTACAACGATCATGTACACTGCCTGGTGGGGGTTGTAAGCTTCTCAAGATCCCTTGAGAGGTAAAACCTTTTGTGAGGGTGCAATCCCACGCATCAATGTCGAGTTAGTAATTTCTTAAATTCTAGTGTAATTTTCAGCTTTTAAATTGTATTGTATGTGTTTTCAGTATAAATAAAACTCATATCAGTCTTCAATTACAAGTCTTCATTCCTAATTCATTTTATGCTCAATTTAATTCAAAAATCTTATAATAGGTTAATGTTGTTGAAAGTTGATGTTCAGTGTTTGTTTAAGCTCACTTATAAGTTTTCTCAAGCTTCTAAATCACGTAAATCAGCTTAGGTTCAAAAATTCAAAAATACAAAAAAAAAATACAAGAAAAATAGTTGAAAAAAAGCAGGTATGAAGATGAAGAAAGCTTGAGTAGGGTAAATTCTGGATGGCCTTGGTTTAGAGTCTCAGGGGAGACATTAGGACAGGGTATTCGTTCTTGGTTCTTGGTTCTAAGCAGGATTGCATCCTGTAAGCCATTTCACCATTTTTGGCTTATTACTGTAATACTACTTATCTGCTTATTTCTGTTTCTTTGTGCTTATTAGGTGTACTTTAGTCATTTTATTGCTTAATATTGTGTACTAGTTCATTAGAATCCATTGTGCTCAATATTCTTAGTTTCACTGCCAGTTTAGTATAATTGTGGATTATAGGTTATCATTGTTTAAGTTGTTGTTTCTGTGCTTAATCTAGCTTATTATATCATATTAAGTTATTGTCAATCAGTTTCATGGTCTTAAATATCTATTTGTTTTGAAAATCAAAAATCAGTTAAGCTAGTCATTTTGCATTTACCTCAAGTTCACTGCATAACCTTGTGCAAGGTTTGTTGGTGCTTCTTTTTGGTTTAAAAATAGTTACTATAGCTTATTATATAGTCTTAGATAAGTGGTTCAGTTTGTCTCATCATTTCACTTTGAAAAATCAAAAATCAGTTTCATGATAGGTTTTTTTGGGTTTGCTGTCATATCTGGGTTCCAGGGTTTTTGTGATAGTATTGTTGGTCATTACATGTCTAAGTAGGTTGTATTAGGTTAGTGATAGCATAAAAACTAGGTCTTGTTTAAGCAAAAGTCAAAATCACCTTTGATCTCACCTCATTTGATCACTGTTAGGATTTAAGGTTCAAGTAATCATCAAATCAGCTCATAAGTTGTTAGTATAGCTTAATTTCATCTACTAGTAGCTTAAAACAACTTATTCAGTCATTAGGATTCAACCAAAGTTCACAATAGTCAAATTAGGATCATAATCTAAAAATTCAAAAGTGCAAATCTTTCAGAAATCCATTTTCTGTAAGAATTTTCATGATCTCATTTTTCAAAATCAGTCTTTGAGCTTTTTGGACATTGAAGTTAAACAGTTGAACTTGAGATTCCATATTTTGGATTATTTTTACAATTTTTTCTAAGTGCTTATTCAGGCTCTTAATTGGACCTGCAGGGCAAGCCTGTGCCATGCACCAGGGCATTAAGCCTTTTTAGCCAACCTTCAAAAGCTCTTCCTGAGCTTATTTGTGTACCATAGTCCTCAACCTTTAGCTTTTTAGAAAGCTTATTAGTCCAGCTTATTGGATTTGAGCTTATTTTGAATGGTCAAGGTAGCTGTAAAGGTGAGTGGAAAGGGTGAACAAATAGTCATTCCTAACGATCTAACTCCTGAGCGGTTTTAATTGTTTTTTCCAGCTTAACGTATCTACTACTACATTAGCTTCTTCTTTTTAATTGTTCTTTCCAGCTTAACGTATCTACTACCACATTAGCTTTTTCCTTGATGATGACGGATCTCATAGTCATAATTGCTGAGTAGTTCTAACTAGTGACGTTGTCTTATGTTCAATTGCTTTTGATTAACTTGACTTAAGAAACAATTCCATTTTTGAATGTGTCTATGTGTTGTAAAAATCATTCAATATGTCTATGTGTTGTTTGATTATATCTTACGCTTGTCTTCTCTTTAACATGCTAGGCTAGGTTTTCTTTGTGTTGCTTAGATGTAATGAAACTTAGATATTGATTATGGGTTGGTTGTTTGTTTATAATTGTTGTGGATGAATGAATTCGATGTTAGACTTAAGAAAACTGGCAGACTTCCAATTGGTAACTTGCTTGAACGTCTTAAGAAACATGATCGGAGGTGTACTACGATATATTGGTTATATTTAATGCATAGGTAACTACTAATGAGGCCATGTTAGGAGCTAGTAGTCGGCTCGACATAGGAAGAGGTAGAAGCTTATAGAGTTAGGGAAGATCATACATGGCCCAACGAATGGTATTAAGGAATATAACCCGTCATCCATGCAAGTATAATAAACTAATCAACCGGTAAAAGATAGCTAGGGAGTAGTGAAATCTAAGTAAACACATTTTCTCTCATTATTGTTTTCGCCATAATTAGTTTAAGTTTAGTTTATTTTATTTTGATTGCATCTGTAGTTATTTGGGTTAGTTGATTAGCAACTAATTCCGCCCACTCCTTCCAAAACCGAGATTTTACTTGCTTTCATTTAAAATATAAAAATACAAAAAGAATCATCCCTCATCTCTAGACCTAGTTTTAGTGAGTTTTAGCCCTAGCAAACACTATTCTTTGAGTTGAATGATCAATCCCCTGGTACTTGTCACTATACTATACTACAACGGTCAGGTACACTGCCTGGTGGGGATTGCAAGCTTCTCGAGATACCTTGAGAGGTAAAACCTTTTGCGAGGGTGCAATTCCACGCATCATTTAGGATTATCTTTTATGCTCTTGTTGTTTGTCCATATGTTTTAGATGTGGAGGCAGACGTAATAGAGGGACTAATCCTATAAAGGCCGGGTGCTATCACTTTTTGTGTTTCGACAGCCACTTTTCCTTTCTCAACAATATTTTCTTTTTCATTTTGCATGGGTAAGGGTGTTGGAGTGACTGGTTTTGTCAAAACATTTTTCACATCGACTTTTGGAACAGATTGAGAAATCGATATTTTTGGTTTAACAACTGGTTTTGAGGTATTTGGTTTATCTGAAGTCGATGGTTTTGCAAACTTAGTATCCACACCCTTCCCTTTTTGACTTTCTAGCTGAGCTCTCAAAAGATCATTTTGCTCTTTTATGTTCTTGAAGGCACGCTCATACGACAGTTTGTCATACTTACATTCTTCGGTTTTACGATCAAGTTGTTTAAAATATGACACATTTTCTTTTTCAAGTTTTACAAGAGCATTTTCATATTTTGAAACAATTTCAGAGGTCTCAGCTCGCAGTCTTACATCGTCTTCAACAGAATATGTTTGTAAAATAATGGACATAATATCAGTAGACAGAACTGCTTCGAAGAGAGAATCATTTAAATTTTCCAAAACATTGATTCTCTCAAAAGATTCATTAGCCTTCTTTATTAGGGATTTGTTGTCCTTAACAAAGTTAGCTGTTTCAGTTAAAAATGCATTTTCAAAATGAATTACTCGAGCATGAATGTTATTAATTTGAGGAGCAAATTCACTTTCAAGAATCTTTTTTAGTTGTAAATGAACCGTGGAATTCCAATTGATCTCATTAACTCTCATTTTAGATTCTAAAGTCGTTTGAAGTTGCCTAATTATGGTTTTAATATCATCAAGATATCCTCTGGCAGCACTTGTGTTAAAAGTGTTGTTTGAAGACATCTGTTCCATGTTTGAAAGCGATTGGGAAGCAACTACTGGTTTAGAAACCAATTTTGAAAAACCTCAGTTTTTAGAGAACTCTGATGGTTGTTTTGTGGAACAAAAGTAATTTCAGACAGTTTGTTTAGTTTGTTGTAATCAATTGGTTTCAAACCCAGATTCTTTTGTTTCATTTTAGTTATGCTCTCTTCGACAAGTTCTATTGTTTCCACATAATCATGAACAATAGGAGGATCATGTTTGGTGTAAATAACATTACCATTATACAAAACATTATGTTCTTCTTGAGCTTTCTTGAGATTACAAGGAATTTTGTTACCAAGAGACATTTTTTGTTTTGTATGGTAAATCGGATCAGTTTGATTAGTAATCATATGAATTGTTTAAATCAATTGACCCGTTTTAACCAACAAGTTTTCTAATTTTTTGATCATATATTCTGACTCTATGGTTTCATCCAAAAGTTTATCTTCTTTCTTTGCAAAGTCCTTTTTCAACTTATCCCGTTCTTTTTCAAGATTGGTATAAGCTGATTTTTGTTTTGAAAGTTGGTTTGTTAAATCAGAAATTTCTTGTTTTAAAGAATTGATGGTTTTTGTTGAACTAATTTCAAGAGTGTCAAATTTATTTTGCAATTCCCTATCTTTAACAAGTAATTTCTTATAACAAATTTCAAATTATGACTCGCGTTTTGTGTTAATTTGAAAACTTTTTGCATTTTCCTTGTATCTCTCAAGCTCAGTGGTCAATTTATCATTCGCGGCCTTAACTTCGCGATTGACCTTTTTAACTTTCTCAATTTCAATGCTAAAATTGTTCAATAATGATTCAAACAGAGCACGTGTTTCCTCATCATTCTCAACATGCTATGAAACGGAGCCTTCATTATCATTCATATCTGGAGTTGCTGAAGGAGTATTGCTACTACTTGGCGTATCTAGGTATGTATCATAAGTGGGTGCTGGAGTCTCAGAATGTTGTTCCTCATGAGGAGACATATCAAATATATCATTATTGTGGCATGTTTTGAAGTTTGATACCTCAGATGGTGCACTGGTGTCATAAACAAGATGTGTGTCTGAAACCGTGTCATACTTAGCCTCCTGAAGATTTGCCATGAAGATGCAGTTCGCATCGATATCCTCTCTATCTTCCATGTCATCCATAAGAGCCATAAAATCATTTTCTTCTGCATTTAACTAAAACCCTGCTTTCTCCTTTTGTGCCAACAACAATGCTTTCTGCAAATACTTTGGATCTTTCTTTTTCGGCTTAGTAGGACAGTTTCTTGCCATATGACCTACACCCTGACAGTTGAAACACTTTACCGGGTTACCCTGCTTCACATTTCCATAATTCCCAACAACTGGAGCTGCAACATTCCCAATCTGATTAGCCATTTCCTGCTTTCCAACGTTTTGACCCCTCTGATTTCCAACAACTTGACCCACCTGATTCCCTGCATAATGACCTGCATTCTGCATATTACCAATGTGAAAATCCAGTAGCATATCCTTGCTGATTCCTAATAACTTCAACCATTTGGCCTCCGTTGCCCATATTGAAACTCGGCTGAGCAATCTGTTTGTTGCGAGTGTTCGATGAAATCCTTTGGTTGTTGTTAGTTGGTGTAGAATAGCATCCTTGGAATGCCTTTGACAGTAGAACAAATGCTTGTGTCAAAGCAGCAGTAGATTCATCATTGTTTGTGAACTTTGGTTCTTGGAATTGTGGTTATTGTTGTTATTGAATAACATGTTGTTGTTGTGGGTAGAATTGTTGTTGTAGAATCACAACATCTTGTGGAATGTATTGTTGTTGCATATAGTTGTGAGTGGAAGATGATTGATGTGGTGTATTCACTGGTAGAGGTGTTGGTGTATTAGCAATTAATGCGAGGGGATCATGCTTTTTTGCAAGTAATTCGACTCTTACTTCATTTCCCTCAGCTTGAATCTGCTTTAAGAAGTCGTACAACTGTTCATAAGTAACTTCATTCAAGTTCTTTGTCTGATAAACAATAGTGACGTATCTTCCCCATTCAGGTTGTAACTCATTCAAGAAGATGGTGTTGTTAGCAATGTTTGTCTGAGTGAGGTTGTGTCTGGATAAGTCATTCATGATCTTACAGAACCTTAGATAATACGACTCTATGGTTTCACTAGGAATTGAAGTGAACTTGCGTAGTTCCTTGAGCAATTGTGTTTCCATTTCCTGTTTCCCGATGTCTGTCCCATACATTAACCTTTTGACTCTTTCCCAGACTGCTTGAGCACTTTCTTCACTATCAACAGTTACATAATTCGTTTCAGGTAGTCCATGAAACAACGAGATGAAATGCCTGATCATCAGCTGCAATTTGTTGTCGGTCTTCTTCAGTGTACTCAGTCTCATTCTGATCTCTGTAGTATGGTTGTATTGGGGGGGAGGGGGTTCCATTAGGATCTCCATGGTCTATTACTTGTCGTAGTTTGAAGGGTCCTTCCAGAATGGAATGAATGAGAAGTTTTTCATTTGGTTTGCTCTTAAGATAGCGCATCATACGACTAGCCCATTGTGAGTAACCACCTTTTGATAACATGGGAGGTCGGTTTTCAGCACCAGCTACAAGAATATCTTGCTGAGTTACCATTGATTGAAGGTATGAGTGATACCGTTGATCTTAGGATCGGTTCAACGATGTAGGAATTGTATTTGGTGTTGGTTACGGGAGGTTGTTGTGGTGAAAATTTGGTCTAAAAACTTAAAAACGTCGATAACTTCCATTCGGAGTGGATTTGGGCCTCGAAGGTTGGGTTGAATGATCTTTAGTTGATTCAACGTGTCATTCTCCTCGGTCTCATGGTCGTTTTGACAGGTCATTCGTTAAAAACGGAGTTATGGTTCAAAAGTTATAGTCGTTTGAAGTCACTGCTCACCGCTCAAAGTTTTGTTTTTATTTATTTATTTATTTATTTTAGTGCATGATAGTATTTTGTTCGTTATAGTTAAAGGATCTATTTTTTTTTAACAAACTAGTAAAACATAACAAAAAAACCGAAATCAAAACTGATAAAACCTGAAACCCAGAAACTCTTATCACGGTTCGATTTCGATTTTTATTCTAAAATACCCGTGGTTACCCGTACCAAATAGTTTTGAGTAGGTTTTAACAATTTTTCGCGTACAAACAATGACTATATGTATTCTAAGTTTAATAATTTTTTACAGGTCTTAATTGATTTAGGTGTTTTTATTTGGTGTTTAACTAAATTGTACGTACCTGTGCACGTGATTAATTATCTCCCGGTAAAAATTCATTAAAGTATAAGTTGAAAATGATTTTTCAATACTTTTTGACATCTTGAAAGACAAACTACAAAACTTGGTTATTTCTATTATTTAGTAGGGGACAGATGTTTTGCCATGGCATTCCACGAAGCAACGTACGTGACTACGTGGTCCAGATCATGTCCAGGTTGTTGCATATTTAAAAAATAAATGAACAGTCGCGAAACAAGGATCTAAGAGAATGAGAGGATTTATTTTTTATTTTTATTTTTTTAATAATAATAATAATAATAATAATTATTATTATTATTATTATTATTATTATCTTATTAATAAAATTCGTGATCTACTTTAATAAAAAAAGTCTTAAAGTTTTTTATTTACCACAAAAATTGATACTATTTAAAGCCATCCACTATGGTAAACCTTTTAAAAAGTTTATACTTATGTTATGCTATTAAATTATAAACCCTTTTGTTTTATTAACCTATCCCCACTATGTTATAAACCTTTTCAAGTGATGTAAACTTCACACATAATCAAAGGCATTAAATTATGAAAAGGTTCAATATCCCAGACCTCTTCATAACACATAAGCTTGAAATAGATGCTCACTATGGTTTATAAGTTCTTAGACCTCTTCATCATTTTATAAACATTTTCATAAACTACCATGATCTAAAGTTTTTTACATTGTTTAACTTTAAAGGAAGGGGGGGGGGGGGGGGGGGGGGGGGTTGTCAATTTGATTTTGTAGTGGGGTGCACTTTAATAAATGGTTCTAAAAAAATTTACACTAAAAATTGATATTTTTTGGCGAAGCATGGAGGCCCGCCTCCCCACGAACACTAGGTAGTTTCGCCCCTGACTGTACACGGACTGTAAACGTTATGCTAGGTGCAATAAGGTCGGTCAAGTGAGGGTCAATTTGATTTTGTAGTGGGGTGCACTTTAATAAATGGTTCTAAAAAAATTTATACTAAAAATTGATATTTTTTGGCAAAGCATGGAGGCCCCCCTCCCCACGAACACTAGGTAGTTCCGCCCCTGACTGTACACGGACTGTAAACGTTATGCTAGGTGCAATAAGGTCGGTCAAGTGAGGGTCAAAGAGGGTCGGAGGAGATCGTCCTTGTAGTAGGCTTACCGGTCGCTAAGGGTCGTTTGGTATTTCGGTCGAGAACTTGACTGAGGTTGAGTGTTTGTTTTGTGAGTGTATTTAATTAATTAAAATGTTTTTTTGTAATGTAGGTAATCTTAATGTCTTTAAAAGATCGCATGTAGATCATACGTGAAAAAAAAATAATAATAATAAAAAAATGAGGTGGCAGAAAAAGGTTATGTCATTAAGACCCCAAAATGATCTAACAATAAGGAGTTTTGACCAACATGTACAAACCTTGAAATGTACAGGTCTCACAAAACCCCGGCAGAAAAATTAAAAGTCGCTAGCCTTAGAGTCAACTATGTTTGTTTTCTTATCCACATGCTATATCAATATCTTAATTGTTTGTTGTCATTGTTTATTTTCCACTTGTTAATACTGTGGGCATCCAAGGTTGACACAAGTGGCTCGAATTGAATTTCATTTCATTTTCATATCCATTTGATCATATATATATATATATATAAACGCAACACCAAGGCACTGAAAACAGACCAAGTTCTTGATAGATATATCGTTATCTATGGCTAATTATAAGTCATGGCGATTGATCGAGGCTGCTCTAGTTACCATTCTTTTCTTGGTCGATTTTGGTTTTGCAGAATCACGTATGCACATTCTATCTTGCTATTTTAGATACTGAATATTTGTTACATCTACATTACATTTTCATAGTGCATTACTTGTATTTATATAGTTAGCCTGTGTTCATGTTTTTTTAACTATGCTTATATGTGTGAATATTGTTTTTCTCATGTTTTATTTTCATATTACCAAAGGGCATTTAGCATAGCGATATTTTTCGTTGCCCATTAGTTAAGACAATAAGTGTATTATTAGTGTTTGATGTGTTTGTTCGATATTGTGACACTTCGCCTTAGAAAAAAAGACTGTCCTAAAATATTGACTTACTTTTTTGTATACATGGTTATGCCTTTTAGAAGACCAAAATGAGATTCATATGACTTAAAATGAATCTAACTGAGAAAAGAAAGTTATCCATTGATCAAAACCTTGCTACTTTTTTTTGTATATTTTGCTGCCACCAAGAAATTAAAAAGAAGCTTACAAATTAAGGTGTTAATTTAAATTTTAACGATGTGTTTATTTCTATTCGTATAGCTGGAAACTACACCTTCTTGTATAATGCAACACAAGCTCCTTCGGTTTCATTCTATGATTACATCATCATTGGGGGAGGCACTTCAGGAATCCCATTAGCCACCACTTTATCTGCAAACTACTCGGTTCTATTACTTGAACGTGGTGGCTCACCTTATGACAATGTCAATGTCACTGACGTTGCTAATTTTGGTTTGTACTTCTTGGACAATTCAACGAGTTCTCCGTCACAAGAATTCATAGTAGAAGGTGTTGTAAATTCACGACCTCGTGTCTTAGGTGGTGGTACAGCAATTAACGCGGGTTTTTACTCTCGTGGTGAAGCAAAATTCAATGAGGAGGCTAAATTAACAGATGAAGATTTGATTCTAGATTCTTACGAGTGGGCGGAAAAAGTAATGGTTTCTGAGCCTATTGTGAGGGCATGGCAACAGGCGCTTCATGATGGACTGCTCGAAGCTGGTGTGACACCGGACAACGGGTTTACTTTTGATCATATAGTTGGTACTAAAGTTGGTGGGACTCTTTTTGATCAATTAGGAAAGCGACACTCGGCTGCTGATTTGTTACAATATGCGAACCCTGAGGCGCTGACTGTTTTTCTATATGCAAGTGTACACAAAATCTTATTTAAGACCAATGGTACGTTACTATATGCTCCACGGAATAATTATTTTTGTGATAAGGATATTTCATATTTGGTGACATCTTTACTAACTAATCTTTGGCTTCTGTGACATTTTTAGTGAATTCATTTTTCTTGTAGTACCTATTACAAAATTCTGATTTTTAACACCATGTTAAACTTGTACAGGAACAACGCCAACTGCTTTTGGGGTAGCGTTTGAAGATTCATTAGGAAAAATTCATAGAGCATTTCTGAATGCTGGAGATAATAACGAAATCATATTGTCTGCTGGTGCACTAGGAAGCCCACAACTTTTGGTGTTAAGTGGTATCGGTCCAAAAGAGCAGCTTGATGCCCTCAATATCAGTTGTGTGCTTGAGCAACCTTTTGTTGGTAAAGATGTGGCCGATAACCCCCTTAACGCACTTTTCATCCCTTCTCCCATTGCTGTTGAGAGATCCATAGTCCAAGTTGTTGGTATTACTCCCTTTGGTAGCTACATCGAGGAAGCTGGTGCATCCAATTTTATCTTTGCAAATCCTTTAGCTTACCAACCGTATACCCCTGAGGTATCTACATTATTTAGTATATCAAATAGTAACTAGTAATATTAATATGTTCTTTTAAATTAACATGGGTGACTACGCGACATAGTTAACGTGATGAGTTATATAATTGTACATTTTGTTTCTTTTAATTTGTAGATGGGCGGATTTATATTTGAGAAAGTTAATGGTCCTCTGTCTAAGGGTGAGTTAACGATTGTAACTCGTAATCCAGCTGACAATCCAGCAATAACCTTCAACTACTTCAGTGAACCCGAGGACTTGCAGAAATGCGTGAAGGGGATTGAAACTATTTTGAAAGCTGTAGATTCAGAAGCGTTTTCCGCATACAAATTTGACAATATGACAACGCAAGATATTCTTGATTTTAACATCAGACTACCACAAAACCAGAATGTGCCTACTAGCAATACAAGTACCTCCTTGGAACAACATTGCAAGGACACTGTAAGAACTATGTGGCACTATCATGGTGGGTGTCATATTGGACAAGTAGTTGATGATGATTATAAGGTTATTGGTGTAAATTCTCTTCGAGTTATTGATGGATCAACTATACTTAACTCTCCGGGAACTAATCCTCAAGCCAGTGTGATGATGCTTGGAAGGTAATTTATTATCCAAATATGCATATGTTATTTTAGTTATACAAGTCGTACCATATGTCAATATTTGTTAAGCAAGTATTAGATGATGGTGTTTCGGTTTTAATTTTATGCAGGTACATGGGAGTTACGATACTAAACCAAAGACTTGCGTTGGACAAGCCATATGCAGATTGGTGATCAAGTTAGTGTTAGTCGGTGTTTCTTAGTTGTATGGCATATTTACTGTTATACCACAATGAATAACATCTGGACCTATGTCTAGACAAAATTGAAGTGAAATAAAAAGTTTGTGCATGCTTGTCTTAATTTGTTTATAGCATTATCCCTTATTTTTGAGTCCCTGCTATTCAAAACTTTTGATTTTAGCTATGATTAATTACCGAGTTTCCAAACATGGTCTATATATTTTGGGGTTCTTCTTCAATTATCTTTGATCAATAAAGATGAGCTACAAGTGGACATTTATGCCTTTGCCAAGACTGGTCCTATTCCGGCATGACAAAAGCCCATTGGTCCGCATCCTAAAAGCTGTGTCTAAGGCCCGGTTAAGCCCAATTTTGACTTATTGTGCTTTTCCACTTTGTAAAAGCTAGGATTTACCTCAAGCAAATAGACGGGCTTTTTTACTAACCGCAACTATCACTATATACACAAGTCAATCTCATATGTCTTAAGCAGAAAAAAACCATTTGGTTGGGGAGCTTTTTATACAACATGGGGTGCCATTGAGACACAAGCCCTTTTGCAATCAAATGGACGGCTTAGTTTTTGGGTAAACTTTGTATCCTAAATGCCAGTTATAACGATATAGATAGTGACAAGAGCATGTATGGGAATATGTACGCATCTATAACTATTTAGAACTAACTATATGTCATTTGGCCCATATCATTTCAGTCACCATCGACTATTACTAGTGATTACTATATTTAATACTCGAAGCGATTATGGAGTGGCTGAAACTTCAGTCAAAATAGACTATGTATGTATCCTTAGGAACATTAGTATCAGTCGTCATTTTATGTTAAGGTTTAAGATGGTTATGCTACGGAAATACTAGGGTGGATTTTTGATGTAGAGAAGATAACACAAATTGGACTTGTTGATTGACACGAATACCAGAGAAAAATTCTTCTAATTATTGTTGACTCAACGAATACAGATAATTAGGGCAATTTTCAGTACTGCCAAAAATAGACTTCTCACAAAACTGAAGTAGGCCTCGAAAGACAAACGGGCAAAAAAATAGCCCACAAACAAAGTCCAACAAACCGAGAAAAAACATAAAAACGTAAATAACTCAAAAAATAAAGCGATTTGGGGCCCGAAAGTTTCGTAAACCGACGACATCTGTTTACCACGTCGTTTTCCTCATTCCAATCTTCGATTTGACTGATCATGGGACTGAAATGGATACCGTAGCCAAAGTTATGCTGATTTTAGCGACACCTTTTTAAACAATAGGGCTTGTTCCTCTACGCTTGGGCCTGCATCAATTTTTCTGTTGGATATCATATATTTTAGTAACATTTGAGTCAATGTACACTATGGATCGAGAGGAACAAACATGCATCAAAATCATTGCATATTATGCATTATTCACTTGTAACTTAGGTAAATATGACATTTTAAAGTTTATATTGAGTAAATATGAAATTATCCCTAGGTAAACTACTAAAATGGATTAATCTGTTGCTTGTTGGATATGTTATAGTATTGATGAAATTCTCCCTCCACTTATATGAAGTTAAAAAGTACATGAATAGGTTCCTCTTCCCCTAAGATTTCCTCCGTACCTAGTTTTCTTATATACAAATAAACATAGATTCCGCCAGATTTCAAACACAAATAAGTTTACATGTAAGTCTATTAACATAAAGGAATTCATGGTGTATATATCTAAGCACACAACTAGACCCGTCAAAATTCGCGCTTTTCACCTATTATTACAAATCTGCACATGACTACTATATCCGCGGAATTGCCTCTACTGAAAAGTATCCGCTGAACGTGTTCACACAAATCCAAATTCTCCCCAGTGTGGTTCTCGTGAGATTAAATCAAAATTCATCTATTATCACACTTCATACGTGGATTTATCAATAAATTCCGAGTAATATTATGAACAATCCTCTCATATAAATTCCTATTGAAGATGCTGAAGCGCTATATGTACTCACAAGCTTGTACATTGCGCTATATGTACTCACAAGCTTGTGATCAATATACGCCTGGAACAAATGAATCTCTTCGCCTCCTTGTTGGATTTTCATTGGTTGCTTTGTTGCCCTTTTTCATCATTGCCACAAACTCATCGTAGTTGATCCGACCATCCTGTAAATTTAAGGTCAATAACTTACCCCCAAGATGTCACTATTAGGAGTTTTGGACTCTTGTTTTTATAAGATTACTTACATTATCGGTATCAATCTCGGATACTATTTCTTTTATTTCCCTTTCATCATTCATACCGTATTCACGTATAGCTTGCTCCATTTCTTCTATGGTTATGTACCTGACATCATCGAGTATGATCATATTTAACAATCGTTCTCTCATTTTGCTATTAGAACAGTGGGAGCATGACAAAACCGCAAATTAGAAGCCCAGCTTCTCAATGTAATAACCTCTAACCGTATGAAGTTAGAGACTTGAACAAACATTTTCTTTGTTGATGTGCCCTTATGTTATTTCGTAAAATAGGCAACTTGCGTGAAAACAACACATTTTAATTTTCACATATCTGTTAAATAGGTAAGTACAACAATTTATGCCTGATTCATTGGTATTTTAGGCCAACCTGCCAAAACTAGAACTATCTATAGAGGAGCATGAAAGGTTTACTTACCCGCTGTTATCTTTATCGAAGTATTGGAATGCAGTGTAGAGATGCTCTTCTCTATCCATTCTGTTCATATGCATTGTTGCTGTGATGAACTCGTCGTAGTCTATGGTTCCATTCCCATCTGCATCAGCCTGTTTTATTTTCATTTTTTCAGGTGACCAATGAGGTATTGCAAGTCAGTTCATATATTTTTGGACTAATAAGAACTCAATTAATCATATAGAATCTGTAGCTAAGGATATCTTACAGCTTCCATTAGTTGTTTAACTTCGTTTTCGGTTAGCTTCGTCCCTTGCTTAGAAAGTCCCTGTTTTAGCTCCTCGAGTGTTATTGTTCCACTATTATCAGTATCCATTCCTCTGAACATTTCCTTCAAGCCCATGATTTCTTCCTCCGAGAGGCATCCTGCAATAACCTACTCAATAGAAAAATAGTGCAAAATCAGATGTATAGTTTTGTTCTTCCATGTTCAGTTTCATTGAAGCTGAAAAATACAACGCGCTCCTTCATTAACCTTCAATGGATTTTTTAATGGCGTATACACTCAAGTGGACATGCCTTTCAAGGGATTTGAACCCACACAATCTTCACTGAATTATTATGTAATTGAAATATAATACTTGTTATAGATGTGGTAAGTACCCTAAGAGCAACTTTCTTGAACTTGTTCATGGCTCTAAATTGCTTTAGCCTGCCCATAACAGCATTGTCAAGTGGTACATCAGGTGCTTCACCATCCTCTTTAATCCATGGATGAGCTAGAGAAAATGAAAAACATCTATCATACCATTTTACATGGATTATAACATCATATTCTAGTTTTATTCTTGTTTCAAAATTAAATCTTATAGATTCGTTTGTTTACTACTAAATACTTACAAAGCACTTGATGAGCTGTCAACCGCTGTTTGGGATCTGAATTCAACATCTTTCTAACTAGATCCTTGGCCTGAGGTGAGATCGTAGGCCAAGGGTCACTTGTAAAATCGACATGGCCACGCAAAATTGCATTAAATATCCCATGTTCTGATTCTGTAACGACACAAAGTATTCTTCAGATTTGTTTCTTCTTGATTTAATATAACTTTTAGCAGTGTTAGGCAAAAGGAAACATATGTCACTTTCTGTAACACAAAAGTTGTTAATTTCATGAATTCATGGTTATTCATTATGTTAAACTAGAAAGGTGCCCGCGCGATGCGGGGGCGGATTGTTGGGGTGAAGAGGAGGGAGGTGGGGTGGTGGAAAGTGGTTGTTGGGGTGGTTGTTGAGGTGGTTATAAATTGTTGGGGGTGGTTGTTGATAAATTGTTGGGGTGATTGTTTCCATATTTAGTAAGTAAAAGTCTGAATTTTTAAGCTTTTCTAATTATAGAATAGTCTCAAATACATTATATAGTAGTATAGATATAGATAGTACTAGTAAGATGCACCAAAAAAAAAAAAAAAATAGTACTAGTAAGTAGTAACTGCCATACCTGCCCAGAAAGGAGGAACTCCACATAGAAGAATATATAACATGACACCAATGCTCCAAATATCAACTTCTGGACCATATTTTCTTTTCAAGACCTCGGGAGCGATATAATATGCACTTCCCACGATATCGCAGAATACCTCGCCTGCATTAAATCATAAATCTGATTCAGATCATGGATATTGGCATCTTTACCATGAATTTAATTTTGTCCAAGAAAAAGGAAAATCTTTTAAGGCTGTTGGAAATAAATATAACCTTGCTTGTAGAACACTGAGAGACCGAAATCTGTAGCCTTTAGGGGAGCGTTTTCTTCTTTATTTAAAAGAAGAAAATTTTCAGGCTTTAGATCTCTATGAATTACTCCCATTGAATGACAAGTATGAACGATTTGAACGATTGTTCTAAGCAACGATGCAGCACCCCTTTCGGTATAATAACCCTTTGCAATAATTCGATCAAATAATTCTCCACCGGCACATAATTCCATCACCAAATGAACCGAATGCTTGTCCTCAAATGCACCCTTAAGGTCCACAATATTCTTTTGACCGCTTAAATGATGCATAATTTGTACTTCTCTCCTAACATCCTCCATATCTTCCTTATTTGCAAGTTTTCTTTTAGCTATAGTTTTGCATGCAAATTGTTCTCCTGTTTGTTTGCACGTGCACAAATGTGTGACACCAAATTGGCCTCGCCCAAGCTCTTTGCCAATTGTGTAGTTTGCACGGATATCCTCCATTGGACGACCTAAGACCGTGCCAATAGGGGATGGCTTGCCAGATTTGGCTGTAGGTGACGGGGACGCGGATTTGGATGAGGCTCTTGAACGATCATTTTGGGATCTTTCTCCAACACGACCAGAATTTTCAGGACCATCTTGGGTTCGAGGCTCTTTACTAGAGCAACAATTCCCCATTCGCCGAATAGGGTTTTTGCCTTTTTGGGGTGTCGAAAAAAATAAGGTTTAAAGTTAGTAAGCGAAATAGATGAAAAAAGAAAGAGAGTGAAAGAAAGAAAGGTAGAAACAGATTGACAAAAGGGGGTGAAACTGTGTGGAAACAAGACAATTTTTCGATGAATGATCATGAGGGATTGTAGGGATGGAAATGGTCTATGGAGTTTCGTTTATTGACAAGTTGTTGAATGGTAGAATGCAAACAAACAAATAATTTCTCATAATATTGAGGTTAAGTCACAAATGAATTTGTGTTCTAAGCACGTTGACACTATGTTTAAGCAAAACTTCGGGTTCTGCTTTCAACAGCAATATAGATCCTTCGGACGCCCCTGGGTCCTTCGGATTTTCCCTGGTTCTCTCGAGTTGTTGTGAGATCCTTAAGGTTCCTGCTAAGAAAGCAACACGTGTTAGTCTCGTCCCGAGTTTTATCAAGGACCACACTCCGGCGTGAGAATGACTGAATGAGTATGTGATACAGAATTAAGTTGGAGATAAGTCTTAGTATAAGTAAAGGTAGGTAAGTGTGTGTGAAAATTAGTTACCCAGGTGTGAAGATTTCTCTTCCTTATTTAGGTGAGGTAATTTTGTCCTCATTGGATACCGCCAAGCTGGGTGATGTTACATCTGAGCACCATTTGTAGCTTTTCCCTTTATGGCTCCTGTTCCTTCTTATGCGCTTATTCTGATCCTCTGTCACATACTTTATATATCGTGTTTGACTTTGAGCCGGGAGGTTGTCGTTATCCAAGTGACTCGGTCTGGTTCTTCCGGGTTGGTTAGTCCGTTCGGCATGGGTCCTTCGGACAAATACGCCAACACACTATTAGAAATCACTCTGTGTCATATTAGTTCATTGTATTGATATAGATAGTTTAACCAAGGCTGTCAAACTCGCGAGTTTACACGTAAGATCGTACGATCTTACGTGCACACCAGTCAAAATCGTGTAGGATCGTGGTAGGATCGCACGTAAGATCGTAAGATCGACACGCGATCCGAGTTCACTTTTTTTTTTTTTTTTTTTTTTTTTTTTTTTTTTTTTTTTTTTTTTAATCTTTTAAGTCCATCCCACTTGCTTAGGCCAAAAAAAAAAAAAAAAAAAAAAAAAAAAACATGTGTTTTACTAATGTCTAATGAGTAAACCTCTATTGTTTCATTTTCTAAATAGATTATAGTTTATACAGAGTTTTCTACTCTTCCAAATAGATTATAATCCAAAAAGTGTTCAATAGTTTAATTTAGTTTACTTCACTGTAATTAAACTAATCAAATGGTATGTTTTGTAATGCCACTTATGAAACGTTTATTTTTTTGAAATCATGTTGATGGCTCCTATGTTTTGAGACATTTAGGACTATGTTATGTAATATTATTGCACTAAATCGTTAATGTAACGATTGAAACTTTATTTTTTTGTGTTTTATTATTACTTTGGTGTTTGAAATTTAAACTTTGTCATTTTCAAGATGATATTATATGAACTTATCTTTGACGTTGAGTAAAAATGTAAAACAGTTTGACTCGTATATTATTGGTTTACAAAATATGACAAATTGGTAGGATCGTAGGATCGCGATCCGATCTTACGATCTCAATCTTGCAAAGACAAAAATGATCATGCGTGAGATCGCGATCTTGACAGCCTTGAGTTTAACTAAGTGAATTACGCCCTTGGTAGGTAGTTCTTTTGTGGATATAGATCTGCATGGGTATTACTAATGAATGTATATGCATGCATGTTACTATGTCATCACATATATCATGAGTATATTTCATATTTGAATGTTCCAATTAAGTTACGGATTAAACAAAGCATTATTGCAAATCTTTCAGAATTAGTTAAAATTGTAGCTATGCATACATAAAATATAGACCGCTTAACTAACAAGTTGGACTTGCAAATGTCATCAAGCTAGTTATGTTTTTTCTACGCAATCACTAGTGCGCGCCGCAAATAGGACATAGTTAGAGCAAAGGGTACCATAACTCAAGTTAAAAAATAACACAGTGCCACGTCAACGCCACATTATCTCAACACCAAATAACATAACACCAAAAAACACCAGGAAATCATAACACCCAATAACACCAAAAAATCAAATGAAAAAAATAAACAAATGAAAACGGCGTTGGGGTAACTTGGAACAAAACAAATTGGGGAGTGATAACTTGGAACCAAGTTATGTTACAAGTATAACTTGAGTTACCACATCAACGTACGTTAAAACGCAAAGGCAACGCGAAGAGCAAGGAAATGGTGTTAACGTGCATAACTTGAGTTGTTTGCTGCCACATCAGAATGTTTGCTGCCACATCATAATAACGCAAGGGGATGCGTTATGGCTCCCTTTGCTCTTATGTTCACTAGTGCATGGATATTCTCACAATTTGTTGCTTTGGCTTTAAGCCAACACAACTGTATGGAAAAGCATAAAATGACCGTGATTTAAAAGAGCCTCATATACTCCATGTCGAGCATAATGCACAACTACATGGAATAATAAGGTTAAAAAATACTTAACATTTAGAAAATCGTACGTAAGACTTCGTAGCTCGATCACTAAACTAATATACATCTAACATCAACATTATTCGCATACATCATGAAGAATATTGGAAACCAGTGTTGTAAGAAAAAATATGATCACTATGCACTCACTCTCGTAACCTTTGATATCATTGGCTAACTTATTGCACTGCTTTCATTAACATGTTGGTATACGTACGTTGTTTCTTGTTGAACGATCACCGACATTAACTATTGACGTTTAAATATGAAATGTAAATTTCGAATATTTATATCTAGTGCTGGGATCCAAGTTGTAATAATATTGGGCGTTGGGATATGAATTTTGGATCATGTTATGTGGTTATTATGACTTAGAGCATGCCCAAGCCTAACGTGGAGCCCCACGTTAAAGCACGTTAACGTGCGTTAAGCCACGTTAACCTTTGCACCCTCCAGCGTTAAACCTGCGTTAACGTTCCACGTTAGCTGCGTAACGCAGCGTTAAGGGACGAAGTTTGTATAAAAAAAAAAAAAAAAAAAAAAAAAAAATTCATTATACCCCCTCCCCACTTTGTAAACAACGGCTAGTTTTTAAAAAAACTTACAAAACACCCCCCCTAACGTAAACTTACACAAAAAAAACGGCTAGTTAGCCTAAAAAAAAAAAAAAAAAAAAAAAAAAAAAAAAACATTCCAAAACCTTTTTTCAACCAATATAAATACCCATTTACCCTACTTCTTTTTCCCACACTTTCACTACTCACTATCTTCTATATACAACTTCTAATCTCCAAAAAAAAAAAAAAAAAAAAAAAAAAAAAAGTCTCAAGGCAACAACAACAATCCTAACTCGTTTACGAACCTCCTCGGTGGGTGGGGGAACCCATATGCGGGTTCATCATCAAATCCAAATCCGAATCCGAATTTGGACAATCCAAACATATTCGGTATGTCGGCCCAAGAAGTTTACCAACAACATGAAGCTTTACGATTTTGGCAACAATCCCAACAACAAAACACCTTAAACACCAATTTTGAAAATCTCCAATTCACTCAACCATCCCAACAATCCCAAACGGAAACTAACGAAGTTCCCGAAACACCTACGTCACCTCCAAAAAAAAAACAAAAACTCGTGTTAAACGAAAGTCCAAAAAATCGAAAGAACCAGTCGATGATGATGAGGAGGTCGAACCAGCCGTATCACGTTGGCAGCAAATGAAGAAAAATTACTTGCAACGTGTTGGGTTGCTGCAAGTGAGGATGAGCAAGTCGGTCGGTCCCAATACAAAGATACATTTTGGCAGCGGGTAATAAATGAGTTCAATAAGCATAGTTATCATAGACTCGGGAAAGATATGATACAATCGAAGTGGAGAACGTTGAACCGCGATTGCACAAAGTTCAACGCGATTTACAAACGTGCCGACCGCGATAAAAAAAGTGGGGAAAATGACATGGATATACTCCAACGGGCCAAGGAAATGTATCGAAACGAGAACAGAAACGCGCCGTTTCATAATGAGGAGGCTTGGGGTGTTTTGCGTGCTCATAAGAAATGGGACGCACCGGACACGGTTGATTTAACCGGTGATGTCCCGAGCCAAGCAAACGAGGCGTTGTTTGGTAGTGATGCACAACCACGCCCGATGGGGGAAAAAGAAGGCTACGAAGAAACAAAAGTCCGAGACAACGACAAGCACCGGGGGAGCGAGTACCGGTGGCTCTGTTTCGTCGGCCCAATTCGGGGAAGCTTTGCGCGAGGAATATCGGGCTAAACGTGAAGATGCGACCTTGGCTTACAAAGCAACCGCTGAAAACCAATACGCAGCAATACGCTCGAGGGACTTTGAGTTTTTGTTGCTCGACACAACCGGCGAAGATCCTTATTACGTGACGCTAGTGAATATGGAAAAGGATCGTATCATTGAAAAATACGGGTTGCCAAAGCGTACGGAATAAATAAATGTGTTATTGTTTCATTTTATTTTTTTATGTCTTTTTATTTTTTTTGTATTGTATTAATGTATTGTGAGTTTTTTTTTTCTTTCGTAATGTAATATATTCAAGAATTAATGTTATGGTTTTTAAAAAAAATGAAGTATTAGTTTTAGTTTAGGGTTGAAATTGAAAATATTTTAAAAATTGAGTTAAAGTGAGTTAAGGTTGAGTTATGAATGGGGGTGTTTTTTTGTAAGTTAAAGTTAAAGTGGTAAAGCTGATGTGGCGCTGACGTGGCGCTGAGTTATAACTTAACTCAGGTTACGTATGGGCATGCTCTTACAGTTCTCATAATTAGTTTTCAATTTATCGATTCTCCTTCCGACTATTAGATTATTACATGGTCATACAGTGAATATTAGCTCCTACAAAATTGATCATCATAGGATACAGTAGAAATACTTATCTATAGGGACGGAGCCAGAAAGAAATATGACCTGGTGCACAAAATTTTTTGAACGGAATATAATAGAGTTAAAAAGTGGATTAAAACGAAGATTTCATTAAAACAATAAATAAATGAACATATTACCTTCTAATTAGTGATTCTACGATCTTTCATAGCAAAAAAACACTTACGTGCACCCTCATTTTTAACATTAATAAGTTCTTTCTCTATAGCACAAGTTAAAGCGCCGTTAAAATAATCATCACCCATCCGATTACACAAATCAGTTTTAATGAGCTTCATTTTAGAAAAACATCTTTCAACCGTAGCGGTAGCAACATGCAAGACTAAAGCCAACTACAATTAAGCACTACTTTTCATATATATTGTAACTACGACAACAATAAAAATGCCCCATGACAACACAATTGGGGTACAATTCATATTCTAATATATTGTTGACTATCACTTTAACTTAGTATCTCTATTTGTCTTAATAGAAATTGCATAGTTATTCACTTATTCTTATTTCCCTAAGCCCTTATTGGTTCCGTATAGTCTATCATCGTCAATAAGAGCTTAGGAAAATAAGAATAAGTAAATAACTATGCAATTTCTATTAAGACAAATAGAGATAATAAGTTAAAGTGATAGTCAACAATATATTAGAATATGAATTGTACCCCAATTGTGTTGTCATGAGGCATTTTTATTGTTGTCGTGGTTACAATATATATGAAAAGTAGTGCTTAATTGTAGTTGGCTTTAGTCTTGCATGTTGCTACCGCTACGGTTGAAAGATGTTTTTCTAAAATGAAGCTCATTAAAACTGATTTGTGTAATCGGATGGGTGATTATTATTTTAACGGCGCTTTAACTTGTGCTATAGAGAAAGAACTTATTAATGTTAAAAATGAGGATGCACGTAAGTGTTTTTTTGCTATGGAAGATCGTAGAATCACTAATTAGAAGGTAATATGTTCATTTATTTATTGTTTTAATGAAATCTTCGTTTTAATCCACTTTTTAACTCTATTATATTCCGTTCAAAAAAATTTGTGCACCATGTCATATTTCTTTCTTGCTCCGTCCCTACCTCAATATATCCTCAAATTCTCATACTGTTTTGTTTCTTCTAGCCATGTGCAATTGTGATCAAAGCATGTGCAATTGTGATCAAAGCAGCATCATTATTCAATTTAGGGGTGAGCATCGGGCCGAAAGCGACCCGTCCCGAACCGAAACCGACTAACTGGAAAACCAAAACTGAGTCTCGACCCGACTAGTCCTGACAGTCACAAAAACCGTTCGGTCAAGGTCGATTCGGTCGGTTTAGTCGATATATTGGTTTGTTTTTCGGTTTTTGTCCCGTCCCGACAGTCCCGAAAACCGATTAGCTGAAAAACCAAAACCGAGTAGCTCGGTTTTGGGACGGTTTTTTCGGGATTTCGGGATTCGGTCGGCATTGCTCACCCCTATTATTCATTATCTTACGATATTAATAAAAAAAAGGGATAATCACCAAAATAGACCGGACAACCATTGTGAATTCAGTTCCTGCCCCCAGATCTAAAAATGTCTTTTTTAGACAGAGCAACTGTGCAACTCGACCCCTATAATGACAAGTGCCCTCAGTTGCCCAAAAATTGGCGGCTGTTGCCCAAAAAACTGACAAGTTGCCCAAAAAACTGACAGACGATCAACACTTGTCACTTGCAGAAAGTGACACTTCATCAGTTGCCCAGTTGTCCTGTCTAAAAAAGACATTTTTTGATCTGGGGGCAGGAACCGAATTCACCATGGTTGCCGGTCTATTTTGGTGATTATCCCATAAAAAAATTTGTGCTATAATGTAAACAGAATTTGCTGAAGATGAAAGATGTAAAAAGTATAATAAAAGGTAGACCAGAGTACCAATAACACAAGCCTATTAGACTTGTTTTGATTTTCAAGACCTTAGAGCACAAGGTGCAGCGTTTCGTTTGAGCTCGTCGTTCCACGCTGGAACCTCGTCGTAGCTCGCCGAGCTTGTTGCAGCACCGTACCCCCCATCGTTCCTAGCCATTTGGCACTTACTCGTCTGCACGACGAGGTATTGTTTTGACAAAAAGTGAAAGTGGCCCGTTGTATTTAATTTTTTCAAACGGTAATATTACCGTTTTTATTAAACGGTTCTATTTTTTTTATTCTAATACAAAAAAAACTTATATCATACACTATAAATACGAAACCATTTACATACACTTTTCTCACTACAATTCAACCAAAACATAAACGTCCCTCACTACAATTCAACTCAAAAAACCAAAAAAAACATGTCTCAAAACCCGAACGAAGGAGGGTATTTCACGAACCTCCTAACTTCAAACCAACGACAATACGGGGATCATCAAACTCTTCTACTCCCTCGTCGCAAAATTCAAACCCTTGATCGCCATATGGTTCGCAACAATTCAATCCGACCGAAATTTATCTTAATCAACAATATGCGTTTCAACAAGGATTCGCAAATCAAGCCCAATGATGTCCGACACCAAAATTTTATAACCCGAGTCAACTATCCACGTTTCCTACTCCTCCATCACAACCACCACTCGAATCACAACCATCCGGTTCACAATTGAAGGTACCACAAGCACGAGAACCGGCCATAGGCCTAGGAACAAAATCTGTGGCCAAAAAATGAAAAAAGGTTGTGGATTTAGATGCCGACAATGATGATGACTTGGACGTGGTTGGTACGCGTGTCGCCGGAGATGGACCAAGCCCGAAGAAGTGTTGCTTGCAGAAATTTGGATAGGAATTTCCCAAGACAAAAATCTGGGAAATGACAAATCCGATGAATACTTTTGGAACGAAATTGTGGAGAAGTTCAACGAGGAGACTACCAGTGACCCTCGTGGAAAAAATATGATCACCAGTAGATGGACGATGCTTAATAGCGACTGCCAAAAATTCCACGCTATTTACAAACATATAAAGCATCGAATTCATGAAAATGAGCACGATCATATCGAAAATGCGAAGGCGAACTTCGCAGAACACTTTGGTTCGAGGGGTTTCAAGTATCTTCACGTTTGGGAGATTGATGACATCAATTAATTACATATTATCGTCATCATTTATCCTATTTATTTGACTTGTTTTTTTTATATTATTAATGAGAATTGGTGCTTTAATGTTTACTTTAGTAATTCTAAGGTAAAAACAAGCAATTGGTGGAACTTGGCGATTTTGGACGAATTATGTAGCAAAATTAGCAATATGTCAAAAGTCTACTGAAATCCAAAAGATGCACCGTATCTCTCTCAACAGATACGCCGTGATGCGTGGGAATTGCACCAGGTTTTACTTCTCAAGGGATCTCGAGAAGCTTACTACCCCTACCAGGCAGTGTACCTAATCGTTGTAGTATAGTATAGTGACAAGTACCGGGGGATTGATCATTCAACTCAGGAATAGTGTCGCTAGGATTAGAAAGCCTAAAAATGAAGTCTAGAGATGAGGGATGATTCTTTTTGTATTTTTATATTTTATGAAAAGCAAGTAAAAATCTTGGGTTTTAGAGGAGTGGGCGGAATTAGTTGCTATTCAACTAACCCAATAACTATGATGCAATCAAAATAAAATAAAAAAAATGAAAATAAAACTAATTACTAATGTGGAGTGAACAATAAATGGGAAAAATGTGTTTACTTAGATTTCATTACTCCCTAGATATCTTTTACAGGTTGATAGTTTGTTACAGTTGCGTGGATGACGGGTTATATTCCTTAATACCAATTGTGGGGTGGCGTATGTACTTCCCCAACTCTATAAGCTCCTACTTCACTCCTATGTCGAGCCTGCAAGAAGCTCCTAACATGGGATCACTAGAATTCGCTCATGCATTAAATACAACCATAAAAACCTTAGTACGCATTGGTTCATGTTTCTTAAGACGTTCAAGCAAGTTACACTATGGAAGTCTGCCAGTTTTCTTAAGCCTAACATCGAAATCATTCATCCATTACAACTATAAACAAGCAATCAGCCTATAATCAACATCTAGGTTTCATTACATCTAAGCAAACACACAAGAGATCTAGCCTAGCATGTTAAAATCAAGACAAGTGTAAGATATATTCAAACAACACATAGACATATTGAATGAATTGAAAGGATAATTATCTTAATTGAACATGAAGGGTTTCAAGGGGTGAAAACCCTTGAAAATATTATAAAAGTCGAGCTAGGGTTTATTCAAGTCGTCCCTAATATTGTCCTCCTCTTAGAATGAAAATTACAAAGACTATATATAGATTTCCTAAGGTGACGGCGTCAAGAAGAAACTTCTGATGCCGTCAACCCGCCGCCCATGATATTCTCGGACTGCCTAGATCCAGATCTGACGCCGTCATGTGTAATGTTGTTCTGGGCCGTCACCACTTTTACTCTTGACGCCGTCATCAAATTGCTCTTGACGCCGTCAGGTACTGTTCCCAGCAAGGAAAATTAAGACTTTGCCGTTTTCTTCACTTTTATGCTCCAAAAACGTTCAAAATGCTCCCTTTTCCAGAATTTACTCCAAAAGTACCTAAAATCACAAAAGGAACGATTTAGGGCATTATTTGATCAAATAAATTCGAATTCGGGCTTAAATGACCCCCTAAAAACGGATCATTTTTTGCCTTGTCATATACCCTTACACTTGAGATTTGCTTGTCCTCAAGCAAATGCGCTTTTATTCTAATCAAAATACGAGTTAGGGGTCATTTAACACTAATATAAAAGTAATTACAACAAATAATCGTTCCACTAAAGACCAAAGACAAGCACGGAGGTCATACACTAGCACCTTACAAATAGTGTTTAGATACTCACATCTCTCGGGTGTAATAAAGTATATATCACAATATGGAAATGGAAAACATCTCTCACTACCTGTCATAGCAAAATAGATTACCATAGGCTTGGGAAAGGATCAAACCTCCACCACATGGCGTAAGCACCTAGGATAAACTATCAAAGAGGTCTTTTAAAGGGTTATAACGTTTGGTGTAGGGATATAGAATACACGGTTTTGTTGGATAAAGGAAATCTTTACTGGTGGCGAGTTAATCATCTTGGTTAATTACATGTACAATATGGCGTTGCTAAGCCAATACTAGACTCGAATTAAGCTAATAAATCAAAAATAATAAAAACATAGAATAAACATAAAATGAAACGAGATGGTAGTCCGTACATTTTTTCTTTTATTTTTTTTATTTTTTTTACATACATTCTTACCCTACCATCCAAAAGAATACATCATAGGGAATGAACATTCCCCTTACACTTGAATATTTACATACTTTACAATAAACTAATCTAATGACTCAAATTAAGATAATCAAAACACTTGGAGTACTTTTAAGATTAACGCACATATGGGGGTAATATATGATGTTCTTCCCTATTACTCCATAACATTAGTACTTTACCCATGAGTCCCAATCGTCCCAAAACAATATGTACAAGGATATGACTCGACTTAGCAACCATGTAATCAATTAGATAATTAACTAAGGGTTTAAACATGTAACAATAATGCACTAAAGATGAGTGCATACACGGAAGGCTAAGGCGATTTGGTTGTACATTTAAGTGGGGTGTAACAAATTCTTCCTTTAAGTAAGATGTTTAAAGGTAGAAACGAAAAGACAGGCTCGGAGGGGTGTACTAGGGGTTTCGTGTACTAAAAATGAGTACAACGCTAAGGTGTGGGAAAAATTAATTGACTTTACTAGCCAAGTAATATGACTTAAATGGTCAAGTAATTATGATACGGGTTTAAACACAAGGGTGATCCTAATGCCTCTTATGATGTAGTAAATCCTACTACACGAATGTAGTCTCACTAGCGGTCTCGGGATGCATCACTAACGCAAGTTCTAGAATCTAAATGCTACTGGTACACTCATAAGCACAAAAAGTAAATGCGTTTCCTATCAAATCTAAAGGCGAACCTCACATATTTGGGTGGAAAATTTTTCTGAATAGTACGGTTTTGTGCTAGTCATGCAATCTCCTATCAATGAGACGCTTGCTAAGGCTAAAGTTTCACTCCTAAATGTTGTAAAAAATTTTAAATTTGGCGCTAAAATTACACTAACAAGTATTTCTCATAGTTTTATTACACATCTACCATCAAACAAACAAACTCAAGTGAAAGTTTATACTATAAGGTATCATCATTTGACCCTCCCCTTACACTTAGGATGAACATTGTCCCCAATGTTTAATTAAAGAATGTAAAAATGAAATAGGTAAAAGAATGAAATCAAATACTCCCCTGATTCGTTCGGTGTGGATAGTGTGGTAACAAGGTTAGATCTTCCTCCAAGAAAATGAACAATCAAAGCTTCCCTTCCAGAAATATAAATCATCTTCTTGTCATACATAACCTGTTAAACCTGAGAAAACAAACAAGGCAACCTCGCGTAAAATCGGCGACAATCTATATATACTAATAAGTCCTAGAAAAATAAAGTATGATATAATGCTTGTGGAATGAGTGTTTGCAGATTTCCTGGAGTTTATAAGACTAAAGAATTAACAAAAGTTTTAAGACTCCGTTAGAAAAACAAAACTAGAAAAATTTCCAGAATTTTACACATGACGCCGTCAGGAATTTCTTCCTGACGCCGTCAGAAGTGACCTGCAGAAATCTTTATGTTAAGTTTCCGGAAAATTTTTGAAAAACTTATGTCCTACTTCCTCAAAAATCCTGCAGAACATCATTATGACTCGATACAAGCATTTGACTCTAACAAATACGAATATACATGTTCATTTAATATTGTGGAGAATCGTGATCAATTTTGTTTCTTAAAAACATATTTGGGGTTTCCCCTTACACTTATCTTTTGCGAAATACCTTTGGATGAAGTTAAGACTAAGCCAAATGACAAAATAAAGTATTTTCACCATTTTAGAACATGATCTACCAACAATAAAAATAAAGCATGCATACGGAAACAAATAACAATCAAACAATTAAAAATCACACAAAGCATGGGTTGCCTCCCAAGAAGCGCTTTTCTTTATTTACGAGTCTTGTAGCTAGACTCAAGATCATGGGTTATTACGTGACCTCATCCTTGGTTTCACTTTCTAGGTCATCTCCTATCTCGGTATCGCTTTCATAGTGCAGGTATTTTGGGTCTTCAAACTCAAAGACATCTTCCCGATACTTGGACCCAAGTTTACTAACATCCTTAAAGAATCCACACGATAAATCAGAAGTGTTCTTACATCCTCTCCAAACATCCTCATCACATAAGATAAGTTGGGAACTTAGTTTACCAAGCCCATCACAATCGATTCCTTTGAGATCCCTTCTCTTGTATGGTGTTTGGTATGACACCCTCCTAATTCCATCAGCGAAGGTCATGATTCCTTTCCGGTCATCAACCATTAAATTAGTGATTTCACAAAAGGGTGCTCCGAAAACAACTTGTGACAACCTTGGGTCGACGATGTTGTCCACGATAGTAAATTCCATTTTGAATGCCATATTTCCTACGAATACCTGGATTTCATGATCTCTACCAACAACGTTTTCTCCCTTATAAATCATTCCCCATCTACAGATATTGTTATAGTGGAATAGGGACATAAAATTCTTAGGTAGGAATATGTTAATGTAGACATTATCAAAATACTTATGACCGATCATGCAGGGGATTTTGAGGTTATTCGGATCACGCCGCTTTATCCTCCCCGATCCTCCATCCCTTGATTCATATAGATTCCCTTCCAGAGATGGACGATACTCGTACACCTCCTCATTACCCTTCTGATGAGTGCTCAAACACTCATCATTTTTGGTCAAATCTGAACTACAAAACATACAAAAACACTCAGAAATGCATCAAAATACTGAAAATATTTCAAAATTGTGTTTTATATGTTTTAGATGCAAAAAGAGTAAAAACAGATGAAAAACGTATAAAGTTAGCAAAATTGGCAGTTTCAGTCCCCCAACTTTCAAAAATTGGCAAAAATAGTCCCTGAGCACATATTTTAAAAGAAAAATCACCAAAGGTCCTTTTGAAATCATAAATTGTCACATTTAGTCCTTTGGTGAAAAATCTCAAAAGTTTTGGAAAATTACAAGTTCAGTCCCTGTACTTTCAAATTTTGGCAGATTTGGTCCCTGGTGGGATATTTTTGAAAGAAAAATCATTTTTTGTCCTTGGAAACTCAAAAGTTATCAAAAATGGATTTTGGGTGAAAAGTTTTGTGAAATTACATGTTTGGTCCTTGGAATTTGGAAATTAACATAATAGGTCCCCGGATACAAAAAAATGGAAAATTTCACATGTGGCCCTTGGATTATTTATATTTGGCAGGAATTAACCCTTATGAGTAACTTTGGGAAAGATGGCAATTTCAGCCCCTGGAATTTCAGAAAATTACATGAAGGGTCCTTGTGATATCTAAGCTTAAACAAACAAACCAATACAAAATACCAAATCCAAAACACAACCAAACTTAAACCCCCAAGCCCAAACATCCGGCCCACTCCACAACAAATAATAAAAAAAAAACCACCCCACGTTATTAAACCCGGTCAAACCTTCCTTTGACTCATCCCTAACCTCCCACACACCCCTAATTACCAGGTATTTGTCCCCCCCCCCCCCCCCCCTCATCCTTCCTTTTTACCAATTTCCCACAAAACCCTCACCTTCCACCTGCCAAAACCAACCCACCCCCTCCTCATTTATTACCTCACCAAATCCACTTACAACTGCCCTGCTCCAATTTTCCCACCAAAACAAGTTTGAAGGGTTGAGATTAAATTAAAGTCATCCAAGGGTCAGAAGCGACTGGGAAAGTCAGAGAAGGTCTCCAAGGTGTATAAAAGTCAAGAAAATTGGAGAATTATGTATTAGTTTTAGCTTTGAATAGTTGTAGTGTAAGCTTTATGTCGAATTAAGTTTAACTCCACTTTTTAGTTGTAATTCTCAGTCAAGAAGGTTGTAATTTACATTTTTATTGTGATTGTAAACTATTTCAATCATCAATTCCAATTATCTTAATTAAATTTAGTTTTCACCATTTTTCATTTAAAATTTCAAATTAGTGTTAAGTGGTAAAAGTTGTTTCTCAGTGTTTGTTTAAGATCACATTGGCTCATGTACAAGCTTTAGTAAGTTTATAAAGTATTTAAAACAAGTTTAGTATAGAAACTCAAAAATAGTTGAAAAATAAAAGAAAAATAAAAAAAATCAGTTTCAAGTGGGAAGGAAATCAAGATGCCTGTGGATTTTGGATGTTTTATGGTTTAGAACTCATGGTGAGTGAATAGGATAGGGTTTGGTTCCTTGGTACCTAAATTCTCAGTTGGAGCAATTTGTGAGTATTTTCCATATTTCTGGCATTTCACTGTTCACCTGATTATTTGTGCTTACTATTTGCTTATTCTTGCTTATTTACATATGTTTGTACATGTAATTGCTAGTTATGCTTACTAGGTAGCCTAGAATCACTTAGGTTAAAACTTGTTTCTTAACTGTTTCAAAATTACCATTTTAGCTTTTCAAGTTTGCTTATTGTGTACTGTCTATCATTGAGTCCTTTATGCTTATTTCATAATAAAATAGGGTAGTGAGTGCTTATTTCTTATGTTGGAGGTCTAAAACAGTTGGTTCTTTTGAAAACTCCTTGACAGACAAGGATTAAGGTGTGTTTGGATTTGCTAGTTTAGATAGGTTTAGGAGTGTTGTGTTGGAAGATTATGGTTTGGTTATATTCATTCAGGTTATATTAGGTCATAGTAAGTCTCAAAATTAGGTCTCTTTTACAAAAAAGTCAATATCACAAAAAATCCCACCACCACAGTTAACTGTGGTGGTCATTGAGTCCCATAAACCATCATCTCATGATATAAGTTGTTCTTTTAACTTATTTTGGTCTTACTTTAACTTATAAACATGTTTTCAGTCATTTAGATCTAACCAAAGTTCACAAAAGTCAATATATCTTGTTTTCACAAAAAGTCAAGTTTCACCTTTCTCAGATTTTCCATTTTTTCAAAGATTTAATTAGAATTTTGTGCAATGATTTAGGGGTTGAAACTTGATCCTAATCATAACCCCCCAGCCTAGCTTTTTGGATCATCCCTTACCTTGGATCCCTGAGTAGGTTTAGTGGACCCCACATAGCCCTGCTTATGCCCATTTGGCCTGCATAAGTGGCAGGGGTGTTGGATTTGCTTATTCCTTGCTTCTGGCTTATTCAGTGCATTTCAATCATTGTTTTAGCTTCTTTTTAGTTCCTTTAACTTGTTTGTGGCTTAAAGTACTTTTGGTTCTGGCTCAGTAGCTTATTGTAAGCTTATCCATAGCCTTACTCTCATTTTGATCCAAAATAGCTTAACTGTTAAGCTAATAAGTTCACCAAGGCCTCATCTTCAAGTTTCAACAATGTTGTTCTCATAAAAGTTAGTGGTTTTCTGTAGTTTAATAGTTTTGTAAAACAAAAATTCAGAAAAACCAAATTTAATTGTTAGTGATAGCTTCTATTTAATGTAATTTAGGTTTTTAATTTTTCTTTTTAAATTTTTGTTAAGTACTTAAATGATTTTATATTTTTGTCAGATTCCTGACATATTAAAGTATTTATAGGAATTTTCTTAGATTTTTCCATTGTCATTTAATATTATTTATAATTGATAATAGTTTAATTAATAATTAATTAATATTAGTATTTTAAATAGTTTAATTAGTTTTTATTAAGCAACAATATCTTTTTATATTTTTCCTAGGATTTATTAGTCATTAAGTAATTTTAGAAAATAGTTTCATAATTTATACTGTTCAATTAGTATTTATTTAATTTAAATTAGTTTAATTAGTAATTAGTAATTAATTAATAATAAATAATTAAAAAGTAGAAAAATTAGGATTTCTATTTTAAAATTAGTTTTATAATATTTCAGATTTTTCTAAATTTAATTTTCATTTTTCTAGTTAAATTTTCATAATTAATTAATAATTAGTATAATTTAGTTAATTAAAAAGTAACTAATAATTAGTAATTAATTAATAGTAATTAATTAAATAGTGTAAAAATTATTTTTCTTTTTCTAAAAATTTTCTTTTATCATTAGGATTGTAAAAATGTAATTTTCATATTCGTAGGTATTTTATTTCACAAAAACTCGTGTTTTATTTCATACGCTAACGTAAATTTAAATCAAACGAACGCGTTTCTAGACTTAGCTTACGTTTTTAGGATATCTGATCATCAGTAATTGTTAATATAGTGTTTCTAAGTTATTTTCATTCCTCATATCTTAGTGTAGTCAACCACTCACTCAAAACCTTATTTCTGTCCAAATTCACCCGATCACAAACCTGTTTTATACCATCCACACCTCGTCGGGACATAACGACCCGGGGAAGCCACTATACTTCAACGGAGCATTGAGCCTAAGGAGTTTGACTATATTGACCACATCCGTGGTTGACTTTAGTTGACTGCTTTTGCCCCAATCAAATTTTGGCGCCGCTGCCGGGGAGGTCGTGCGCGTTATTCTAAAACGGTTTTCAGATTAGTGATTTTGGAATTCACTTCTTTGTAAATTTACCATCCTTGTGTATATTTTCATAAAAACGGTTCCCGAAAACATTTTAAACTCAGTTTTCAACGAACACAAAAAACCCAAAAAGATTTTCCTTCTTATTTGTATATAAAATGTCTTTACAAAAATCCAAAAATATTCACCTTTACCCTCCTACCCTTTTGATTCTTCTTTCCTTACCCTCCCAAACCTTTTGATTCTTTCTATGTATCATCCACACCTTCTAATTTGTGAATGGTGTGGTAATCTTTATAATTGTGGTAATTGCCCCAGTTGTGGCATGGTAGAGTCAGGAAACGGGTCTGTCTATAACCAGGATCCCTATTCCTACCATGACACGACTGACTTATTCCATCAGCTACCACACCATGAGACTCAATAGTTTTACTGTTGTGAGTACTGTGGTGGTTCACACTACAGTTCTGATTGCCAATCGGGAAACACGCTTGTCTATGAGCAGTTTCCTGATAACAATTATAACTCTAGCACATACAACCCACAACCACATCAGTTTTACTGTTGTGATTACTGTAGAGGTCCACACTCTAGCTCGGATTGTCAAACAAGAAATCCATTTCCTTGTAACAATTACGATTATTCATTTTCAGACCCACCTCCACAGTACCAAATGATTCACACAACTCCCCATGATACTGAGCAAGACCTTTTACTAAAGGCTCTTGATATATTGAAAGAACTTAAGGAGGAGTTGGTTACTACATCGTTTCAAGACTCTCGTGAGAAATATATGGCAGAATTACTTGCTGAAGAACGAGAGGCTAGAAACAAAAAGAGTATGGAGGAATTACTTGTCGAAGAACAAGCAACTATAACACGTGCCAAATTTCGTAAAGCTGCTCTTCTAGACTATGATGATGATAGTGATAATGAAGACACCCTTGATGTCCTTCAATTTTATAAGGGTTCGTCAGATTCATCATTTGTGATTCCTCCCATTGAAAATCAGGGAGAAAATAATGAGACGGGGAAATTACTAGCAGAAGATCAAATGGAACTCGTACAATCCATGAATGCTAGTCCTTCTCAACTCCCTCAATCTATTGATATCACACCCGAGGTTCCCACTCACTCTTTGATCATGGGGGACGAGCATCTTGACACTGTTCCTGATAAGGAATCGGACGAATTCATAAAGTCTAGTGTTGAGAACCTTGTCCCAATCCCAGGAGAGTCACAGGGAACTCTTGAGCATATGTGTGATATTCCTTCCCCTCTTGAGTGTTCAAACGATCATTTTGAGACTTTCTCAGATTTTAATGATGATTGTACATCTCATGGAGACAATGAGTATATTGAGGCATCACTCCCACAGTCTGATGCTGATCCTCTTCTTGAGGAGTTCGCCGATGAACTTACTCACATCAATCCAATTTCATTGGAAGGTGATGATGGTCTCCTTGACTTCGAAGCCGATCTGGGAGAAATTGAAAGTCTCATTTATCATGATCCGTCACTCACTTCTGATCCCAACAGTCCAATAGAGAATGTTAATCTCTTTGTTCCCGAAACTTTCAAAACTACTCTCACCAATCCTCTATTTGAATTCGAATATGAATTCACTTTGATTTCTGATAATCCACTATTTGATATTCAGAATGAGGATTGTGATGAGTCTATTCCGGAACATGGTTTATAAAATGGTTTAATTTCTTCATTACTAGCGATAGGTATTATTTTATTTTTTATGAGTAAATGTTTAGGATTAAGTATTGAAGGTTTTGGTTCACTTTCAAATTTAACGTTTTTAGCTCCACTTGTTGAAGATTCAGTTGAGTTAAATCCTAGTCCGGTTTTATCTCCTGATATTCTTTGAATACTTATAATTTTACTAAGTGAGTTACTACTATTTTCAAATTTATCAAGTTTGCAAATTTCATCCTTAAGTATGTTGTTTTCACTTTTAAGCTCTTGACATGTTTTACATTCTTCAACAATTTCTTTTCCTTTTTCAAGTTGATGTATTTTAATTTTCAGTTCAAGCACTTCATTTTCTAGTTGGTTGTTTATGTATTTTAGTGATTTATTTTTAGCCATAACTAGTTGTCATATTTTACATAATCTATTGTATTCACTATCTAAATCTTTTTCATCTAATGATAGATTTTCATCACTAAAGTATTCGGATTCGGAACGTACCTCACTTGATGATTTGGCCATGAGACACTTTTCATCCTTTGTTGTTTCATTCTCATCATCATCACTATCACTCCAAGCACCTCCAACGAATGCTCTTTGATTTTGATCTCTTGTCATCATTGGACATTTTCCAATGAGGTGATTCGGATCACCACACTTGAAACACTTTCTCTCATTCTTGCTATACTTGTCATCATTATTCTTTTGAGATGTTCTTCTTTCATCGTGTGGTTGTCTAACGAATCTTCCTCGCCTTTTGAAGAATTTCTTGAAGTCTCTTACGGCCATGGCATATTCTTCGTCATCACTATCGGAAGATGAGCAATCTTCGTTGTTGAATTCCTTTCTAGCTTTCAAGGCGATTGACTTGCTTTGTTCACGTTTTTCTTTAACCATTTCGGAGTCCTTCTTTATAATTGCTTCATAGACTTTCAAATTTCCAATTAATTCGTCAAGTTGTAGCGTTGACAAATTCTTTGATTCTTCAATGGCCGTCACTTTAGCTCGCCATTTTGGGTGAAGAGCTCTAAGAAACTTCCTAACAAAATTCTTACTAGAAAAATTCTCATCAAGTGCTTTTAAACTTGTGATGATAGTGTTAAATCTAGCAAAAGCATTATCAATTGATTCCTCTTCCGGAATCGTGAATTGTTCATATTGTTGAACAAGTAGATCAATTTTATTATCTTTGACTTGATTATTACCTTGGTGAGTTATTAATAAAGAGTTCCAAATTTCTTTTGCGGTTTCACACATAAAGATCCTTTCGTACTCTTTACGTGGTAGCGCATTATAAATAACCATTTTTGCTTCATTATTTTTAGCAAGTTTTCTTTTTAAAACATCATTTTGTTTTTCAAAAGGTACGATTTCATCTTTCTTAGTTTCGGGGTTATTTTGAATAGGTAAAAAATCACCATTGGTAATAACATGCCAAAGATCTAGATCTTTTGATTTCACATAAGTTTCGAATCGATTTTTCCAATATAAAAATCCATCACTCTCAAATAGTGGTGGTCTTTGCATAGATTGCCCTTCTAAATATTTTTCAGATTCCATAGATCGTTACAAGTTTTAAAATACAATATATTTTAAAAATCTTGCTAGACGTGGCTCCTGATACCAATTGTGGAAAACTAGAAGGGGGTTGAATAGTTTTACGTTCTTTTTAATTTATAAAAGCAAGTTTGTTTTAAAATCTTCGATTCTAATTTATGTGAATTCAATACTTGCACTATATGAACAATTATATAGTAACACACTAACAAAACTAATATAGTAAAGATAAATAAGTAAGTAATGAAAAGAGTTAGAAAGATCAAACCACAACACAAGGATTTATAGTGGTTCGGCTACAAGGACACCTTCCTTGTTCCTACTCCACTCCCCGAGTCACCTACTCGAGAGTTTTCTTCACTATGTCAACAAACTCACTTATGGCGGAGAAAGCCGTACACACCAATATACACACCAATTTACACACCAGTCTTCACACCAATCTACACACCAATCTACACACCAATCTTCACACTAATCTACTACACACCAATCTTCTACACACCTTCTTCTACACACCAATCTTCACAACTATCCTACTTCACAACTAAACAACTTCTACTTATCTACACAACTTCTATATCTTCTAAACAAATAATAACAAGCACAACACAATATTCACAAATGAATATATATACACTATACACAACAACTCTTCAACACTTCTTGAACTTGGTTGTAGAGAGTTCTTCTTTTGCACTTAGAATGAGAATGGATGATGAGGGATTGAATCACTTGAAACAAGGATTAATATACAAATGATCAAAGGGTTTTGGATGAGTTTTAGATGGTTATAGATCTGAAAATTTCGTGCAAAAGGTAGGGAAAAATTCCAGAATTAAGGTGGTATTTATAGGAGAAGAAATCTGACAGTTTCTGACAGGGGAGCGTGGCCGGTCCCCTTAAAGCATGGCCGGCCCCCTTAAAATTAAGGGGACCGCCCCTTATAATTAAGGGGGCCGCCCAACTGTAACGGCCAGAAAACTTGTCTTTTAGTGGGGAAAGTTTATTTGGTGAAAAACTAACTGATTTTGGTTAAATATTTGAAATCATATATTTAGTATGATTAAAACATTTTTCCTTATTACCAAAAGTGTTTTTCAAAAATATATAATAAGATTATATAATTAAATAAACTTTGTATTAGTTAATTAAATACCCCTTTGATCATGAGATGTATTAAGCACTTGTTTATCCATACCTTAAGTGATTAAGTTGGATATAATGATATAAACTAGCTTAATACTTGTTTACGTAGTAATCAAACGATTGACGAGTTTACATTTTGTGATCGTCAAAATATAGAGATATCGAAAAATGTAAATAACGTTTTCATACATTATTTATGTCAACACACGTGCTTCAAATGTTTGTCCAAACATCTTGAATGAAAGTCCGATGGAGATTCTTTCTTCCACATCATGCTTCCCCAATGACAAATGAATTCGGGGTCGAGTCAAGCTAGCGACTCGGTAAACAAAAACAATAGCATGCTTATAGGGTTTTCACCCTAAGTGTGGGGGAGTCACCCATGCTGTGGTTACAAATGAAGTGAAAATACAAACTGGTGTTTCTACGTTTAGCTTGTAATGTTGCCCTTTTACGTTCAAAGAGTCGGCATAATAGCCGGGACTTTGAATATTAAGGACAATATTCATGCTAAGTGTGGGGGGTATTCTAGCGAATTTTATCACATTTTACTATCTAGTACCCCCGTTTTTAGCCAAAATCTCAAAAATTTTAAAAATTTTTCAGTAAAGTTTCAAAATTTTTTGTAGTTATCAGTCCGCCTTGTCTAAACGACAAAAGGGTTGGCTAATCCAGGAGCAAACGGATCTTGGTAAAGATATATCAAATCCGTTTATGGCTTGCAATTTGCCCAAAATTGTATGGTACCTCAACTCGCCATATCCTAAAAAGCGAATGAGTTGGCTAGCCCGCAAGATTATGGCTTGTGGTAAAGGCAGTGGAAAATCCATAGTTGGTAATCAGCTCACCAAGATGTTGACTTTGTCCATCCAGAGTTGGCTAGTCCAGAAGCAAACGGCTTTTGGTAAAGACTAATCAAATCCGTTGACAGCTGGTGGTTTGCTCAAAATCACATGGTTATCAGGTGGACCATAATTCTTACTTGAATCGATACATCTGGCTACTCCAGAAGTGATGGCTTTTGGTAAAGAGTTTAAAATACATCAAGTTTTCAAAACAGTTTATTGCTAGGGACTAGCAATAGTTTAGTGTGGGGGATTGATGAGTGCTCAAACACTTATCATTTTTAGTCAAATCTGAACAGCAAAACATACAAAAAACACTTAGAAATGCATCAAAATACTGAAAATATTTCAAAATTGTGTTTTATATGTTTTAGATGCAAAAAGAGTAAAAACAGATGAAAAACGTACAAAGTTTGCAAAACTGGCAGTTTCAGTCCCTCAACTTTCAAAAATTGGCAAAAATAGTCCCTAGGCACATAATTTAAAAGAAAAATCACCAAAGGTCCTTTTGAAATCATAAATTGTCACATTTAGACCTTTGGTGAAAAATCTCAAAAGTTTTGGAAAATTACAAGTTCAGTCCCTGTACTTTCAGATTTTGGCAGATTTGGTCCCTGGTGGGATATTTTTGAAAGAAAAATCATTTTTGGTCCTTGGAAACTCAAAAGTTATCAAAAATGGATTTTGGGTGAAAAGTTTTGTGAAATTACATGTTTGGTCCTTGGAATTTGGAAATTAACATAATAGGTCCCCGGATACAAAAAAAAATGGAAAATTTCACATGTGGCCCTTGGATTATTTATATTTGGCAGAAATTAACCCTTATGAGTAACTGTGGGAAAGATGGCAATTTCAGCCCCTGGAATTTCAGAAAATTACATGAAGGGTCCTTGTGATATCTAAGCTTAAACAAACAAACCAATACCAAATACCATATCCAAAACACAACCCAAACTTAAACCCCCAAGCCCAAACATCCGGCCCACTCCACAACAAATAATAAAAAAACCACCCCACGTTATTAAACCCGGTCAAACCTTCCTTTGACTCATCCCTAACCTCCCACACACCCCTAATTACCAGGTATTTGTCCCCCCTCCTCCTTCCTTTTCACCAATTCCCACAAAACCCTCACCTTCCACCTGCCAAAACAAACCCACCCCCTCCTCATTTATTACCTCACCAAACCCACTCACAACTGCCCTGCACCAATTTTCCCGCCAAAACAAGTTTGAAGGGTTGAGATTAAATTAAAGTCATCCAAGGGTCAGAAGCGAATGGGAAAGTCAGAGAAGGTCTCCATGGTGTATAAAAGTCAAGAAAATTGGAGAATTATGTATTAGTTTTAGCTTTAGAATAGTTGTAGTGTAAGCTTTATGTCGAATTAAGTTTAACTCCACTTTTTAGTTGTAATTCTCAGTCAAGAAGGTTGTAATTTACATTTTTATTGTGATTGTAAACTATTTCAATCATCAATTCCAGTTATCTTAATTAAATTTAGTTTTCACCATTTTTCATATAAAATTCCAAATTAGTGTTAAGTGGTAAAAGTTGTTTCTCAGTGTTTGTTTAAGATCACATTGGCTCATGTACAAGCTTTAGTAAGTTTATAAAGTATTTAAAACAAGTTTAGTATAGAAACTCAAAAATAGTTGAAAAATAAAAGAAAAATAAAAAAACCAGTTTCAAGTGGGAAGGAAATCAAGATGCCTGTGGATTTTGGATGTTTTATGGTTTAGAACTCCTGGTGAGTGAATAGGATAGGGTTTGGTTCCTTGGTACCTAAATTCTCAGTTGGAGCAATTTGTGAGTATTTTCCATATTTCTGGCATTTCACTGTTCACCTGATTATTTGTGCTTACTATTTGCTTATTCTTGCTTATTTACATATGTTTGTACATGTAATTGCTAGTTATGCTTACTAGGTAGCCTAGAATCACTTAGGTTAAAACTTGTTTCTTAACTGTTTCAAAATTACCATTTTAGCTTTTCAAGTTTGCTTATTGTGTACTGTCTATCATTGAGTCCTTTATGCTTATTTCATAATAAAATAGGGTAGTGAGTGCTTATTTATTATGTTGGAGGTCTAAAACAGTTGGTTCTTTTGAAAACTCTTTGACAGACAAGGATTAAGGTGTGTTTGGATTTGCTAGTTTAGATAGGTTTAGGAGTGTTGTGTTGGAAGATTATGGTTTGGTTATATTCATTCAGGTTATATTAGGTCATAGTAAGTCTCAAAATTAAGTCTCTTTTACAAAAAAGTCAATATCACAAAAAATCCCACCACCACAGTTAACTGTGGTGGTCATTGAGTCCCATAAACCATCATCTCATGATATAAGTTGTTCCTTTAACTTATTTTGGTCTTACCTTAACTTATAAACATGTTTTCAGACATTTAGATCCAACCAAAGTTGACAAAAGTCAATTTATCATGTTTTCACAAAAAGTCAAGTTTCACCTTTCTCAGATTTTCCATTTTTTCAAAGATTTAATTAGAATTTTGTGCAATGATTTAGGGGTTGAAACTTGATCCTAATCATAACCCCCCAGCCTAGCTTTTTAGATCATCCTTTACCTTGGCCCCTGAGTAGGTTTAGTGGACCCCACATAGCCCTGCTTATGCCCATTTGGCCTGCATAAGTGGCAGGGGTGTTGGATTTGCTTATTCCTTGCTTCTGGTTATTCAGTGCATTTCAATCATTGTTTTAGCTTCTTTTTAGTTCCTTTAACTTGTTTGTGGCTTAAAGTACTTTTGGTTCTGGCTCAGTAGCTTATTGTAAGCTTATCCATAGCCTTAATCTCATTTTGGCCCAAAATAGCTTAACTGTTAAGCTAATAAGTTCACCAAGGCCTCATCTTCAAGTTTCAACAATGTTGTTTTCATAAAAGTTAGTTGTTTTTAGTAGTTTAATACTTTTGTAAAACAAAAATTCAGAAAAACCAAATTTAATTGTTAGTGATAGCTTCTATTTAATGTAATTTAGGTTTTGAATTTTTCTTTTTAAATTTTTGTTAAGTACTTATATGATTTTATATTTTTCTTAGATTCCTGACATATTAAAGTATTTATAGGAATTTTCTTAGATTTTTCCTTTGTCATTTAATATTATTTATAATTGATAATAGTTTAATTAATAATTAATTAATATTAGTATTTTAAATAGTTTAATTAGTTTTTATTAAGCAACAGTATCTTTTTATATTTTTCCTAGTATTTGTTAGTCAAAAATTAATTTTATAAAATAGTTTCATAATTTCTATTGTTCAATTAGTATTTATTTAATTTAAATTAGTTTAATTAGTAATTAGTAATTAATTAATAATAAATAATTAAAAAGTAGAAAAATTAGGTTTTCTGTTTTAAAATTAGTTTATAATATTTCAGATTTTTCTAAATTTAATTTTCATTTTTCTAGTTAAATTTTCATAATTAATTAATAATTAGTATAATTTAGTTAATTAAAAAGTAACTAATAATTAGTAATTAATTAATAGTAATTAATTAAATAGTGTAAAAATTATTTTTCTTTTTCTAAAAATTTTCTTTTATCATTAGGATTGTAAAAATGTAATTTTTTCATATTCGTAGATATTTTATTTCACAAAAACTCGCATTTTATTTCGTACGCTAACGTAAATTTAAATCAAACGAACGCGTTTTTAGACTTAGCTTACGTTTTTAGGATATCTGATCATCAGTAATTGTTAATATAGTGTTTCTAAGTTATTTTCATTCCTCATATCTTAGTGTAATCAATCACTCACTCAAAACCTTATTTCTGTCCAAATGCACCCGATCACAAACCCGTTTTATACCATCCACACCTCGTCGGGACATAACGACCCGGGGAAGCCACTATACTTCAACGGAGCATTGAGCCTAAGGAGTTTGACTATATTGACCACATCCCTGGTTGACTTTAGTTGACTGCTTTTGCCCCAATCACCTTCCGAAAAATTATCTTCCTGACGCCATTGGTGAATAAGGTGTGGAAAACTAGAAGGGGGGTTGAATAGTTTACCGTTTAAAAACTTTAAACTTGTTGTATCAAATGTCCATTTTTAGCTTGTTCTAACATAAAAGATGTTACTTGTAGTTTATGACTAACATCACTTAAAACATGTTATCACACAAGTACAATCAACAAGTCACAACACAAACAATCACATAATGCAAACATTAAAGTAAGGCAATAAGTAAAAGGAAAGTGCAAACCGAACACGAGGATTTATAGTGATTCGGTCACGGATCTCCTCTCCGCCCTACTCCACTCCTCGAGTACCCAACTCGAGAGTTACTTCACTAGATCAACAACCTCCCTTTTCGGCGGAGAAAACCTTACAATCGTCGCTTACACTTTTACCGACACTAAGCTAGATGTCGAGTTCTTTTACAAGGGTACAACCACTCCCATTCGTCGCTTACACTTTTACCGACACTAAGCTAGATATCGAGTTCTTTTACATGGGTACAACCACTCCCGTTCATCGCTTACACTTTTACCGACACTAAGCTAGATGTCGAGTTCTTTACCAAGGGTACAACCACTCCCGCTATGTTTTGTGGCCCAACATAAAAACCTTGTGTTTTATGGCACAAACACATAAACCATCTAATCTATATCGTTATGATACAATGATGATCCAAGACATAAAAGTCTAATGGATATGCATGCCTAATCTACATGAACTCCTTGAATAAGAAGTCTTCAACCATTGAGGATGTCAAGTGCCCTTGAATCTTCATATGTTGGAATGCTTTAATGAATGATGACTTCAAGATCTTGTAACCTTCTTGGTGGATCATGAAGTATGATATGCTTACAACAACGATGAATGTTAGAAGCATTATGATCATTTTGGAAAGGGTGATCTACATGGTTTCCTGCTTATCTATGTGTGTGTGTTTTTTTTTTCATCTTTTCATCATCAAGTTATGAGAAAACCATGGACTACTATTTATAGGAAAACAAGTAAAGAGGTTTTTTCTAAAACCATATTCCTAAAACTAGCAAAAGTAAAAACCATGTTCTAGTCACTTTCACAATGTCACATCTAGTAAATACTAGTCAACATGCATTGAACCAAATATGGAATACTTCCAAAATGTGTAAGAGTATTGCTAGTCAAACACATAAACCTTCCATAAATGCATGATGTGACATATATATATTTCTATTTTAAGATTTAGATATATATGAAAGTAAACTTGTATATATTACCTAAGAAATGTTATTATAGTAAGTTAATGAGTTATTTAAAAATGTTTGATTCCTAATGTCATCACATTTTTGTCATTTGTAAAACTTACTAATATTACTTTAACACCTAAAGTGGCACTTATTCTATTTGACACCTAAATTGCACTTTGATACCTAATATACTTAAAGACCCTAAAAGTATTTTAGTCATTTTAAATGGTTGGTCAAGGGATTTGATCATAATGCTACATAACAAACATGTACGAACCTGTGTTGTAGCATACGATGACTCGAGACGTTGAGAGGTGTTGAATGTTTGTTGAGACAAAGTATGATTACAAGTAACTTGTACATTTCACGTTATGTATCAAGTTATACGTTTGTCATCAATCAAAACAAACGAGACTTTATAGATTAAATATCATAATATTTGCACTAACAATCTCCCCCTTTTTGATGATGACAAAATATGTAAACGTGATAGAACATATCTACTCATGTGAAGAGTTAGAAGCTCGTGTGAATAGCAAATTCTTTATCGAAAGATAAGGATAGAACATATCTACTCATGCAATTCTAAAATTCACAACTAGAGGGATAAGCAACGAATATGACTTTATCATCTATCAAAGATGATGTATCTTGCCATAATGCATGCTTGAATGGAATTGAAAGGAAGTGATAACAATAAGCACCTATGAACAAGAGTTCACATGAAAAGAGTACTAAAAACACCTATATCAGGATGAAAATGACATCATAAGATGCGAGAGTGTTGATTAAACCAACGTGTTGAGAATGAGAGTTTGATTAAAATATCGTTTGCACTTACAATGACGTGCATGATATGTGTCGAGGAAGAAAAAGGATGAGATCCTATGATGGTGTTCTAGACAATGAAGTTGTGAAGTCCTAGTTTTGAGAATAATCCTAGACTCCATTGGTTGTTGGTTGTGGAGATGAAAAACTTTGTTGAACATATGATGTGTTTTTCACTTGATGAGGTATTGGGGGTGAAAAGGGCTTGAAATATTAAAAAGAGAAAAAGTCAAAGGCTTAAAACACTTGTGTTTTTGTGAAACGACTTTAACTAAATGAAGTGTACCTATGTGTTGGTATTTTAGGGTGTAAGAAACATGAGTAGATGTTCTTTGAATACAGTTTGACAAAATACAAATATGTGAATGAATTTCTCTCCTCCTAAATAGGTGGACATCCAACATATTGTGTAATGCATCGTATAAGGAATTATGATGAAGTGTTTAGGAGGTTGTAGGTTAATGTAAGCGATGAGCTTAGTGAAAGCGATGAGCTTTGTGAAATTGAATGATTTTGAAGTGTTTAGGGACGTTGATTAGCATACAAAGAACTTTATCCTTAAAGTCATGTAGCTCTTCTCTATCAATGCGAGATGATCGCATGAAGAGGCATGTGGTTTTCTCAAAGGAGGTGGAAAGGATTAGAATATTGGTATGGAGGCGATGATGAGTAATCTTGAGGATTGACGTTAGGAGACTCGTTGTGAATGTGGATTATCATTAATGGATGATTGGGAATCATGGAGTTTTGAGGTGTTTTGTTGGTTGAAGACTGAAGGTGAATGTGTGAAATGAGGTGATGATGACTTGACAACACTTGTAGCTTGGATATCTTCTTTGTGTTCTTCACTTGCTAGAAAGTGGAAAAGACGCATTTCATAATGAAATTCACTTGACTTTCGACTATATACACAAATATGACAATGAGTGTATGGATATGATAATTGCCTTTTGTTTCAAAGAGCGACACAAGGGTGAATATAAGTTTATGTATCATGAGAGATGGTTTAACCTTAATGGGTTAGGTTGTAGTGGGGATGACACACTTGTTTGGTTACATAGTGGAATCTTCTTGTGAAGATAACTAGGTGTATGATATTGACTCTTGGTTTCTTTGAGGGCATGGAAGTGGTGGATGACTCGATATTGGTAGAACAAAGGATAACTCGGTTTTTCATTTCACACTGGTGGTTTAAGGTTTGAGTGATAAAAGGTTATGAGGGTGATTTGATCATCAAAGACCAAGAGATGTGTTAGTGTGTGATGATGGAATATGTTAAGAACGTTCTCAATAGAGATCTTTGGAACAAGTGTATAAAGTTACTAACTTTATAGGATCTTAATTGTGTATGCTCTAGAGATGTGTAGGATATGCATAAGGTTTGAACTGGGTTATGATGAACGCTTAAAAGGAAATAGACACATATGGTGTCTTTCAACAAGTAAGATTATCACGTGGAATAAAGTCACCATGCTTATGAAACATAAGAATGACGGGATGATGAGGAGGCTCTAGATCCTAGAACTTGCAGATGTTGATTTAAGATCATTAACCCAATGGGGTATAATGAAATCTCATGTAACACAACCGTTCATGTTCAATGGGAGAATGACGCATTGGATATACAATATCCTTTTAATCATAATGAAAACTTGACGCATGATTTCTTAGGTATAATGTCTTTCAAGACATCATGTTTTCCTAAATGAAGATATGAAGCCAAAGTGTTTGAATCAGATAGTCCTATCCTAAATATACTTGGTCTCAAGATTATAATCACTAGATGATGACTAGAGGAATTCACTCGAGTTTCTTATGTATACTCCTCAAGAGTCATTGTTGCTCAGGGTATATGAGGTTGGCTTTGAGATTGCATTTTAACATATGTTGTTAAAATGTTGATTTGAAGTTTAATGAAACATGTGCAGAAGTTAAAAGTATTACCAATACTTTGATAACTTGTGAAAGCGGAACTACTTAAACCTAGTGTAATTAAATGTGCGCTTCATGCTCATTTGATGGTGAAGGTTCTAATCCTATAAGTGGTAAAGTATGGTTGAGTTTGTTAAACGAGTGTTTAGACAAATGGCTTTTTGAGCAATGCACTCAATGGATTCAAATGAAGGTAAGAATGGTGGATTGGTTTATCTAGGTGGTAGCTCCTTTAGTGTGTCCAAAGAAGGATGTGGTGATGTGGAGGTTTGTTGTGCTAAGGAAGTACTTAAGTTTCATAGATGTAGAAAGTGAAGAAAGATTAATCCTAATTTGTTCTCATCTATTGGTTGGTACAACTAGCGGGCGAGGTGCTTGAAGTTTTGCTCATGTTTGTGAAGCTTATGGGCTGAGATATATCACAAGGTGAATGTGATGAGATGATGGTGAAAGAACAAGTGAACTTAAGTGCTAAATGTTTAAGGATGAAAACCTATTGACATTTGTTTTTGTTCCTATTGATTGGGAGAGTACTATGATGAGTGTTTTAGTTGTGATGAGTGTTTTAACAAACATTGTTAAAATACTTGGGTGTTGATTTTTCGGATATGACACTTAATGACTATGGTAGTAAGTCAAGTTTACTTGAATATTTCGAACGAAATACTTAAGTTGTCAATCCTACTTAGTTGAGATTGAATAGCATAAAAGGATAGCAAGACTCGATAATACATCTATAACTTAAGAGTAAGTTATGACTCGATGTAAATCCTTATCGTCTTGAAGGATGACACATTATTTTTATGTTTACCAAGTGAGGTAACATATGTAGATACAAGACAATATCTATAGTCATAAGTTGGACTTGTGATTTCGATATTGTATGTAATCTTCGCAAATAACGAGTCCGGATTAGTTAGGAAGTTGTCAATTTACAAATCAAGCTAATGAATGAGTAAAGGACGAAAGAATGTAGTGAGTGTGTATAGTGATCACAAATACTCAATGGTTCGAGTATTGCAAGGAACAAGTTTCCGGATTCCTTCTTCTAAGGAGAAAGGTATCTTGGATTATTCTTGTGGAGTTTGAAAGTATAATTATAGATGATTATCTTATAGGTGCAGGTGAGATGTCCTAATCCTAATATGAGTGAACATTAGTGAGAAGAATCCTAGTGATGAAAGTGAGTGATCTTGAGTGAGGGATTTAATTGAAAATTTAAAAAGAAATCTGCAGGACTGGCGGAACCCTATGAATACACAGGCGGAACCCTTTTGAGGGTTCCGTGTGTTCCGTTGGGCTATTTCTGGGTTTCCCAGAAAATGCATTGGCGGAACCCATTTGAAGGTTCCGCCTGATCCACCAGACACCAGAAATGAGGCAGTCCACTATTTTGAGCCTCGAGACGAATTTCAAATTTTTCGAAAACTCCTAAAAACAAAACTTAAATATAGTACTGATTAGGAAATGCAAAAGTTGGATATATAAACATTCTAACCGTTAGACTTTGACCGGGGGCTAGCGAATTTCACTATACTTAGTGAAATATCCAAAACTTGAAAATTTGACAACATCCAAAATGTTGTCTACCTGCATATCCGTTAGTACAAGACATTGTACAGAGATAACAAAAGATCCTAGAAGTACATATATCTATGAAACACATTGTTTAACTACCAAATAGTTCAAATTTCAAGTAGTGCCAAACACTCCTTAACAATAGACATTTATTGACTCCCGAAACTCGTTCAAGTATCCTAATAATACTTGGAACATATGCACCTAATTAGATGTGATAGATTAAAACCAAAAACAAATATTCTAACACATGTTAGCATATAGATTAAGCCGAGGATTATGAGCTTACCATAAATAGAAATAAAGCCAAACATGGAAAATTGATTACAACAAAGTGTTATCATCCAAACATGATACGGTTAGTTTGCATGATCAATCTAAGATGAGTTTCTATCTTTTAGCACAACACATTCATTAAGCATCATTGTAGAAGCATGTATACCAAACACCATTTTACAAGAATACTACATGTTTAAAAATGTAGTGACTCATTTAGACGCGTGACCATATTCCAAGATATTTAATTAGTATTACTTAATTCTCATTCCTAAGTGAATTATGCAAAATAATCACATAACATATGCAAGGAAGAGTAACTAAAACAATAAGCAATACAAACACAAATTTTCAACTTAGTACACACAATCTAGTAAATATCCTATTGTGTTTAAACATGAAATCGACAAACAATCAAATGAATATCATGACAAGATTGACACTCATGAATCACAAATAAACAATATGCAATCACAACTTTCAATAAGCAAATATCACACATGCATACAACTAAAACAAGTAGTCATTTAGCATAACATAAAAAGAAATATACTTTTCGTCACTTTGCGTTTAAATATGACGATGTATGCCAAGCTTGATTAGTTTCCTTTGTATATATGAATATCACAAAATTCTTTAGTTTCAAAGAAAATATTGTCAATGTTCAAAGGATACTAACTTATATTGCCTAACTCAAAAGTTTGAGTTTCTACGTCAAAACAAAACTTGATATTTTGAACACACTATAGTATTTGGTTTATTCTTTTGACTTAAGATTAGATTTAGGTCATGAAATTATTTTTAAAAGAAAGTAGACTCAATTACCTTTAAAATGATAGGTGGTGCGACTCCTACAGACTTACGGTTAATTTGTTATGAATTTTTGAAGTTTGACAAAAACTGTATACTGTGCAGCCCACGGAACCTTCGTCCAAAGGGCAAGGAACCCTTCTGAGGGTTCCGCGGGATCCGCGGGGTCTGCTGTAACAAAATTTCACAAAATGCTAAAAACGTGTATTTCGCATAGCGAAAATGTGTAGGACTTACTAGATTTGTTAGTAAACATATAATACACCTATTTTAATATCATTACTTCTTATGTGACTTATCTAAACATTTACGGAGATGATTTTTTAACTAAATTTATAGTTAACCCAAACACTCCTTTTAAAACCGTATTTTACGTACATTAGCTCTAACCACATAATTTGATACTTACAAATTTTTAAGAAATGTTTTCTTTTATTTTTCAAGGACACCTTCAAGAAAGTAATATTTAACCACAAAATTTCTAAGTATACTTAACGAAACATTTTTCATATTATATTCCGCTTCAATGGAAATTTGATACATGGATCGTGCTCCATTTTAAAAATCATTTGTTTTGAAAATAAGAGCTACGAAGCTCTGATACCAATTGTGGAAAACTAGAAGGGGGTTAAATAGTTTACCGTTTAAAAACTTTAAACTTGTTGTATCAAATGTCCATTTCTAGCTTGTTCTAATATAAAAGATGTTACTTGTAGTTTATGACTAACATCACTTAAAACATGTTATCACACAAGTACAATCAACAAGTCACAACACAAACAATCACATAATGCAAACATTAAAGTATGGCAATAAGTAAAAGGAAAGTGCAAACCGAACACGAGGATTTATAGTGGTTCGGTCACGGATCTCCTCTCCGCCCTACTCCACTCCTCGAGTACCCAACTCGAGAGTTACTTCACTAGATCAACAACCTCCCTTTTCGGCGGAGAAAACCTTACAATCGTCGCTTACACTTTTACCGACACTAAGCTAGATGTCGAGTTCTTTTACAAGGGTACAACCACTCCCGTTCGTCGCTTACACTTTTACCGACACTAAGCTAGATGTCGAGTTCTTTTACATGGGTACAACCACTCCCGTTCGTCGCTTACACTTTTACCGACACTAAGCTAGATGTCGAGTTCTTTACCAAAGGTACAACCACTCCCGCTATGTTTTGTGGCCCAACATAAAAACCTTGTGTTTTATGGCACAAACACATAAACCATCTAATCTATATTGTTATGATACAATGATGATCCAAGACATAAAAGTCTAATGGATATGCATGCCTAATCTACATGAACTCCTTGAATAAGAAGTCTTCAACCATTGAGGATGTCAAGTGCCCTTGAATCTTCATATGTTGGAATGCTTTAATGAATGATGACTTCAAGATCTTGTAACCTTCTTGGTGGATCATGAAGTATGATATGCTTACAACAAAGATGAATGTTAGAAGCATTATGATCATTTTGGAAAGGGTGATCTACATGGTTTCCTACTTATCTATGTGTGTGTGTTTTTTTTTCATCTTTTCATCATCAAGTTATGAGAAAACCATGGACTACTATTTATAGGAAAACAAGTAAAGAGGTTTTTTCTAAAACCATATTCCTAAAACTAGCAAAAGTAAAAACCATGTTCTAGTCACTTTCACAATGTCACATCTAGTAAATACTAGTCAACATGCATTGAACCAAATATGGAATACTTCCAAAATGTGTAAGAGTATTGCTAGTCAAACACATAAACCTTCCATAAATGCATGATGTGACATATATATATTTCTATTTTAAGATTTAGATATATATGAAAGTAAACTTGTATATATTACCTAAGAAATGTTATTATAGTAAGTTAATGAGTTATTTAAAAATGTTTGATTCCTAATGTCATCACATTTTTGTCATTTGTAAAACTTACTAATATTACTTTAACACCTAAAGTGGCACTTATTCTATTTGACACCTAAATTGCACTTTGATACCTAATATACTTAAAGACCCTAAAAGTATTTTAGTCATTTTAAATGGTTGGTCAAGGGGTTTGATCATAATGCTACATAACAAACATGTACGAACCTGTGTTGTAGCATACGATGACTCGAGACGTTGAGAGGTGTTGAATGTTTGTTGAGACAAAGTATGATTACAAGTAACTTGTACATTTCACATTATGTATCAAGTTATACGTTTGTCATCAATCAAAACAAACGAGACTGTATAGATTATATATCGTAATATTTGCACTAACATAAGGCACTACCATCCTTCTCATCAAGGATTACTCCCGATTCATCGACGAATGGTTTCCCGAGAACAAGGTTGGTTAATGTTAGATTAGTGATAGGGTCTATGTCATCGACCACGGTGAGGTCGATGTTATAGACAAATTCCCCAATCATAACTGATAAATCTTTTATTACCCCGTCGTTATTGATTCTATCATACAATGTGCGTTCAGGGAAGGCTTCGTTGTAAAGGGAAAGGGGGATTATGTTGACGGGGAGGTTAGGATCTATATGAGTATCGGTTAAGAGCCTCTTCGTCGTAGTACAGGAAATCTTAAAAACTTTAGAGTTGCTTCCCTCAGTCCTATCACTACTCCCTTTAGGTTTATCCACCAATTTTTTCTCGGGTTCCTCTATAATAGATTTACCTAAAATTTCTGGATTCCTCATATGCTCTCTTGATCTCTCTTTCATTTCATCTAATTTGCCTGACTCTTGAGTGACGGAATCCTCGAGTGAGTTGGTAAGGTTCTTGGCCAATTCGTGGTCTAATCTTTGAGGTTTCGTCCTTAGCTTTATGACCCATATTTCCAGTTGGTTGTTAGCTCTGGTTAGGTGTAGGAGCAGATATTGTGGTGATAGTATTTACAAAATGGATTGGTCCTAGGGGGTTAACAGGGTCCCTTACGTCTTTTGCCTTTGGTGACAGATGTTTAAAGAGTTTACCAGGGCTTTTTATTTTCACAGGAGACGTTGGCTGATTCATGACGGTGATAGATTTGACCTCTTCAGCCTGAATCGGTTTATTAACAACGTGCTCTTTAATAGCAGTTAACAGATTACAAATCTTGTTATTCATATCGGCTTGTTGTTGTCTAAATTTAGTCTCGAGCGTAGAGAGCTGTAATTCTTGAGATAGAATGAAATTTTGCAAGGCATCTTCGTGGCTTTGCCTAGGAGTGCTCCGAGATGGAAAATGCTCGGACCATTCGAGTGGAGAGGAATCATTGAAGGACACGCTCCGAGTTTGGTATCCTCTGAAATTAGGTTTATCCTTCCATGCCTCATAGGCCTCGTCAAAGTTTCGAGGACCTCGACCAACGTGTGATGATGTGAATTCATTATAAGCACGTTTTGGAAGTTCCATGTAGTTATGAGTTTCATGAGGGCCATTACACAATTTACACGAAGAAGCGATTTTGCTCACCTGGCTTGAAGGCTTAGGAGCTTTGTCAGATTTCATTAGAAACTTGACTTGGTCCTCAAGTTCCATGATCCTACGGTCGGGAGTGCTAGAATTGTTCGAAGGCAAGGATATTGCCTTGACCGTTTTGTTCAAATCACGGGGATCATTCCAACTTTCGTTGTCATAGAGAGCAAGATCTTCTATGAGTTCCCATGATTCTTCCGCACTTAGATCACGTAGCTTACCACCGGCCGATTGGTCAATGGTTCGCCTTTTGGAGAGATCGATATGGTTATAGAAGATTTGGACTTGGAGCCAAAGATCTATGCCATGATGAGGGACTTTTTGGAGTAAGTCCTTGAAACGAGTCCATGCTTCATATAGAGTTTCACCTTGACGTTGTTGGAACATCAAGATATCATTTCTAAGCTTAGTAGTTCTCCTCGGTGGGAAAATTTGAGCAAGGAAACGAGTGGTGAGATCATCCCATGAGGTGATGGATCCCGCGGGTAAACGTTCAAGCCATTGACTAGCTTGATCACGTAGAGAGAATTGGAATAGGTGTAATCAGGTCGACTCTCTAGTTGTAACATCAAGGTCTATAAAATCTACGATTTTAAGGAAGTCCTTGAGATGTTGATTAGGATCTTCGGAACGAAGTCCATGGAATGGACATCCGCTTTGCACCAACTGGATGGTGTCGGATCACAAGGGAGACACATTGGCTCCTTGGGTGAGCTCAATAGTGTTTCGATAGCCTTGGTGGCTAGGTCGGGAATACTCTCGTAGGGTTCGGGGCCTAAGAGGTTGGTTTGCTAGTGGTGGGTTTTGTGGGTGGTCTTGTTGTGGTGGGTTGATGGGTTCAAAGATGTTACCACCTTCCATGGTGTCGGATGGTAAAGATTACGAACAAAGACACGAAGAAATAAGATAGACTAAAGAAAACCTAAAAATAAAAATAAAATCTTACTAGAAAAGAATCTAGCAAGTAGACATAATAAAAAGAAATTCTAACCTAGACAATAACTATTCCCCGGGCTGCGGCACCAAAAACTTGATGCGTAGGAATTGCACCAGGTTTTACTTCTCAAGGGATCTCGAGAAGCTTACAACCCCCACCAGGCAGTGTACCTGATCGTTGTAGTATAGTATAGTGACAAGTACCGGGGGATTGATCGTTCAACTCAGGAATAGTGTCGCTAGGATTAGAAAGCCTAAAAATGAAGTCTAGAGATGAGGGATGATTCTTTTTGTATTTTTATATTTTATGAAAAGCAAGAAAAAATCTTGGGTTTTAGAGGAGTGGGTGGAATTAGTTGCTATTCAACTAACCCAATAATTAAGATGCAATCAAAATAAAATAACAAAAATGAAAATAAAACTAATTACTAATGTGGAGTGAACAATAAATGGGAAAAATGTGTTTACTTAGATTTCATTACTCCCTAGATATCTTTTACAGGTTGATAGTTTGTTACAGTTGCGTGGATGACGGGTTATATTCCTTAATACCAATCGTGGGGTGGCGTACGTACTTCCCCAACTCTATAAGCTCCTACTTCACTCCTATGTCGAGCCTGCAAGAAGCTCCTAACATGGGATCACTAGAATTCGCTCATGCATTAAATACAACCATAAAAACCTTAGTACACATTGGTTCATGTTTCTTAAGATGTTCAAGCAAGTTACACTATGGAAGTCTGCCAGTTTTCTTAAGCCTAACATCGAAATCATTCATCCATTACAACTATAAACAAGCAATCAACCTATAATCAACATCTAGGTTTCATTACATCTAAGTAAACACACAAGAGATCTACCCTAGCATGTTAAAATCAAGACAAGTGTAAGATATATTCAAACAACACATAGAGATATTGAATGAATTGAAAGGATACTTATCTTAATTGAACATGAGGGGTTTCAAGGGGTGAAAACCCTTGAAAATACTGTAAAAGTCGAGCTAGGGTTTATTCAAGTCGTCCCTAATATTGTCCTCCTCTTAGAATGAAAATTAAAAAGACTATATATAGATTTCCTAAGGTGATGGCGTCAAGAAGAAACTTCTGACGCCGTCAACCCGCCGCCCATGATATTCTCGGACTGCCTAGATCCAGATCTGACGCCGTCATGTGTAATGTTGTTCTGGACCGTCACCACTTTTACTCTTGACGCCGTCATCAAATTTCTCTTGACGCCGTCAGGTACTGTTCCCAGCAAGGAAAATTAAGACTTTGCCGTTTTCTTCACTTTTATGCTCCAAAAACGTCCAAAATGCTACCTTTTCCAGAATTCACTCCAAAAGTACCTAAAATCACAAAAGGAACGATTTACGGCATTATTTGATCAAATAAATTCGAATTCGAGCTTAAATGACCCCCTAAAAACGGATCATTTTTCGCCTTATCACGCCGCAATATCATACTTAGATTAATTCGAAGACCATTGCCTGACTTTAAAAAATGCGCCGCATGTAATTCTATCATGCGCCACATATGAAACTTTGGTCAACGAAGAAGATCAAGCTTGTTCTATTTTTTTATTATTTTTGATTCATTAGCTTAAGTCAAGTCTAGTCTTGGCTTAGCAACGCCATATTGTACATGTAATTAACCAAGATGATTAACTCGCCACCAGTAAATATTGGCTTTATCCAACAAAACCATGTTTTTCCATATCCTTACACCTAACGTTATAACCCTTTAAAAGACCTCTTTGATAGTTTATCCTAGGTGCTTACGCCAAGTGGTGAAGGTTTGATCCTTTCCCAAGCCTATGGTAATCTATTTTGCAATGACAGGTAGTGAGAGATGTTTTCCATTTCCTTATTGTGATATATACTTTATTACACCCAAGAGATGAGAGTATCTAAACACTATTTGTGAGGTGCTAGTGTATGACCTCCGTGCTTGTCTTTGGTTTTAAGTGGAATGATTATTTGTTGTAATTACTTTTATATTAGTGTTAAATGACCCCTAACTTGTATTTTGATTAAAATAAAAGCGCATTTGCTTGAGGACAAGCAAATCTCAAGTGTAAGGGTATTTGATGAGGCGAAAAGTGAACCACTTTTAAGGGGTCATTTATGCCCGGATTCGTGAATATTTGATCAAATAATGCCCTAAATCGTTCCTTTTGTCATTTTAGGTACTTTTGGAGAGAAATCTTGAAAAGGAAGCATTTTGGACGTTTTTTGAGCATAAAAGTGAAGAAATGGCAAAGTCTCAATTTTCCTTGCTGGAACAGTACCTGACGGCGTGAAGATCTTCTACATGACGGCGTCAAGAGCTACAAAAGAGGTGGAAGTGGAAAATACACGTGACGATCCAGAGAGTTTTTGTGCATTGGAGATGACGGCGTCACCCAAGGCCGTCATGGTCCAAGTATTAGTGACGGCCCAGAAGAAAATCACACATGACGGCGTCACAAGTAGATCTAGGCAATACGATTTCATTATGGCGGCGAGTTGACGGTGTCACAACTTAACACATGACGCCGTCACGATGTGTAATCTATATATAATTTTCCAAATTTCATTCATTAGTGGTGCAACTTAGAGGGAAAAACCCTAGGTCGAATTTTCCAGCTTTTTCAAGGGTTTCAACCCTTTGAATCTTTCATGTTCAATTAAAGATAAGTACTCTTTCAAATCATTCAATATGTCTATGTGTTGTTTGATTATATCTTATGCTTGTCTTTTATTTAACATGCTAGGCTAGATTTTTATTGTGTTGCTTAGATGTAGTGAAACCTAGATGTTAATTATGGGTTGATTGCTTGTTTATAATTGTTACGGTTGATTGTGTTCGATGTTAGGCTTAAGAAAACTGGCAGACTTCCAATGGTAACTTGCTTGAACGTCTTAAGAAACATGATCGGAGGTGTACTAAGATTTTTGGTTGTATTTAATGCGTAGGAGAATTCTAATGATCTCATGTTAGGAGCTTCTAACGGCTCGACATAGGAGTGAAGTAGGATCCTATAGAGTTAGGGAATATTGTACGCGGCCCTACGACTAAGTACTCTTTCAAATCATTCAATATGTCTATGTGTTGTTTGATTATATCTTACGCTTGTCTTTTATTTAACATGCTAGGCTAGATCTTTATTGTGTTTGCTTAGATGTAGTGAAACCTAGATGTTAATTATGGGTTGATTGCTTGTTTATAATTGTTACGGATGATTGTATTCGATGTTAGGCTTAAGAAAACTGGCAGATTTCCAATGGTAACTTGCTTGAACGTCTTAAGAAACATGATCGGAGGTGTACTAAGATTTTTGGTTGTATTTAATGCGTAGGATAATTCTAATGATCTCATGTTAGGAGCTTCTAACGGCTCGACATAGGAGTTAAGTAGGATCCTATAGAGTTAGGGAATATTGTACACGGCCCTACGACTAAGTACTCTTTCAAATCATTCAATATGTCTATGTGTTGATTGATTATATCTTACGCTTGTCTTTTATTTAACATGCTAGGCTAGATCTTTATTGTGTTTGCTTAGATGTAGTGAAACCTAGATGTTAATTATGGGTTTATTGCTTGTTTATAATTGTTATGGATGATTGTATTCGATGTTAGGCTTAAGAAAACTGGCAGACTTCCAATGGTAACTTGCTTGAACGTCTTAAGAAACATGATCGGATGTGTACTAAGATTTTTGGTTGTATTTAATGCGTAGGAGAATTCTAATGATCTCATGTTAGGAGCTTCTAACGGCTCGACATAGGAGTGAAGTAGGATCCTATAGAGTTAGGGAATATTGTACACGGCCCTACGACTAGTATTAAGGAATATGACCCGTCATCCATGCAATTGTAACAAGCTATCGACCTGTAAAAGATATCTAGGGAGTAATGAAACCTAAGTAAACACAACTTTCCTCATTATTGTTACATCACATTAGTATAATAGTTGTATTTTCATTTCTTTTGTTTTATTTTGATTACATCTTTAGATAAATTGGGTTAGTTGGCTAGCAACTAATTCCGCCCACTCCTTCAAAACACGAGATTTTACTTGCTTTCTATAAAATATAAAAATACAAAAAGAATCATCCCTCACCTCTAGACTTAGTTTAGTAGATTTTCTAATCCTAGCGACACTATTTCTGAGTTGAACGATCAATCCCCTGGTACTTGTCACTATACTATACTACAACGATCATGTACACTGCCTGGTGGGGGTTGTAAGCTTCTCAAGATCCCTTGAGAGGTAAAACCTTTTGTGAGGGTGCAATCCCACGCATCAATGTCGAGTTAGTAATTTCTTAAATTCTAGTGTAATTTTCAGCTTTTAAATTGTATTGTATGTGTTTTCAGTATAAATAAAACTCATATCAGTCTTCAATTACAAGTCTTCATTCCTAATTCATTTTATGCTCAATTTAATTCAAAAATCTTATAATAGGTTAATGTTGTTGAAAGTTGATGTTCAGTGTTTGTTTAAGCTCACTTATAAGTTTTCTCAAGCTTCTAAATCACGTAAATCAGCTTAGGTTCAAAAATTCAAAAATACAAAAAAAAAATACAAGAAAAATAGTTGAAAAAAAGCAGGTATGAAGATGAAGAAAGCTTGAGTAGGGTAAATTCTGGATGGCCTTGGTTTAGAGTCTCAGGGGAGACATTAGGACAGGGTATTCGTTCTTGGTTCTTGGTTCTAAGCAGGATTGCATCCTGTAAGCCATTTCACCATTTTTGGCTTATTACTGTAATACTACTTATCTGCTTATTTCTGTTTCTTTGTGCTTATTAGGTGTACTTTAGTCATTTTATTGCTTAATATTGTGTACTAGTTCATTAGAATCCATTGTGCTCAATATTCTTAGTTTCACTGCCAGTTTAGTATAATTGTGGATTATAGGTTATCATTGTTTAAGTTGTTGTTTCTGTGCTTAATCTAGCTTATTATATCATATTAAGTTATTGTCAATCAGTTTCATGGTCTTAAATATCTATTTGTTTTGAAAATCAAAAATCAGTTAAGCTAGTCATTTTGCATTTACCTCAAGTTCACTGCATAACCTTGTGCAAGGTTTGTTGGTGCTTCTTTTTGGTTTAAAAATAGTTACTATAGCTTATTATATAGTCTTAGATAAGTGGTTCAGTTTGTCTCATCATTTCACTTTGAAAAATCAAAAATCAGTTTCATGATAGGTTTTTTTGGGTTTGCTGTCATATCTGGGTTCCAGGGTTTTTGTGATAGTATTGTTGGTCATTACATGTCTAAGTAGGTTGTATTAGGTTAGTGATAGCATAAAAACTAGGTCTTGTTTAAGCAAAAGTCAAAATCACCTTTGATCTCACCTCATTTGATCACTGTTAGGATTTAAGGTTCAAGTAATCATCAAATCAGCTCATAAGTTGTTAGTATAGCTTAATTTCATCTACTAGTAGCTTAAAACAACTTATTCAGTCATTAGGATTCAACCAAAGTTCACAATAGTCAAATTAGGATCATAATCTAAAAATTCAAAAGTGCAAATCTTTCAGAAATCCATTTTCTGTAAGAATTTTCATGATCTCATTTTTCAAAATCAGTCTTTGAGCTTTTTGGACATTGAAGTTAAACAGTTGAACTTGAGATTCCATATTTTGGATTATTTTTACAATTTTTTCTAAGTGCTTATTCAGGCTCTTAATTGGACCTGCAGGGCAAGCCTGTGCCATGCACCAGGGCATTAAGCCTTTTTAGCCAACCTTCAAAAGCTCTTCCTGAGCTTATTTGTGTACCATAGTCCTCAACCTTTAGCTTTTTAGAAAGCTTATTAGTCCAGCTTATTGGATTTGAGCTTATTTTGAATGGTCAGGTCACTTGCCCATAGCTTATTTTTCTTCCTAAGTTTCCATGACCATTCCTGCTGATTCATCGGCATGAACCACATGCCATTTTCACAAGCCCCTCATTAGCTTATTAGTGGACCCCAGGGTGTGTTTATTGGCTTATTGAAAAGCCTTCCAGCTTAGCTTATTGATTCCACCCTATCCTTGGACCCCTGACCTCTCCTGTGGGCCCCACATAGGCCTGCAGTTGGTCTTTTGACCTGTTTGGTTTTCAGGTTTTAGGTTTGTGCTTATTTGTGTCTCCTGGCTTATTCAGTGTGCTTTTTCAGTTGTTTGAGCTTATTTTGTGTGCATCTCACTTAGTTGTAGCTTATTTTGTCATTCGTTCAGTATTGGTACCTTATAAGTAGCTTAATTCACTTAAAAATCTCATTTTAGCTTATTTTGTGGACTGTTAAGCTCATAAGCTTTCATAAAGCTTATTTTTGAGTTTCCAAGAAGTTGTTTTCATAAAAGTCACTCATTTTCAGTATTTAAATAGTTTGGTAAAAAGAAAAACAAGAAAAACCAAAAAAAATATTAAAAAAAAAAGGTGATAGCTTCTATTTAAGCCATGTGGCTTATTTTTTGGCTTTTTCAAACAAGCACTTTCCAATTTTATATTTTTCTTAATTTTCTGTTATATCAAAATAGTTGTGTAAAAATTTTCATAATTTTCTGATTAGATTAAGTATTTTTAATAATTAATTTTAGTTTAATTAGTTTTAATAAAAAACCAAAAATAAAATTAATTTACTGCTTATTTTTAATCACTAGTACCTTTTTATATTTTTCCTACTTTTTATAATTCATAAAGTATTTTTAGAAATATTTTCATAATTTTTACTATTCATTTGCTAATTTTTATAATTAAATTATTTTATATAGGTTTTAATTAATAATTAAGTAAACAATTATTAAAATAGCTTATTCATAATTTTTATAAACTTTTTATAATTTTTTAGGATTCCTGTAATGGTTAATTAGTTTTATAAAAAATTTCATAATTTTCATAATCATTTTAGTATTTTTCTTAATTTAAATTAGTTTAAATTAATTATTAAATAGTTTTTAATTGATATTAAATAATTAAATAATCAAAAAATAATTTTCTTTTTTATGTATTTGTTAATACTGTTAATCTAGCTTAATTGATTTACGTTTTAGGTTTAAATACGTATCTAATTTCATGTATTTGTTAATACTGTTAATCTAGCTTAATCTCAATCATTTCCATTAGTATACCCAAATCCAAATCATTATCTGGTTACTTTCCCAATCACTGAATCCCTTGAATGTTTGCCAAAATACAATTTCAACCTCGTCGGGACATAACGACCCGGGAACGCACTGTGCTTACACCGGATCATAAATTGATTACTTTCTCCCACTCAGGTTTGACTGTTTGGGAGGAGTCAATATTGATAACCTCTGTGATTAGTTGAGCTTTCTAGGCTACCATACCAGTTCCTCGCCTACTTATCTAGCTTCTAGAAGGTAGGATAGACATAAGTAATAATTAAGAGTTTACTCGCCTATATTTAGGATCCAACGAGACAGATTAGATTACGATACTCATCATATAAAATTAGCTTTCTAGGCATTAATACTGCTAAACCGCAACTACACACGACAAGACCGCATCAGGGATCTTGAAAAATTACCTTAAATGGGATATACCGGGGAACCGTTAGATATTACATGCCTCGAGGATATATTCCGCCCTGACAAACGAACTCATCCCGAAAGACCCAGTAGAAGAGCTGTTAAGAAACAAAAGTCGACGGATGCGTCGAGCGGGGCGAGCTCAGGTGGGAGTCAAATGAGTAATTTTTTGGGACAATTATCTGAAAAGTATTCACAAACAAAAGACGCTCAAATGGCTTGTTACGAGATGAGGAGGATGAGAGAAGAAAAGGCGTTAGAGAAGGAAGAAAAGGCGATGGAGATGCAGGAAATGCAGTTGCACATGCTAGATGCCAGCTTGGTTAATGACCCGGTTAAAGCTGATATCATTCGCAGGAGACAAGCAATAATAACCAGGAAATACCAAAATCTCCCTGACCCTGACGACAATAACGAATAAAATGTTTAATTTTCATATTAGTAGTATGTGTTGTATTTTTTTCGTATCGTATGTTTTTAATTTCGTATCGTATGTTTTTTTTCTGTATCGTCTGTTTTTTATTTGATGAAATAAAAATAGTTTGTTGTATTATTTTTAATTATTGGTAAATATATTTAGTTTATTAAAATTAAATGAATAAAAAATAATGTTGTAAGTGGTGGGCCTCAAATAAGTAAGTTGAGATTAGTTGTTGGTGAGGAGAGGGGGGTTAGTTGTGAAGAGGATGTAAGGTGATGTGGCACAAATGGGCCCCAAACGACAAGCCAACCCTTGTTGTTGCACCTTGTGCTCTTAGGCTTAGATAATGTAAATTATCATCTTGAAATTTGTATTTATGTGAAAAACGATAATAAGCGATAACTTGTTTCATAAGATATTTCGTGTATAACAATCTCTACTATACATAAAGCACAAATAATTATTTTTTAAAATTTAAAAAGCTTAAAAATAAGTAATGTATTATACCCAAAATACATTTTTAAATTTCAAATTACTTTTATATATCATTAATTAAAAATGGTAACAACACCTACAACTAATTTAATAATTTAAATATTGTTTAATCCTCAAACTTTTATAATTTTCATTTTTAACCCATAGACTTTCGTTCAATGACTACAAATTGAACCCACAAGGGTCACACTTAAACCACAAGTTTGCAAGTATAGTTATTTGCTGATAAACATCGTCATTTTGCGCGAGTATTCATTTAACGTAGAAAATCATGACAACAACAAAAGAAAATGTATTACAAAATAATGAAATTATATACAACATTAGGTAAGATGTACAGTTCGTTTGTTTTGAAAAAAAAAAATAGTTGCAACGCTAGTTTAATAGTTACGATGTTTTCCACTAATTCGAGTTTATGTATAGTCCAACTTTAAAATCTTAAACACTTAAATCGGCCGTAGTGGCTACAGAAACCATGCATCCAGGAACTCTGCTACTTGTGAAGGATTGTTACGGGCGAGGAGAGACAACAAACAAAACAAACATATAAAAAAAAAAAAAAAAAAAAAAAAAAAAAAAAAAAGAGGAGGGGGTGGTGGTGGTATGGGTTGAAAATGAAAAAGATATGTAATGAGATTTCTTTTAATCAAAGGATTTTATAACTTACGTCATGATGGCACAAGCTTTTAATCATTTAATAAACCAAAATTAGTCATGGCGTAAGCTTTTAATCATTTAATAAACCAAAATTACTATATTTATATGTTGGTTCATAATAATAGTTTTTTATATTTGTGATGTTTACTAAACTTATCACTGTATTATATAAAAATAAAATTATTTAACGAAGCAAATGTGTTCATTTAATGCTCTAAACTTTATGTGACCATGACATAAGTTAGAAAACCCTTTAATCAATCTACTAAACCTATAGATAACACAATGTGATTCATTTTTACACAAACAAATGTTTCACGTCTTTATTTATTACACATGTACGTGAATTTATTAACTAGAAAATTTACAGGGGTAAAAACCCTTTTAACAATGAGTAAATTGTAAAACAGAACCATATGGTTTGTCCAAATAGCAAGTGCACTCTCTATAACTTGGAAAGTACGACGCAAGTATGGGAACTTTCGGTTCAATTATATTTCGTCCATGTCAAAGTGAATTAACTAAAATAATCATATTCAACCTTTTACCTAGATGAGGGTATTTCAGTTGTTTACTGAAAGTCCCCCGAAAGGGGGCAGATTCTATGTTATTGGGACTGCGCATGTGATTTGGACATGATACACGCATGGTTTTTTCAATCTATTTTTCAAAAATTAACTATGGTTTTCTTTCTATCAATAACACATGCCAAAAAGAAAGTACCAACTACATTTTTGGGTAGTAGATTTAAGTTTTAGTACTTAACGATTGTGTCCATACGAGTTTGATTTTGTTGTTGGGCTTTAGACCATTGGATAACGGTTAATTTTTTTCTAACTTCAAAACAAATAGGAGCTTTGTTTGAATTAAATACATGTTGTTACAAAGGTTTCCGTTGGGTAATGGTCATATACCTATCTATAAAGAAATATTCCTTACACGCAGGCACTCCTTAAATTTAATTACATAATACCATTGGTGACCGTTACCCAACGGTCATTTACACCATTATCTTTTGATAAATTGAAAATAGTTTTGACACATCCTCACATTCTGTATCCTGTATCCCAACATATATTTTCCTATCCTACTTCCCAACCAATGTGCACCACTTTTCTTACAGATACAATTATTGGATGGAGGAATGTTGCAACAAAAAATATTCATCCACTATTGGCTCACAAAGTCTCTAAAGAAATAGGTGTGAAGAAACATTCTCTCTTGCTTATTTTAAAATTTTCACTTATATATATTTCTATATTCATCTTATACATTGTGATTACAATTGGTTTATCATCAGGATTTCATTCGCCAAAATTGAGACATGGTGTGGGGAAATCAAACCATATACTCAGTGCATCATGTATGATGGTCGGTTGTCTAGCAGGAGATTTACCCTATCGATCATGTGACATACAAGGTTTGTTTTGTCACGTAGTAGTATAATATTATAAATTTATAGTGATAGTGTTACTTACTATCATTGTTGAAAACCTTGTATCGGGTCGAGGATCAATTGAAAAGGTGGCAATAGACAAGATTTGAAATAAATACCATTAAACACATGCAAATATGTCAACTTTCTACCATTAAATATAAAACGTGTTATTTGTTTTTTTATATCATGTCATAATGTATGCAGGGGCTCACGTCATCCTCATCACTTCGTGGTGCTAGTGGCTGCCTACTTTGGTTTGCCAACATAGTTACTTCTGTCAATGCTGACTTGGCTATTGGACAGAAAAACAAAAAACAGATGCGAATGCCATGTCAGCATGGAAACTGCTTGACATTAAAGAAGGGTAAATATCTGACACCAAGGGCATGCATTGGCAATTGGGTAAAGATCAAGAACGGGAAATGAACCAAAAGGGTTCGTAGTGAAGATCCTTTGTTTACTTAACAAAAAGAAGTCATTTAAGTTTGCATGTTGTTAATCCATATCAAGCAATCAGTGTCTCCCTTCTCGCGCTTTCTCATATGTCCCTAGAAAACTATTGTGTAGATACAAGCATAGATCTATGCTTATATTGAATGTAAAATAAGAATGAGTGTAATCTACAAAAATCATCCACTGTGGGCTTAGAAAGTTTCTAAAGATATCTTTATGTGTGTTATCCTTGTGTGCATTTACTGAGCATGCTCTGTTTTGAATGATCATTATCGCTATTTCTTCTCTTGTTGGTCACTCTATCATGCAAATCCTTTATTTCACATTTTAATAGAGTATTGAGCATTTCATACCTATGTGTATTTGTCGGTCTTGAGGATAATAACAAATGACTAACGGTTGAATAGCTTAAAGACCATTCAGAAAGGTTTATTTTAAAGCTCACAAAAAGCTATGAAAAATATAAGCATCTCCGAAAATATATGTATAGTAGCTAATAGAGATGCTATTTCTAGCATACATGAAGAGTAATCTTCTCAAATTATTACCATCATTAATTCATTATTATCCAAAGCAGGATGACCCATACACCATGTTATTGTTGGAAAATGAGTTTTGCAAAGTGGTTTTTTGCAAACTTTGGACATTATTTAATGTATGTATATGTTACATATATTTGTGTTGGTTGGGGGCGTTTTGTTCTCCTCTAAGAGAGCTTCGCAACAAGCTAAAGTATGTCTAAAATGGAGTTGAAATGAATGAGATATCGTCAGGGCCGGTCCTGAGATTTCGGATGCCTTGGGCTAGCCGAGTGAAATATACCCCTTGTAAACAAACAACACATTTTCCTGGTCAAGCCAGGCGGCCTCCCACGCCGATTTTAATTCATTAAATAAAATGTTACAAAATGAGGAGATAAATTTCGAATAACAAGATCAGCATGGATCACCTAAAACGATGTCTTCATGCGTTTCTTGCAGCAAAAACATCAATTATCTTATCATAGTCGACATTTGCTAACAATTTACTTTCAATACTCACGATCGCTAACCCGTTCAGCCTGTCCTGACTCATTGTACTCCGTAGATAAGACTTCAATATCTTTAATTTTGGAAAGCTTCTTTATGCGGACGCTACCATGACTGGAATGGTTAACAATATCTTGTATGCAAGTTAAAACATTTGGGAACATATCCATTTTCTTCGTAAACTCCATAATTTATATTAGTTTCTCTAGCGACTCCTTTGCTTACAAGTAACTCTTTTAAGTTTGAATCTAAACCATCCCAAACTCTTACATCAAAAATATTGTGATTAACTCCATCAACATAACATTTTTAAGGACTTCCCTTATTTTCTTCAATAGGATTTTCATTATCTTCGCTAACATTAACCTCATCATTGTCTAGATTTTCATTATTTATAATATTTTTATTGTAGTCGTTTGCGTTAACCTCATCATTTTCTATGTTTTCATTGTTTAGGATTTTCATTATCATCATTGGCGTTAACCTCATCATTTTCTAGGTTTTCTTTGTTTATAGGATTTTTATTATTTATATTAACGTTAACATCGTCATTATTTTATGCAACACTATTATTATTCTTTTTCGTTTTGATTACAAACCCATCCATAGAACCGTGTAGAGCTCTCTTAGATTCTTGTTTATTATTATTATTATTATTATTATTATTATTATTATTATTATTATTGTTAGGTCACCATTTCTACAACATAATCACTTAAGAATTCTAGAGAGAGAAAGTAAGTAGAGAGAGAGAGTGGAAGGAACACCTAATGAAAATAAGAGACTAATAACCTTACTAGTGAACCAACCAACCTCAAAATGAGGTTATACATAGGTATTTATAGGTAAGGATTAGGGCTTCTCTAAACTTAGACAATATGACATACTTAGCCCTTAGACTTTATCCAAACCTATAAACCAAGCATAAACTTACAAAATACATAAAATAACTAATGTTATAAGTAAATAATGCAACCTATACCAAAACTCAATGACCGACACTTGAAACTATAAAGTCTATTCCCAACAATCTCCCCCTAAGGGTCGGTCATCAAAGGTTGCTTGACGTCGTCATCTTCTATACTTTGACTTTGTGGTCGACGTCCTCAAAAATAGTTAGAATAATCTTTCATCGTTCTTTGTACTTCGTTCTTTGTTGATGTGATGGTGATTATGTTATGAAGTTGTCTGCCAATCGTCACTTCTGTGTCTGTGGTGGTCGTCCGCCATTCCAACATGCTCATACATCTTTGGACTTTGACTTATGAAATCACGAAGTTCCTTTGCATACACTTAGATCTTTAGTCTTTATACTTTGCAGATTCTTCTTATTGGCGTAGAATCTTTCTTTGAACTTTGTAGTGCTAAGATCTTTGGGGGAGCGTTCATTTCCTTCAAGATGTATGTATAAGCATGCTGGAATCTACCATCATGGAGGAGATGTACCTGCAAGTAAACAGTTAGCAATAATCAACCGGTACTTACAGATAAGGAATTAGAGCTTGTCAACAGCATATTGTGAAGACTCCTTCTAATCCTTATCTAGGCCGTTCCCATATCAGATACTCCCGAAGGAGCTTACGAGACCTACTAAGTAGCTCAATGACTGGGTGAGTCGCTGGGGATCACTCCACGACTGTAGATCGCTAAAGAACCACCATGAACACTAAGCGTAACCCTTGTGGGGTTACCGAAGTGACCTGCTGTCAGGGCTGTTTGATGTTGACCCTGGCAGGAATTTCCGTTCAATCATTGAGAAATACATATGTAATTCTCTCATAAACGTTCTCGGCAGATTGCTAAGATCTGCGAAGGACTCGATAATTTACAGCTGGTGCCCATTGATGTAGAACACCAGTTGTAGAAATACTAAGTGTTCCTAAGAGATCTTTGATGTATCTCATGGCTCTAGACTCGATAAGTGCTCACTTAGGTTTCCTATACGGAGACTAGGGAGAGGTCTCCTGCTTCAATATCAACTATCTCTAAGAGATAAGTCGATAGATTACGCTGGTTCCCCGTGAGAATGAAACAAGCTCTTTTAAGAGAACTTGAGTGGTTAAGAAGGTTTAGTGCATTGCGTCACTGGGTCCATGACGACTTAATCTTCAATACCGGTGTTGCCTTAGCAACAACCAGTAGCATATGAGTTGAATCCGGTGTCTGCCCTAAGGTTGAATCACATGGAGGGCTATTTTTTTTTCACCCTTTTCATTACTTTTCTTTTTAATTCTTCAACCCCTTCTTTCTCCTTTCATTCTTTACTCCTTTTTTCGTATCGTACCTAAGGACTTCTAGTTCTAACTATTGGTGGTGTCCTTGGGTAGATCCCTCTGGCTCTGGCGGATCATAGGACGGTAATTCCTATCTTAATCACCTTATAACTCCGTGATTATCCGAAAATAGCCAAGAAACCTTTTGAGAAAATCTCTCAAAGTGTTTGTGATTATCAAACATTTTGGTTAACACTTTGAGAGTTTTGTGTTTATGAAGGGCTCCCCCTTCACATGTGCTCATATGTATTTAATAAATTTGCACATGCGGGAGGAGCGAGCACTTTTTGAATTGATCCACTTTCAGTGAACAAGACCGATTCGAGACACGCTTACATCACTAGTTAGACTAGCTTGAAGTTATTACCCGGCCTGGTCAAGTCCACAGAAAGTTTCTCGAAACGGTACATTTCTACTAAGACTAATCCTTTTCGAGACACGCTTACGTCGCTAGTTAAAGAGTTCCATTGTCAGCTTTTAGGTGACAACTAGCTCTAGTAACTAACTTGATGTTATTACCCGTCGAGGAAAAGTCTTTTCGATTTTACTAACTTTTATGTTTCGTTAATTCCTGGGTGAATCTGAGTCTAGCTCGCATGAGATTTGACATTTCAGCAACTTTTAACTTTCATATTTTAATCACTTTCCTTTTCTCCCCCTCAAAAATAGCATATAAGATGTTGTTTTTGGAGAAACATTTTAAAATATGCTTTTTGAGTCTTATGGGGAGATATCAACAAGAACTTTTGTTTTTCTAAAACGATGAGTTTTCAAGTGCTCCCCCTCAACAAGTGAATACTCATTGAGGTGAAATACTTGTCTTTTGAGCAAAATTATGAAAATTAGAAAGTGTTTGATTAATTCTACTCAAAAGTAAGAAGCCTTCGCTCCTTATATGAGGATTGAGGCACTGAAGCGTACCTCAGGGTCCTTTAATTACAAGCACGGGTTGTACACTGTTATGTGTGCACAAACCATAGTAATAGGTGAAGAAAAAAAATTATGATGAAACAGTGTTAATGTTATACCGACATTATCATGCTCGAGGAGTATTCGGACGGCGGTAAGTGAGAATGTCAGGAATCGGTTCCCTTGCTCCAATCAAGCTCTCCAAAGTGCGTATCTGCTCCCTGAACCTCAGCTTTTGATCAATCCTAGCCAAGAACTTAAGTGCTTCTTTCACATCTCTTTTATTCCATCCCACTTTAATCCCACTACGATATTCTTTGAGCTTTTCATTCAGCTGAATTCTGACAAATCTGAGAGTCTGATCCCCGAACTTATGAACCTTTTCGTATTTCATGAAACGGTAACTCTCGTTGTGCGGGTAAATCACTCCAAAAGGTTTGTTGTTGAAGATGAAAGGTCTTAAACGCGGGATGTTAGGAGGATATAACTGTGGAGCAGTAAAGTTGAGTGACTTTTGGTAACTTTCGACCCCGAGTTGTGCATCTTCGACTCTTGCTTTGATGATGGTTTGGCGCATGAAGAGCAAAATGGAGTTGATGACATCATACTGAAGGCTACCAGACAGGTTATGAAGTTTGCCTTGAACCTTGAGCAAGTATATGTCAGCAATGTCATTGAGGTTCAAGCGATGATAGTCAGCTTCACTAAATGTATAAACTTGGTCATCACTTCGGCGGACCTCAATTTTATCAAGAAAGTTATATCCATATCTCTTCTCGGTATTAGGGACTGCTGTGATGGCAAGAATGCGATGATTCAAGAAGACTCTGTGGTTGGATCGGAATGTCAGCTTGTATTTGTAGAACCATTTACGCATCTCTGGCCAGGGAAGCGTACATAAGGCAGCTTCATGATTATATTTGGAGATGGATGTGGAATGCAAGCCTCTCATTTGATCTTCTAGTGTTTCCAGCGGATATGAGGCAGCCCTGAATTTGGTGACAGATGTAGCATAACGGTGATTCGAATCCGTGTTCCCATGAATAAGATAGAGAAGGTCTTTGTTGAAGAAGTATTGCTTGGGAAGCTTAGGATCACTTGGAGGACCAACAAGGGGTAACGGTTGAGTAAAATCTTGATATTTGAACTCATCAACGAGAGGTTCCGTGCCATGATAGAGTTTGTCCCAAGATGGACTCTTTTCCCAAGTAATGTTTTCAGACAGAGCTCTTGCAACCTCTTCCACGTTGTATTCGAACTCAAGTTCAGTAGTTGTGCATGTTTTGAACTCGGTGAACCCTGCTTTGCGAATCTTAACTAAGTCAGACAACTGAAGTCTTTGAGTCTGCATCACCTTTTTAATTCTTTTTGTGAAGCCTATAATTGATCCTTCAGGCATTTCTTCAGCTTCAGTGTCATCAGGGTAAGCATCAACCATTTCATCGAACCAGTTAAAGGAAGGAGCATCAGGGTTAATCCATTCAGGAGCTGGAATTAACTGAGTATCCGTGGGCGGTTCTGTAATGGTTTCGGTGATAAGTGGAGGGATTTCATCCACATCGACATCAGCATCTTCAGTTGTTTGTGAGCGGTGAGGATCCGCAGTAGATTGTGGAGGGTTTAGATCAGCAGAAACATTAGCGGTTGTGGTTTTGGTAGGAGCTCTGGAGGTGGAACCGGACACTTTCTTCCTCTTATCAGGTTGTGGCTGATCGTCAGGGTCGGAATCATCATGTCGACGCTTAGTGGCCTTAGTCTTTTTGCAGGATTCGCTTTTCTTTTCAGCTTTCTTGATAGACTTGATAAGTGCTCTGCGTAGATCATTTTCTTCCGTATCATTCACAATAGCTTCCAGTAATTTGCCTTTGAGATCACTTATGGAAGGTTTTGGAGGTACAGTCTGAACAGTGATTGGTGTAGTTTGAAACCTATGAGAAACAATCTCTGCAAGATTCCTGTTGACATAGTGCCTCACAGCAGAAGGAAGTTCCTTCTCAACATACTTATGAACTTCCCCAGGTAATCTCTGTTTCACCTGGTCCTCAACTGCTTCATCAACTTTATAAGTTTTGAACGCTTCAATAACAAGCTTTTGTTCATTAACTTGTGACTGGAGCGCGTTGTATTGATCATGTAATGATTTCAACAGGCTTGAGTGAACCACAGTTGTATTAGGGATTAGCAGAGGATGACTTTGAGGTTGTGATAAAGGTTGTTGTTGTGGTTGAGCTATTGGTTGTCCTTCATCGACTCCTACAATGTCAATAGGGGTATCTTGACTAGTTTCAAGTAGCTCATCCTTTTTCTCACCATTCGACTCCTCATCATCTTCATCATTCACATCTTCTTCATCATTAACTTCTTCTTCATCATTAACTTCTTCACTGTCCGATTTATCTTCCTCATCGCTACTCTCTTCATTCTCGGATTCCTCATCGTCTTTGTCTTTTGAGGCTTTAACTTCAACTTCAGTTTCAGCCGGTTTATCGAGTGATTCGTTTTGATCAGAACTTGATGACTCAGCTTCATCTTCAGAGTTATCATCACCTTGTTCAGAAGATGATTCGGTTTGTGAATGCGTTTCTTCTGATGTTTGATCATCTTTTTCTGATTCTGGAGTTGGGCTTACCGGCTCTTGAGTTCCAGAACCTTCACCTTTCTTAGTAACTTTTGCAATTCTTTCTGCTTCCGATTCTTTGCTTTTCCTTAAGGTTAGTTGCATTTGTTCATCTTCTTCGGATTCAGACATCGGTGAGGTTACTGATTCTTCTTGAGTTATTAAAGCTTTTCCCTTATCTGCCTTCTTGCTTGAAGACTTTGTGAGTTTTTCAGTTTCTGTTTCCCGTTGAGCATTTCCTTCAACATCTGTGGGTTCATCTTGAAGAGTTGTCACTTTCTTCTTCGGCTCTCTTGTGACCTTTTTGGTTCTTGATTTGGGAATGGTTTTGATTGTAGAGGCTGTTGAAGTTGTCTTTTTAGAAGTTCTCCTTCTCTTCGTCTGAGTCAAACCCACTTTACCAATTTTCTGAGCTTCATCATACAAAGTGTATGCCTCAGTGTCACGAACATCATCAGGTATAAGATTATTGGGAATTCTCATTCCTTGTTTTTCAGTGTTTGTCTTCTGAATCCTGGTTTTAGAGTATTTATGATCCACAGAAGGGGTGTGTTTCTTGTCTTCCGATCTACTATCAATATCAGGGTGTTTCTCCATGAAATGAGCAATGAGACACTTTGTGAATCTGTAGAATGGAATTCTCGAGGTAGATGATTTGAGAAACTGTCTTGCGTGATTAACCATGTCCACCCAAATTAGTTGAGCATAGTCTATTTGAGCTTGTTTGACAACCCCCCAGAAGATCTGCATCATTTCTAGAGTAGGATGTTCATGACCAGTTTCTCTGCCCGTTAAACTGTTGGCAAGAATTGAGTAAAGTGTGAGCCAGGGTTGTGGAATGAATTTCCTGTCAACGTGGGATATGTTTCTGAGTTGGATTACAGATTCATCGTACTAAAGTTCCCGAAGAAGTTTGATAACATCTGATAATGACGGCATATGAGAGAACGTCTTGAGATTCGGCAAACCGAGAATAGTACGGAGAGTTTGTACATTAAACATAACAAGTTTGTGATCAAGATGAACCCCCAGTGACTTTTCATCTTTGCTGATTTCAATACTCTCCAAAAACTGTGTTAAGTAGACTTCAGGTACTTCAGTAGTGATGGTGAGGAGGTTGTAAATGAAGTGTCTCTTAAGTATTTCCAGAATGATTTCACAAGTATCATGACATGTGATTGAGTCAAGATCTATCCTATGGTTTGTCTTAGCGATTACTCTTTCATCTCCTTGAATCAATTCGTGTCTAGGTGTTGATTTCTTTGCCATATTGAGACCTGAAATGATTCATAAACCAACAAAAGCCACGTGGTGATTAGCTCGTTAGTGTTAGACAAAAGAATAATGTCCGAAGAACAATCGCTTAAGATAGAATCAACATCACACATACAACTCATGATAATTCAAACCAAGAGACACATACAAACCTCATAAGAATCAATCACAATCCTAAACAAACATGAAACACAATCATTTTTTCCATTAAAAAAAATCCATGGCATGACAAATTTTAGAAAATTTCGGCAGCATTTCTTTTCATAAAATGGAAAAAATTAGAATCCATACGTGATGGTTCCATTACGAAACTCCTGTCTCGGAGTGAAATAAGTAAAGGTTTTTGGACTTAACTCGATAAACTTGGAACCCATAATTGTTCCAAACTCGAAAAAAATTTTAGTTCCAAACTCGATAGGTTCTTTTGGTTCCAAATTTGATAACCCATGTTAGTTCCTAACTCGATAAACAAGTTATGGTTCCAAACTCGAAAGGTTTCTTCAAACTCGAAAAACTTTGTTTCAAACTCGATAAGTCTTTTCAAACAAAAGAACATTGTTTCTAACTTGATAACCAAGTTTGGTTCCAAACTCGATAACCAAGTTTGGTTCCAAACTCGATAACCACATATGTTTCAAACTCGAAAAATCAGTTATGGTTCCAAACTTGATAGGTTACATCAAACTCGAAAAAAAACATTGTTTTAAACTCGATAAGCAGTTTTGGTTTCAAACTCGATAGGATGAATCAAACTCGAAAACATTGTTTCAAACTCAATAAGTCTCTTAAGTTCCAAACTCGATAACAATTCATTCATCAAACTCGATAGTCACTCAGTGTTTAAAACTCGATAAGCACAAGTATTATACCAAACTCGATAACCCTATGGGTTTTCATACTCGATAAGCACATAAGATTTCAAACTTAGATGAACATATAAAACTCGATAAGCCCAGGTTCCAAACTCGAAACCCACATCAGTTTCAAACTCGAAAGTCACAATATTTTAAGCATCAAACTCGATAAACTATTAACCTTAAATCGACAAGCAGAGTAACATCCAAACTCGATGTTTACCAAGGTTTTCAAATTAGCAGTGTTCCGCAATGATTGTGAGTCCAAATTATAAGTCTAACACTCATCAATTACTCCTAATCACAGTGATAGTCATGAACAAGAAAAATTGGGCTTATGAAAGTTAAACACCACCTATAAACACTAGGATGAGGCAACTTAACTCAAGGTATAGTGGATTAAGGTACATTGGGGACATGCCGCAATTGACCATATCAATTAATTAGCCTAAATCACAACATACCAGAAACACCCAAATCGGATTACTCACAAACCCTAGACCTTCGATTATAACAATGCCAAACATTCAAGCCAATGTGATGAGAAAGAAAAAAAACAGATGCATTAAGACTCACAATTACTGAGAGACGGAGTTCTTGAAAAACTTGATAATGATGATAAAAATTTTTAATAGGGGCGCGTTTGGTGTTTTGAATAAGGAGAATTATGAGTAGCAGTTTTAGTTAAACAAATGATATACATATGGGTTTAATGTATTGACACTATTGACCCCCCTACTTGTTTTATTAAAGACAGTGTTATAAATAACACACATATAGTCCCTTGAGTTTTAAAGACTTAACTATTAGTGAAAAAAAAATGTTACGAGAGTAATAGATGTGGCACCCTCTTGAACCAACCATAAGCAGTAATTTGGAAAATTTTAACAAGGAATGGTTCAAGAGGAGTCGAGATTGAGAGAAAATAGAGATGAGGAAAAATTGAGAAATAAAGAAGTTAACAAAAAATTCTGTCTCCCCCTCAAGATATGTATTTTATAATGATTTTTCAGGAAAAACGTTGTGAACTTGCATATCTTGAATAAGGGATTTTTTTTTTCTTTTTTTTTTTTTTTTTTTTTTTTTTTAATAAGATATTTACAAAAATAGTTTGATGTTTGACGATCAATTGTGTTTTAAAAACTTTTCCAGATCATCTGGAGTCAAACATCGCATACCAATTTGGTGAACTAGACTCGCAAACCTTGATGGTGCCAAAGATTTGGTAAGTAAGTCCGCCAATTGGAACTCTGTCACAACAATACAGAAATTTTCTTTAAAACCGAGACCCGATAAAGGATTTGCACTTTGCGATTTCAAATCAATGTTTCTTCACAAAGCATTCAAAGAAAATCCTAAGATTTACAGTATAGACCACATGCTTGATAATACGATTGTGCGTGCTGTTGTTTTTTATACTGAGGAAGAGGAAGAACTTGAAGAAGAGAGTCGATCAAAAATGAGTTATGTTCAATACTGGACACCATATGACTATTCAAAAGCTCCATCTCTTTCTAAATCTTTTGTAACTCAAAAGGAATTACCTGAGAAATCATGGTTTGTCGAAGAGTCATATGTTTCATCCTCCAATGCGGCCCCTGTCCAAAGTGTAGCACAAGTAAATGGTCCTTTACCATCATCCGGTGAACTTACACCATTACCAAAAAACCAAGTTTTTCTACCAAATCAAACCTAAATCAACCTATATTATCCCTTGGCGAATGATACCACTTGTTAGGTCACCATTTCTACAACATAATCACTTAAGAATTCTAGAGAGAGAAAGTAAGTAGAGAGAGAGAGTGGAAGGAACACCTAATGAAAATAAGAGACTAATAACCTTACTAGTGAACCAACCAACCTCAAAATGAGGTTATACATAGGTATTTATAGGTAAGGATTAGGGCTTCTCTAAACTTAGACAATATGACATACTTAGCCCTTAGACTTTATCCAAACCTATAAACCAAGCATAAAACTTACAAAATACATAAAATAACTAATGTTATAAGTAAATAATGCAACCTATACCAAAACTCAATGACCGACACTTGAAACTATAAAGTCTATTCCCAACAATTATTATTATTATTATTATTATTATTATTATTATTATTATTATTATTATTATTATTATTATTATAGGCACCTGACGGTTGTGAACGATGCAACATAATAATCTCGAGTGTAAATTTACCTTCTAAAGCAATTAAGAGTAATAAGTAATTTTGTATGAAACAATATTACCTGATCCAAATTGTAGAAGAGAAAAAAAGATGATCGCTTGGTACGTTTGATGCCTTGATTATTCCAAATTCAACTCTTATTATTTTTGTTCGATTGATACTTTGATGAATTGATGGCCTGATCGTTTGATGAAGAGAATAAAAAATAAACCCCCTTGAATGTGAATAACTGATGCCCTACGTATAAGTGTATAACGTATTGTTTTGTATCAATCGAAAGTCAAAAAGTCATATAATGATTTAGTGATTTACGTATTAAGGAGAGTTACTGAAGTTGCTATTGAACTTTTACAAAAAAAGACCCAAAATGGACTACTAAAGCTAAGTAAGGACTGCTAAGATGATGCCCCTCTCTTGGGCTGCCCTTGGGCCGTTGCCCTTCAGGCCCATAACCAAATCCGGCCCTGGATATCGTGTCTCAAAGTGAGACACAAAATCTAGAAAATAAAACTATCCCACATCGCCTAGAAAAGGAAGTGGAGACTAGTTTATAAGGAAATCTTTGTATTGGTTTTCAAATTCCTTTAGGTGAGCTATGCTCCCACTCCTACGTTCTCGCGCAGGGGGAGTGCAAAAAATGGGATTTTCAGGCCAAAATGGGTTTGAAGCTTTGAATCGTTCTAATGATCTATCTTTGTTTTATTGTTTGAGAAACAAATATTACTTTTGCCTTTTTGCTTTTTGAACTATCTCTTGGATGATAGATTATATTTTATGACATTTTCGTGGTTGGATTATTTTGATCTGATGAATGTTTTGAATACTTGTTACTCCTTCTTCCGTATCAATTTTATTATCCACATTTCTTTTTTTGGATGTCTTAATCTAATTGTCCACTACTAAAAATAGATAAGGAAGTTTAACCAATTTTACTATATTACCTTTATTTAAAATTATTATTACATACCTTAAAGAAGACTTTAATTAATTACTTAAAGGCAGAATTGATATTTTGTCAAAAAGTAAGAAAGAGAAAACTGTAATAAATGTATTTTTTTAAAACTGTATATTTTTTATTGGGGCACAATAATTTTGGGACGGAGGAAGTACCTCATATTAAATGCAATTAATGTCTCATTATGTCTATTTGTGTATGCACTTAATGTGATTAATTAGAACTACTACTCGTAATTTGTATTTATTTCGATTATTATCGTTTTAAAAATATAAGTTTATTTTATATACCAAACTTATCTTACATTCTAAAGGATTAATACATATTATTGATTTAAAATGATATTAATGGTTGAGATTAAAAATATTTTTATAATTTAAATATCTCTTAAACCGTTAATCGTTAAGCAAAAATAATTAAACTATCGCGACGAGAATTTAATTTTTTTTTATATACGGGCACTTTGATATACTTTATACATTTTTTTCATCTTTTTTTTTTTCGTATTTTTTTCATTATTGAAATTTGCATGAAAAATCAGAAGTGATATTAGTGTTAAATCACATATGGTATGTAATATCACATGTGATATTAGTGTTAAATCACATATGATATATATTATCACATATGATATTAGTTTAAATCACATATAAATTTTTCATGCAAATTTTAGTAACGAAAAAAAACGTAAAAAAAAAAAAAAAAAAAAAAAAAAAAAAAAAAAAAATTGTCGAAAGTATATCGAAGTGCCTATTTATAGAAAGATAATTAAATGCTAGTCGTAACGGTATATTTTTTTCACTTAACGATTAACGGTTTGGAATATATTAATATTTGAGAAAAAAAATGATGAAAATGAGTTTTTTAAATTGTTGAGATTAATGTTATCTATTGGGTCAAATAAAGATACAATGAATAATACAAAAGGTAGAATACAAATCGTTTGAGTTAATTAGGTTTAAATAACTTTCTTGAATATATTTTCAATTATTTACAAAGTAAGTCCTTATAATTATGTAAATACTCAAATTATCCTTAATTAGTTATATGAATTTATAATAGAAATATATTTATATTAAAGCTTGATAGGAGCTCGAACTGAGCTATCAAAAGTTTGAGCTTGTCTTGTTATATATTTCGAGCTAATTTTTATTGGGCTTGAGCTTGATAAAAGTTTGACTTGATCGAGTCAAGCTTGAGCTCGAGTTGTTTGATAAAAGTTTGACTTGACTGCAGCCCTAGTCGGTATGCTAGATTTTAGATCATTAGACTCAACACCAGGGATGTATGAGAAGACATAACTCGTGAGATATTGGAGATCGACTCACAAAATACTCGTAATCACTCGAATTTTAGTATGCTGCTTCTCCATTTTGGTTATACTTACATTTATCGTAGCTAGATGATTACATGCACTTTAGTTGTAAGGGGTTTTGAACCGTTGTTAATCTTACGGCAGAATTGTCTTCAAAGGAAAGATACGGAATATATAAAGAATTAAGCATGGGAAAACGTCTCTTCGTGAGAACACTTTTTACTGTTAGATTTGACATTTATGACTCAAAATAAGGAGAATGCAATGACTTTATTCAACAAAAATACAGCCATCCATAGCTTCTTTTCATTAAACCACATAAAATGCAACTTTTTTGTTTACATGAAATCATGAAAATGCGTCAATATTATAACATTTGTGGCTAACTTTCGGCACACACTTTCATTTCAATGATTTTAGAACCGTTGGTCATATTTATATACTAGTTATATATACTTAAAAAGTCAAATTATTATAACAGATTAAAGAATAATATTGCGCCATTTTCTCCAATTACTCATAAAATTTCTCCTTCAAGAAGCTAGGAAAAATTGTCTTCTTATCAAATTTTTTACTCTAAAACACGTACATTTGTAAAACACAATTCATGTAAAGAAAGAAAGAAAGTTCTTTCATTCTTGGATATATAATGAGAAGGAATACGAAGTGCAATCCTAAGTTAGTTGGATTGGAACAACAATCCTAAGAACGCTTACAATCACATAGTAATCTCTACTCTTATTCATCTTTTTGTTTCATTAACGACTTGCTAGCTAGTACGTTACAAATGTGTCAAAATAAATATCTATCACGGTAAAACTTTAAAAAAGATATTAATCAAAACAATAATACAATAATAAATATAAAAATAGTATGAGTAATAATAATGATAATGATGGGAAAATGAAAACATTTTATACGTGAAGTTTTGGTCAACTTTTTTCCACTTACAAGTTACAAGTATAAATACTCGAAAACAATTCCTTGCGGAAGAATTTTCCAACTTTTAACATTTTTAAACATGTAAATATGCTTCATAAAATATATATAATCTTTAACCAACTAATTTATCGTGTTGTTAAGTTGATTAGAATCAATCTAGCCATAAATGTTGAAATTAATGCCAATATTATAAATTCTTTTCCATTAAAGCATCAAAGCATCATCCATGTTGAAATTAACCCCAAGATTATAAATTTTTTTCAAACTTCATCCCTCTGGTTTGCACACGTTTTCAAACCTTTCGTTCCTCTTTCAACTTTCTTTCACTGTTCGTCCAAATTATTTTCAAATTGCATGTTTCGTCCCTGTTGCCAATGACTGTTAGCCTAGCCCATTAAATCCCCCTCATGTGCGTAGAACGTGAGGGTATTTTGGTCTTTCCACTCCCACCTACCACAATAAATGTTACAAGCTTATATGTGGTCCTTAAACTCTTGATTCAGACATTACTGACAAAACATCTACTTAACAAAATAATCAAGCTTACTTTTTTCAATATCACATGCAATCTTGGCGTTTTGATCTTTGATCTTGAGACGATGCCGCAAGTAATGTAGCAATGGTATGTGCTTGTAGATGGTGATGATTTTGATTCTCAGCTTGTATACGGTATGTGTTTTTAGTTTTGGCGCCATTGTTTTCTATGAAGGTTCATCATGGTGTTTATTTTACTCCCAAACCTAAAAGGGAATACGTTTTAGGAAACATATCCATCATTGATTTAGTTGATATAGACGAGTTCTCAATGCTTGTGCTTGATGACATGGTCAAAAAGTTAGGTTACAGTGGGACAAATGTGAGGTATTACCATTTCAAGACACCAGGCACGAACTTAGATTATGGCCTTTTTATATCTTGGTAGTTATGATGATGTTTTATAGTTTTTTAAAATTTCTTGATCGTAATGTTATTGATGTGTACATTGAGCATGATACAACTACCTTAGTGACTTATTTTAATGGACCTAAATCTGGAGTGATAATAGAAGAGCTTGATGACAACACACCTCTTACAACTACCACTAACCAGAGTAGAGCTTTGATTATTCGTGAAACTCTTGACAGACAGTGTGAGAAAAGAGTAAAGAATTGTGATGTTGGACTTAGTGAAGGGCCCTTTAATCGTAGACTTGGTGTTGCTCATTTAGGCAACCTACCTTTACTAAAATATCCAGGTAGATTAGTATTGTTAGATGACAAGGATATCCCTATCAATGAAGATGTACCAATGGTAGATAAACCAGTTTTAACCAATGAACCAGTTTTAACCAATGTGTAGAACCGTAGACGAAGGCGCATACAAGTCATTTCGACTTAATTAAAGTTTACAAAGTTCAAGTCTCCAAGTGCGTAGAAGTACGAGTGGGCAAATCAACCAATAACCATAATATATAGAGAGAAAGTAGAGTGAACAAGACACCAAGATTTATGCTGGTTCGAGATGGGGGTTTTAGACCATTCGCACGTCCAGTTGCGAATCCGCGACACCATTGACACTATTCACTAGTATAATCCTTATGGTAGATTAACCCGTTACAACTTCACTTTACCGATATGCACTAAGATCGGTGCTCACAAAGAATAGCTACTCCTAACGATATTCCACACCCGAAACCACCCACAAGAATCTCGCGATTCGAATTGCTACCTAAACCACAAAGACTTCCCCCATGAAAGTATTAAACCCCAACTAGACCTTCACCTAATCTAGGCTGACAATCATGATACAAGACCTTATACACCCTTGCTTATCCACACCTGGATAAGACTTCACAAATGATTAAAAGTTTGAAAGTGCTTAATCCTAACCTAATATAAAGACTCAATCTTAATAGAAAGTGTATAGAGAAGAAGACTATCAACACAAAACACATTCAGTTCTTGTATGTCTCTCTTGCGAGAAAAGTATTCTTTTCAATAGATGAGATTAGAAGATGTTAGAATACAATAAGATAAGTAGACTTAGAGTGATTAGAGTGAAGAAAATAGGGAGAAAAAATAAATGGCAAAGGTGAGAATGTCACAAGACAAGAGGGGGTATTCATAAACAAACCAAGAGTGGCGACCTAGTGTACTACCCTGGCACACCAAAGTCTGGTTGCTCTTGGTTTGATTATGAACACCCATCTTTTGTTAAACCCTCAAGTGCACTTCAGTTTTGGCATCTTCAAGTTCAATCTAACGCCCCAAATGGGATCAGGTCAACTGATGCGTGGTTTTGCAACCTTGCAAAAGGTTTTACCTCTCAAAGGATCTTGAGAAGCTTGCAATCCCCACCAGGCAGTGTACCTGACCAATGTAGTATATTGTAGTGGCAAGTACCGGGGGATTGATCGTTCAACTCAAAGAATAGTGTTTGCTAGGGTTAAAACTCAATTAAACTAGGTCTAGAGATGAGGGATGATTCTTTTTGTATTTATATATTTTATGGAAAGCAAGTAAAAATCTCGGGTTTTGAAAGAATGTGCGGAATTAGTTGCTAGTCAACTAACCTAAATAACTACGAAAGCAATAAAAATAAAATAAAATGACACGAAAGTAAATGTGGAGAAAAACAATAATAAGAAAAATGTGTTTACTTAGATTTCACTACTCGCTAGCTATCTTTTACTAGTTGATTAGTTTGTTACAATTGTATGGATGACGGGTTATATTCCTTAATACCATTCGTAGGGTCGTGTACGATCTTCCCTAACTCTATAAGCTTCTACCTCTTCCTATGTCGAGCCGACTACTAGTTCCTGACATGGCCTCCTTAGTAGTTACTTATGCATTAAATACAACCAATTAATCGTAGTACACATCCGATCATGTTTCTTAAGACGTTCAAGCATGTTACCAATTGGAAGTCTGCCAGTTTTCTTAAGCCTAACATCGATATCATTCATCCACAACAATTATAAACAAACAACAAACCAATAATCAATAACTAGGTTTCATTACATCTAAGCAAACACAAGAAAAACCTAGCCTAGCATATTAAAATAAAGACAAGCATAAGATAGAATCAAACAACACATAGACATATTGAATGATTATTGGATGTTGGGATATGAAGATCAAAGTACTTCTGGAAATTCAAAGTACTGCTCAAAGATCAAAGTGCTGTTCAAGGTCAAAGTACTGCTCGTGCATGGAGAATATTCAAAGTACTTCTAAAGAATAAGGACTGTTATGTAATATTTTTTAAGGATTGTTATGTAATATAATCAGAATATTCTAGAATTAGTTAGGGATAGTTTACTTGTCGTTCAAGTATTGTAAACTGACTTAAGGTTTTCCTTATGCCTATAAAAAGTGCCTTAGGATGGTATTAGAGATATGCATTCAAGAAAACGAATACTAGAATACGATATTAGAAAAGTTAGGGATTGTTAGTGAATCTGTGTTTAGAGAAGCTGGTTCAAAGTAGGTTTTAATATAATTCAAAGTTCTTCTTAGCTTTGTGTTAGTAGATTCCACATACTTTACAAAGTAACATCAGTGTTTCATTATTAATAAGTTTTGAGTTATTCAAGATTGTTAAAACCTTACAAGCTACAAAGTAGTTTGATCAGAGTATATCGATCCAATATTGGAAAACTTATCTTCAATCAAACATGGATGAAACAAGGGTTTGGAACCCTTAAAAGTAAGGTAAAATTCGTGCTAGGGTTTCTCCAAAACTATCCCAAAGTTCTCCTCCTCTTTACAAATGAAAAATAGAAAACTATATATAGGTTTTTGGGTCTGACGGCGTCACGTTATAGGTCTGACACCATCAACTCGCTGCCATAAAACTCCACGTATTGCCTAGATCCAGATCTGACGCCGTCATGTGCTAATCTTCTCATGGCCGTCACATGTAATTTACTCTTGACGGCCTTGGTGACGCCGTCATGTGTAAAATCCTAAAAACATTCTGGCGCGTCTCGTTATACTTTTTATCCACCTCTTTGCCATAACGTGACGCCTTCACCTCCAATAAGTGACGCTGTCAAGCACTGTTTTCAGCTTGATTTGGAGACTTTGCCGTTTTCTTCACTTTTCGCTTCAAAAACGTCCAAAATGCTTCCTTTTCCAGATTTTTTCTCCAAAGTACCAAAAACTTGATGCGTAGTTTTGCAACCTTGCAAAAGGTTTTACCTCTCAAGGGATCTTGAGAAGCTTGAAATCCCCACCAGGCAGTGTACCTGACCAATTTAGTATAGTGTAGTGGCAAGTACCGGAGGATTGATCGTTCCACTGAAAGAATAGTGTTCGCTAGGGTTAAAACTCAATTAAACTAGGTCTACAGATGAGGGATGATTCTTTTTGTATTTTTATATTTAATGGAAAACAAGTAAAAATCTTGGGTTTTGGAAGAATGGGCGGAATTAGTTGCTAGTCAACTAACTCAAATAACTATGAATGCAATAAAAATAAAATAAAATGACACGAAAGTAAATGTGGAGAAAAAAAATAATGATAAAAATGTGTTTACTTAGATTTCACTACTCCCTAGCTATCTTTTACTAGTTGATTAGTTTGTTACAATTGCATGGATGACGGGTTATATTCCTTAATACCATTCGTAGGGCCGTGTACGATCTTCCCTAACTCTATAAGCTTCTTCCTCTTCCTATGTTGCGCCGACAACTAGCTCCTAACATGGCCTCCTTAGTAGTTACTTATGCATTAAATACAACGAATTAATCGTAGTACACATCCGATCATGTTTCTTAAGACGTTCAAGCATGTTACCAATTGGAAGTCTACCAGTTTTCTTAAGCCTAACATCGATATCATTCATCCACAACAATTATAAATATACAACCAACCAATAATCAATAACTAGGTTTTATTACATCTAAGCAAACACAAGAAAAACCTAGCCTAGCATGTTAAAGTAAAGACAAGCATAAGATAGAATCAAACAACACATAGACATATTGAATGATTATTAGAAAACTTATCTTCAATCAAACATGGATGAAACAAGGGTTTTGAACCCTTAAAAGTAAGGTAAAATTCATGCTAGGGTTTCTCCAAAACTATCCCAAAATTCTCCTCCTCTTTACAAATGAAAAACAGAAAACTATATATAGATTTTTGGGTCTGACGACGTCAACTCACCGCCATAAAACTCCACGTATTGCCTAGATCCAGATCTGACGTCGTCATGTGCTAATCTTCTCTTGGCCGTCACATGTAATTTACTCTTGACGGCCTTTGTGACGCCGTCATGTGTAAAATCCCAAAATCATTCTGGCGCATCTCGTTATACTTTTTATCCACCTCTTTGCCATAACGTGACTCCGTCACCTCCAATGAGTGACGCCGTCAAGCACTGTTTTCAGCTTGATTTGGAGACTTTGCCGTTTTCTTCACTTTTCGCTCCAAAAACGTCCAAAATGCTTCCTTTTCCAGATTTCTTCTCCAAAGTACCTAAAATGATAAAGAGAATAATTTAGAGCAATATTTGATCAAATAATCTCGACTTAGGGCTTAAATGACCCCCTAAAAGCGGTACACTTTTTGTCTCATCATTAACCAATTCATTTATCTAAGGTTTAGAGCGATTAAATATATTTAGTGAAGTTTGTAACAAGATAGTTAGGGAGTTAGTCCATTTTGAACGAGAAAGAAAAGAAACAATGGATTAAAGGTTTATCTAGGAGTGTTCCCCAAGGGTTAAGTAATACACTGCCTCCCAAATTTGAAATTCAAAATAGTGAAGTTGTGTATATGTGAGCAGGAAGTGTGTTAGATAAGTTTGTATAGGATGAGGGGATAAGATGATATTTAAATTTTTAGAATTCAAATATGATAGTTGTATGTTTTTGAGATGGTGGAATGTAGAGGAAGCAAAGGTGTGAGACATATCTTGTAAGAGGAGACAAGATGCAATTTGACTTTCAAATTCAAATGTGATTGTGAGAGTGTGTGAGATAGAAGTGTGTTAGACAAGCAAAGTTGGGAAGCTATTCAAATTGTAAGTACTTTAAGTGTGTGAGAGGATTGAGTATAAGAGAAGCAAGATGAGGGGCATGTCTTGTAGTATGGGACAAAATACATTTGAATTTCAAATTCAAATGTGAGTGTTGAGAGTGTGTAAGAGGGAAGTGTGTTGAAGAAGCAAGAGTGTAAAACATTGTGCGTTGGCAATTCAAATTCAAATATGGAAGAAAAGTGTGTGGGAAGATTGAATGAAATTGGAGACCAAAGGGAGTGAATTAAGGGAATGTGTTGGCTTGATGGATAAGAAAGTATTTGTTTATTGTGTTGGAGTATAAGGTGGCATTACTTGGAATGTGGGAGACAATGAGAATGAAAAGGAGCTTGTGTTGAAATGTTGGAGAAAAGAATATTGTAAAGGTGAAGATGTGTAAGAGGTTGAGTGTTTAAGAAGTAAGCATGTGCAAAGGAGAATTCTTATTTCGAAATTGAATTTCAAATATCAATTTCATAATCCTTTATCAAGCCACAACTAGCATATTCACTAATCACCTTGATGCAAGTAATATAAGTACTTTGCATCTTAAGTAAAGCATTAACCCATAAAGAGAAAGTTGCGTTTACGCAAAGTGGACTTGACTTAATTGAATAATAACAGAGTATACCCATTACGTAATTAGTAAAGACATACGTAAAGATTGTGTTCACTTGTATGCTTTCATTTGAAGGTTTAGTGAAATTATGAATATCCTATAGTTGAGAAAAACATTTTGGCCTTAGCTAATGACTTTTAATTTTTAAGTTGGATTTTTGTAAAAAAAAATGACTTGTTTTGGTTATCTCTCTACGTCCAAATCTTGTTACAAGTTTACCTAACATATTAAATATCATGTATGAACATGTATTGGAAATCTTGTTGCGAGTTTACCTAACATATTAAATATCATGTACGAACATGCAATGAAAGATCCACTTAGTCGGGTAAGAGGAAAGCCGACCTGAAAAATCCAAAAGCGCACCAAATAGTGCCTGGTGCGTCAACGCACTGTCCTAGTGTGCCAGGCCTGGACTTGGTGTGCTTTCGGTTTTTGGCTATCTTTCGTGATCTTAAGTGTTTTCTAATATGTTTATCAACATTAACACATAAATGAGACTTAAGCCATCAATTGAACCAACACAAAGAACCAATGGTAGATGAACCACTTTTAACTAATGAACCAGTTTTAACCAATGAACCAATGGTAGATGAAAACTTAGATGATTTTAATCCTTTTGATGATCTTGATGAGATACTTGGAATTGCTGATAAGCGGAAAAACCAATGTATAAGAATGTTGTGTCTAATGACAACCACAGAGTAGAAATAAAAGCAAAGACTGAAGTAGAGCCAGAGTTTGATGGTGATTATGACTTACTGGTTATGATCAACCAAATGGTGAAGGTGAAGAGAGTGATGGTTTTCAAGATGATGGAAACATCATTACACTTTGTAGAGGTAGATATGCAAGCCTTTCATAATCAAATAAAGAACAAAAATAACTTTCTAATAATACATGATCTAGTACAACCAATTATAGACTTAAGTGATGTACCTTTGGATGTAATTGATTTAGATTCTTTTGGTAGTTAAGATGGGATTATCACTGAAAGAAAAAGATGCTAAGAGATTTGAGGCATAGGGGTAACTCAGGTGAAAAGGGATTGTATCAATATGACTTTTATGTTGGTCAAACTTTTCCAAACTGAGAAATAGTCAAAGAAAAAGTGAAGAGGCATTCAATTAAGAGTAGGATTGATAATGAAAGGGTAAAGGTAAGGTGCTTAGGGATAATGCCCATATACAAAAGTTTTTAAGCTAGCATGGATGAAGGAATAGGGACACCTTCAGTTGGTGGCCCAATCATAAGAGAGGGATTAGTCAAATGTAGCGCGGAAGAAAGTGACAAAACCAAACGTGTGGTTGGCAAGGTTAAAAATGTAATTGAAGAAGTTGAAGTTATCACAAAATGTCCTTAGGCTTTACTTGTATCCATATGTCCAAATGGTAGGTGGTTAGTTAAGACATTAAAGCATAAGCATCAGTGTATCTAATCTAGAAGAATTAAAGCTTGTACTTCAAGATTTATGTTTAGACATCTCTTTATGTTGTGCTGCTATTGGTTTTAGGTAATTTCGAGTTTCGAAAGTCAAGTTCTCATTTGTTGTAATGGAAACTGATCATTTACTTGTCATAAGCTTATACTGACTTTAGGAGTCAAAGTATCCACGTTATGCACATTAAGTGGACATTAACCTGCCCACAGTTAAATGACAACGTTGTTAATTGGTCATATGTAAGTGACCATTTACTTGTCATATGCTGATAAGGAGAAATTTGTTATCCTTTTAGGGGGTCATTTAAACCCTAAATTGTATTTTTATGATCAAATTCTACCTTAAATTGTTTCTATTGTCATTTTAGGTACTTGGGACATGAATTCTAGAAAATGGAGCATTTTGGAGCTTTTTGGACGTTTTTATGCTCAAGTATGAAGAAAACAAAAAAATCAAGAAAAGTCAAGAAATCACACCTGATGGCGTCAGGCTTTACATGCTAACGTCATCACCTTATACTGTAAAGAAGGTGGATTATTGCAAGAGACGCCCTAGGAACCAAAGTCAGGATAACACCTGACGGCGTAAGGTGTTACAGAACCAAAGCCGCCCCTCTTTAGCTCTATAAGAGACGGCCCAGAACTCCTATAACGGGACGGCGTTAGAAGTGGATCTTGGTGATCTGAGAACCCTAAACACGGCGATCTGACGGCGTCAGAGACCAAAGCCTGATGCCGTCAGAGTTGTATGTCAATATATATTTTTTGATTTTTCATTCATTAAGTGTGTGACAATTGAGAGATAAAATCCTAAACGAATTTTACTGTAACTTTAGGGTTTCCAAGCCCTTTTTTCCTTCATGTTCAATTGAAGATAAGTTTTCCTTTTAATCATTCAACATGTGTATGTGTTGTTTGATTAATCGTTTATCTTGTCTTTTCATTAACATGCTAGCGTAATTCTCTTTGTGTTTACTTAGATCTAATGAAACCTAGTTGTTGATTATTAGTTGTTGGTTTGTTACTAGTTGATTTGTGAGAGGATCACTTGATTTGATCACACACTATGAGGTGTTGGACCTTTGTAATGTGTAAATATGATACTTTGAGTGAATATGATTAAGTATGCGGAATCTACTTAACCACACTTAGAATATTTATTGGAAATGGAACTGTGATGCTTGTGTTTATTTAACAAAGAACAATGAAAGTATTTCACCAAACGATTCAATATTATTCAGAATAATACGAGTGATCTTCACTATCACTAGGGTTACAAAGACCTTGAATCTTGTGTTTTGTTCTAATGTTTTTCTCTATGTATATTTCTATATATCACACTCTTATCACTTATACATATATAAGTCATATCTAAGATCTTCCTTTTATAGTCCAAGGAAAGATCTTTTACAATATATATGACTCATCTTAAATACTAGCTTATGACTAAGCTTCATTCTAGCTTGATGATGACTTATCATGTCAGTCATGAAGATACAACATGTATCCAGGATTACAACTCACTTGGAGTGTTCAATTTGATGACTACAACAAAGATATTATCTTGTATATGAATTAGTAGAATAAGTTGTACTTATCTACACAGCTATTTGTATAAGTCATAGTAGCATCAGCAGAATCCATCAGCAGAAACACTATCAGTAGAAAACGTTCTTCAGCAGAATCCATCAGTGAAAACTTGCTTTATGCTTTATCAGTAGAAACATACTTGATGTATTTCCTTAAACCTTTATGCTGATTCTTCTGATTATTTAATTCCCAACAATCCTCCCCTAAACATGTGAATTACATTCAAACATGTTTTTCTGAATTAAATGAGGACTTTGTGAAGATCTTTCAAACACTTCATTGTCAGACTGTGATCTAAACTTTCTTCTCTTTTGAGTGATTGAATGTCTTTCTCTGTAACTCATCTGCTTTCTGTTCTTTGCTCCAATCTTGGACTAAAAGATGGTGCAATATACAACTTTAAGAATTTTAAGAGGCAATGATGCTGTGTATCTTGGATGCTTGTTCCAAGAAGTAGAAATTATCTTTCAGCATGTCTTTGGAAGTGATGAACAAACGTAGTGAACTGAACTTGAAACCTTTCATCTTTTGATCTAGATAGAACTTTCTCCTATCAGCTTTGTTCTTGTTCTTTATCAGTAGAAACCATGTCATCATCTTGTATGCTCTTATCTTTTCCTTCTTTTTCTTTGGTTAATCTTCCTTTAAAGGGCTTTTGTAACCTCCCCTGAGATTTATTTCTCTCCTGAGCAATTTCCTCCTCTGTTTGGAAGATCTCTCACAATCATATCATATCATCTGATCTAGCAATTTCCATGTTTTCAGACAATTTGTACATGAAGCCATCAATTCCTTAAGATTTTAAGATTCCGCCCTCATCACTTCTAGGTGTGTTAACTCCTATGAGAGGTGATTCAATGGACGTTTTTGACTCATGGTCCATCTGTTGATGGTTTTTAAAGTCATCTTTTGAAAAATCCTTTTAAGAAACTTTTGCCTTAGCAGTATGTATATGATTTTATGATGAAAAATCTTACTGCTTACAACCATTTTGAAGGGATTAAGTGTGGTAACTAACACTTAATCAAAATTTCGATTTAAAGCAACCTGTGGTTGTGTGAGAACCAATGTTTCCAGTTATAAATAACTGCCTGTGTACAGATAAACCTATTCAAAAGGCTTTCTTTACAGGGTTTCCAGCTCGTGGCATTTGTTACCTCTAACACAAGTGTTAGATTCACTTTTGCTCGCTATTCTTTCTATCAGATATCCGTAGATTAGTCACATTATACTTGAGAGTATAAAATGATAGAAAGTGAGTTGTATCAGTTATTAACTGATCAACTAATTTATCAATTCAATGTGAAACATCATAATCAGATTTCTAGAAAGAAGTTTTAAGGAGTTTTGAAGTCCCAAACTTTTTCTATCATGAACCTATTATATCAGCAGCAATGATCAACTTTCAGCAGCAATGATCAGCAGCTTTGATCAACAGATTTCACTTGAAATAGCCTTTCAGCTCAAACATTCATACCTGGAACTGTTAGTCTAAAACCAAAAGAACAAAGTACAAAGTACAAGAGAGAGAATAACTTTTAATTGATAATAGTAGTTTTAGTTGACAAAGTTAGATGCATTAACAAAATCTATATACAAGAACACATTATATTGAAAATTTTTAAAGATTAAGCATTCCAATACCTGCTACCAAGTACTGAAATCTTCCAACATCAAAAGCTTTTGTAAGAAGATCTGCACAGTTTTGTTCTGAAGCAATTTTCATTACTTGAATTAACCTCTTTTCATTGCAATCTCTAATAAAATGATGTCTTATTTCAATGTGTTTTGTTTTAGAATGTTGCACTGGATTTTTAATAATGCAAATTGTACTACTATTATCAATATGAATAATGGTAGGTAAGAAATTGTACCCATAGTCAAGAAGTTGGTTTTGAAGCCATAGGACTTGACCACAACAATTTGCAGCAGCTACATATTCAGCTTCAGTTGTTGAAGTAGCCACCATTGTCTGCTTCTTACACTGCCATGAGATAAGTCTACATCCAAGGAATTGACATCCTCATGTTGTTGACTTTCTGTCCAAGCTAGCACCAGCATAATCACTATCTGAGTATGCTACCAAGTCAAAAGATGACTCCTTAGAATACCACAGACCCAACCTAGGTTGACCCTTGAGATATCTAAAAATTCTCTTGACTGCTGTTAAATGAGAAACCTTAGGAGTTACTTGATATCTTGCACAAGCACAAACAGAGAACATGATATCAGGTCTTGATGATGTGAGATACATCAAAGAACCTATCATAGATCTGTATGTGTGTACATCCACATTAGTTCCTTCTACATCTTTAAGAAGTGGCTTCTCAGGATCATTTGGTGTGCTTGCTGTTTTGGAATCAGCAAATTGAAACTTTCTAAGAATCTCTGCAACATATTTGTCTTGACTAATAAAGATTCCTTCTCTTGATTGTTTAACCTGCAGACCCAAAAAGAATGTAAGTTCCCCCATGGAACTCATCTGAAACTTATTGTGCATAAGCTTCTCAAACTCCAAACACATCTCCTTCCTTGTAGATCCAAAGATGATATCATCCACATACACTTGAACTAGCAAAAGATCCTTCTTATGCTTCTGGGTGAAAAGTGTTTGATCTATCTTGCCTCTTTGAAATCCATTTGAAATTAAGTAGGAAGCCAGTGTTTCATACCAAGCTCTTGGTGCCTGATGTAGGCCATATAGAGCTTTAACAACCTTGTACACTTTATCTGGATGGTCAGGAACAACAAAACCAGGAGGTTGTGAGACATACACCTCCTCTTCAATAGTACCATATAAGAAAGCACTCTTGACAGCCATTTGATAAACTGTGAAGCCGATAAATGAAGCATAAGCCAAAAAGAGTCTAATGGCTTCAATCCTTGCTACTGGAGCAAAAACTTCTTCATAGTCTATCCCTTCTTCTTGTGTGTACCCTTGAGCTACTAATCTAGCTTTATTTCTTATCACTATGCCCCTTTCATCCCTTTTATTCCTAAAAACCCATCTAGTGCCAATTACCCTTACACCACTTGGTAAATCAACTAGCACCCATACCTTTTGAATCTTAAACTGAAGAAGCTCCTCTTGCATAGCCTCCAACCAGCTTGAATTCTCTAGGGCTTTATGAATATTCTTTGGTTCATATTGTGAGAGAAAACATACAAATAAGTAAGAGTTTGAAAACTCATGCTGTTTTGAAGCATAAAGGGCATCAAGAAGCCCTTGTTGATCTGAAGACATCAATTGTTGTCTTGTCTTTACTCCTGATTGTACATCTCCAATTACATTGTCCAGGGAGTAGACTTTGTGAATCCTTGAGTGTGGAGTAGAAAGAACTTGATAATCAGGTGGAAGGTTGTTGAAATCCATCTCATTTCCTGAGAGATTTGCTTGTGTTTCTTCTGATGGTCCATCAGCAGAAACATTTTGCTTATCAGTGGGAACGATTTGCTTATCAGCAGAAACAGCAGTGTTACTTCTGACTTGAAACTCTTGTTCCTTAGCTCATTCTTCCTTGTATTCATCTTCAACATCTTCTTTAGAATTACCAGAAGAAGGTTCACCATTTATTGAAGTTGAATCCACACTTTTATTTGTCCATATTGGCATTATCACATAATCTTGATTTGCCTCATTCTCTAATCCTTCTCCATTTGTTGCATCAGCAGTTTGTGAACCTGAAAATTCATTAGTTTCTGCAACAAAAGGCACATAATTCATTGATTTGGATAGAGTTTCAAGATCAAATAGCCATTTGGGACCTTGACCTTCTACATTGGTTTTATTTTCCAAAAACTTCACATGTAGATTTTCCTCTACTCTTCTAGTTCTCATGTTGTATACTCTGAATGCTTTGCTATTGATAGAATATCCAACTAAGAATCCTTCATCTGCTTTTCCATCAAATTTTCCAAGATGGTCTAAGGTATTAAGAATTGTCACATGACATCCAAAAGGTCTAAGAAATCCTATCTCAGGAGTTCTACCTCTAAAAAGTTCATATGATGTCTTATTGTGAGGTTTTACAACTAAAACTCTATTTTGAACATAGCAAGCAGTGTTGACTGCTTCTGCCCAAAAAGTTATAGGCAACTTAGAGTCAGCTAACATAGTTCTAGCAGCTTCTATTAGTGTTCTATTTTTCCTTTCAGCAACTCCATTCTGTTGTGGAGTTCTTGCAACACTAAATTCTCTTTTAATACATTTTTCTTTGCAGAAATCATCCATAACTCTATTTTTAAATTCTGTCCCATTATCACATCTAATGACTTTTACTCTTTTGCTTACTAGGTTTTCTATCTCTGTAATGAAAGTCTTAAGGATGCTAGAAGTCTCATCCTTAGTACCTAAAAAGAATACCCATGTAAATCTACTAAAGTCATCAGTAATAACTAGGCAATATCTCTTATGCAACAAACTTCTAACATTTGTAGGACCAAATAAGTCCATATGCAGCATAAACAATGATTGATTGATAGAGTTAAAAATTTTGGGCTTACAAGTGGCTTTATGTTGTTTGCCTTTAAGACAAGCAATGCATGTTTGATCATTTTCAAATCGTTTTTGAGGTAAACCTCTTACCAAACCATCTTTGACAATCTTATTTATGGTTTTGAAGTTAATATGACCAAGCCTCCTATGCCATTTCATAGATTCATCCAATGTGGCCTTAGCAATAAGACAAGTAAGAGAATCTTTTGGAACAATTTTCTTCATATCAACACTGTACATGTTGCCTTTTCTTGGAATTCTAAGAAGTGCTTGACTTTCATCAGGCATCTTAAAATCAGAAGAAAATACAAGACATTCAGTGTCAGTAAAGAGAACTTTGTTCTTTTTGTCACACATTTGTGAAACACTAAAAAGATTATACTTAAGCTCTTGCACATAGTACACATCTTCAAAATCTAGTTTACCGGTTTTAATAGTACCTTTACCAGTAATTTTTCCTCTAATTCCTCCTCCAAAGGTAACATAGCCTCCATCTACTGATTGAAAATTTGAGAGATAAGACTTGTTGCCTGTCATGTACCTTGAACATCCACTATCTGAGAATCCTTGATCTTCAGTATCTGCTGATGAATGTCCCTGCACATAAATAAAGGAATTAGTTTTGTTTTGGGATCCAAACCATTTCTGACTTGGATCCGCCTCTTGCATCAATGGGATGTAATCTTTTGAGAATTGTTGATGCAACATTGGATTTAAGAATCCAACATGCTGAGGCCTTAACAGCATTTGCCCTGTTTCCCTTAGCAGCAGTGATATGAACTGTTTGGCTATCAACAGAAACTGATGGCTTTGCAGTTGTATCCTTTGGTTTCCAAACTTGTTTTTGGACCACTTCTTTTGTTTGAATGGGCCTTTGAACAATATTATATGCGTGTTTGAAAGTTATTTTTGCACCCTTAATTGTTGATTTTGGGTAAACAATCATATATGGTTTTTCAGCAGAAACCATTTTTCTTTCAGCAGGAACAGTTTTTGCTCTATCAGCAGGAACTGCTTTTGTGACTGTTTTGGGTTTTGATCTTTTAGAATTAGAGTGAAAATGAGGTTTAGGTGTTTGCCTTTTGTAGTTCACTCTATTATTTGTATACCCATATACCCATTGATTACAGAAAGCTGCAAGATGGTCAAAACTACCACATGTGTAACAAACTTTGTTATCTCTGTGTTGGAGAGACTTGAGGCTATACCAATTCCTTTGGTTACCTCTAGGCTTGTTTATGGTTCTATATTGTTCACAATATCTTACTGGTTGCCTAACATGTTTTTCATTGGTCTTAGGCCTATCAGTATTGTGTTTGACTATCTTAGGAACTTTTGTTCGTGCTTTCTTAACCACTTCAGGTTTAGACATAACCTGTAGTAACTTTTTATCATCAGATGTTGAGTCCTCAATGATTGGACCATCTGACTTTCTACAAGAACACACCTTGTCCTTAGGAAGTGAAGTTTTACTTAAACTTTCACTTTCTTTCAAAGGTTCATTAACAACTACATTAGATTTTGGTTGAACACCATAATTTAATTCAGGTAGTTGAAATTCAGGTAATTCTGTGTGTTCTAGGTCAATTCCTGGGGGTGAAGGAATACCTCTATATGGTGGAGGAACAGATTTGTATCCAATACGAGACTTAGCTTTATTAATAACTTGACATTCAATTAAGTTAGTCACACCCTTAGATGCATAATCACTCATTTGAATATTCTCTTTAGCCTTACTAAGCCTATCTACTTCAGCTTTCAAGTTACTAATGTCATTATTTTTAAACATTATTTCTTTTTCAAGAAGAATTTTGACATCAGTAAAGGTAGATTCATTTGTTCGAAAATGTATGACTTGTTCCTCTAGAGTAGCTATACCTCTTTTATGATTTGTTAAGCCATGAGCTGTATCAATTAATTCTTTCCTTTGATTCTCATAACGTTTGGTTAAGGTTTCTAAACTTTTAAGAGCAGAACAATTATTTGAACAAACTTTATCAGGTTGTACCTCTGTGGTGAAAGCCATAAGAGCTGTCTGAGGAGAAGTTTCTTCTTCATCAGCAGTAAAGCTCCAATCAAATCCTAATCCATCAATAGCTACCATAGCCTTTGGATTGGTTGATTCCCCTGTCTTAGACTTGCTTCCAAAACTTCTATTATTGCTATCTTGCTGCCTTGGCCTTCTACATTCTCTTGAGAAGTGCCCCAACATATGACAGTTATAGCATTCTATCTTTGACTTGTCAAAACCAGCAGTATCATTGCTGCTGATGGTGAGTTTCTTCCCCGTCCTCTGATAGAATTTCTTAGCCCTCATGCTAAGAAGAGAAATTTGCCATTTTAGGTCCATCTCTTCTAAATCATCATTATTGATTTCTAAGAGATCTTCATGAGTAAGCATGGACCCATTATTCTGGCTTGTGAAAAAGGCACAACAAGCCTTTTCATTCAATATACCAAAGGTACTGCTTGATGAACTAGCAGCACCAGCTTCACTATCAACCTTTTCATTTTTAACTGGGTTTGAGATACTAGGAGATGACATAAAAGCCATGTTCCCAGTATATGAACTAGAGACACCAGTTTTCTTTACTTCTTGTTCCACAATTTTAAAGTTGCTATACAAATCCATAAGATCCATAGTGTCTATGTCTGGTTTATTCTTCCAAACAACAACATGCATAGCCCACTCTTCTGGTTCTCAGAAATTTTGAGTTTAAATCTTCTTGAGGTATATCAACCCCAAGAACAGCAAGTTGGCTCACAATTTTCTGTAGCCTTGTAAACATGTGGTCAAGAGATTCATTCATTGTTGATGAGAAATTTTCAAACTGCTGCTTGATAAGGGTTTTTTGTGTCTTCTTGGTGGCTTCATTCCCTCCATACCTTGCAACAATTGCCTCAAATAGTGACTTGGCATCTTTGAATTTGCTGAAGTTTATAAGTTGATCATTTGGAATGGTCATCATCAGCATGCTTCTGGCCTTGAGGTCATTCTTCTTCTTTATTCTTTCATCAGCAGTTGTAGGGATAGTTTGAATAACTGAAATTTCCCTACCTTCAACTGTTGATAAAGTGGTTGTGGGTTTGAAAGAATTTCCATCTTCAATGATTTCCCAAAGAGTGTAATCCTGCACCTGGAAAAACTGTTCTATTCTTAACCTCGACAATTCAAACTCATTTTGTTTGAGAACTAGCAACTTTGCAGCAACATTTGTTTGAATAGATTATGTATCCATTTCTTCTTCTAAATCAAAGATATCAACCTGGGATCTCTGATACCAACTAAGAGGATCACTTGATTTGATCACACACTATGAGGAGTTGGACCTTTGTAATGTGTAAATATGATACTTTGAGTGAATATGATTTAGTATGCGGAATCTACTTAACCACACTTAGAATATTTATTGGAAATGGAACTGTGACGCTTGTGTTTATTTAACAAAGAACAATGAAAGTATTTCACCAAACGATTCAATATTATTCAGAATAATACGAGTGATCTTCACTATCACTAGGGTTACAAAGACCTTGAATTTTGTGTTTTGTTCTAATGTTTTTCTCTATGTATATTTCTATATATCACACTCTTATCACTTATACATATATAAGTCATATCTAAGATCTTCCTTTTATAGTCCAAGGAAAGATCTTTTACAATCTATATGACTCATCTTAAATACTAGCTTATGACTAAGCTTCATTCTAGCTTGATGATGACTTATCATGTCAGTCATTAAGATACAACATGTATCTAGGATTACAACTCACTTGGAGTGTTCAATTTGATGACTACAACAAAGATATTATCTTGTATATGAATTAGTAGAATAAGTTGTACTTATCTACACAGCTGTTTGTATAAGTCATATTAGCATCAGCAGAATCCATCAGCAGAAACACTATCAGTAAAAAACGTTCTTCAGCAGAATCCATCAGTGGAAACTTGCTTTGTGCTTTATCAGCAGAAACATACTTGATGTATTTCCTTAAACCTTTATGATGATTCTTCTGATTATTTAATTCCCAACAATTTGGTTTATTGATTTTCGGGTTAGGCTTAAGAAAACTGGCCATACTCCTACATGGTAATATGCTTGAACGTCTTAAGAAACGTAATCAGATGTGTACTATGATGTTATTGGTTGTATTTAATACATAAGTAACTGTTTACGTGGCCTGGATAGGAAGAGATAGAAGCTTATAGATTGGGGAAGGACGTACACAGCCCCATGACTGGTATTAAGGAATACAACCCTTCATCCAAACAACTATAACAAATCAATTAACCGGTAAGAGATAACTAGGGAGTAGTGAAGTGTAAGTAAATACATTTTTCCCATTATAAGAAGTTTACCACATTTACTTTTCTGTTATTTTATTTTATTTTGCATTGTAGTAATTTTGGGTTAGTTGACTAGCAACTAATTCCACCCACTCTTCCAAAACCCGAGATTTATACTTGCTTTCCTGAAAATACAAAAATACAAAAAGAATCATCCCTCACCTCTAGACCTATTTTAAGTAGTTTTTAATCCTAACGACACTATTCCCCTAGAGAATGATCAATCCCCCGGTGCTTGCCATTCACTATATTACATCGGTTAGGTACACTGCCTGGTGAAGATTGCAGGCTTCTCAAGATCTTTTAAGAAGTAAAACCTTTTGCAAGGTTGCAAAACCACGCATCATATGCTTATTTTGACTTTTAGGAATCAACTTAATGATACAAATAATGTTAACGTACAAGTGTTTTATACACCAACCAAAATCCACACTTCATTATTTCATAAAGGTCAAACGTACACCATTACATTACACATCGGTAAAATCATATCTAACATCAATGTGGCTGAAAACATATTCAACTTACAACCAAAATACATAAAACAAGAAAAACCTAACTTGCTATCAAATACATCTTCAATCTTTTGTTCTCATCGACTAAGGCTCTTTGTGATTCTACTAATCGGTTTCTTTCCCTTAACAATCCGAGTATTATTTCCAAAGCTTGTGCATACATAGGTGGATCTAGCCAAAGAAAAAAACTACAATCCGAACCCTGAAAACAAAATCCAAACTAAGGTTAACTATATTTACATTACCATTATTATAAAACAAAGAACTTACAATATGTGGATATGCAAAAATCCTCCGTCCAGGGGTAATAACGGTCCAAGAATTACGCAGAATGGCGTGGTCTCCACAAAAACAACGTTGCAATATGAAAATCTTGATTTAACTTTTAACGTTTGGATTAAGGGGAAATGACTGAGGGGATTTAGGTGTAGAAGATATAAACGAGCGAAGGAAAGTACTGTTTGAAACGAAAAGATGGTTTTACCCTCACATTTTTAGCACGTAAGGGTATTTAACGCAAATGGACTAATCGTCGTTGGCAACAGGGATGAAATGTGCAAGATTTGAAGATAATTGGGATGAACAGTGAAAGAAAGTTGAAAGAGGAACGAAAGGTGAAAACGTGTGCAAACTGCAAACCATATGGACGAAGTTTGAAAAAAAAAAAAAAAACTCTAAAAAAATGTTACCTCGATGCACCAATAAGGGTAATAGGGGCAATTTCATATCTTACCTCCTCAAAATCACAAATTTCATATTTACATAAAACATGCTTTAAAAGCATTGTATATTATGCATTCAAAAATTATGATTTAAATATATATGAAATTAATCATGAAAAGTGGATGATATATAAAATTCATCCGAACTAACACAACCTACACAACCTATAATAATACGAGCTATCCTACAACCACAAAAGATTTACAAAAAACACTCACAAAATGAGATGTCATGTTTTGATTGGTAGCTTTTGCAATAATTTTTTTCTCTTCTCTTTGATTAACCCAATCAAAACATAACACCTGTGGATGTTCTTTTTTTAAATATTTTGTGGTTGTAGCATAGCTTATATAAAACACCCTTCGACAATGATGTAAATAGGATGGGTACAGATCGAGACATACACAGATATTTACGACGTATTTTTAAGTTTTGTTCAAATAACTCGATTTTTTTTAGATGCATCCGTTCCAAAACATCCACTGACGTCTAAGCTATTTCTAATATTCTGCAATTCTATTCAAGCTCAAATCATAAATTCACCTAACGATAACTATATATCAATCATGGATTCTGGTTTCTTGATACTTTGATAGCATGCAGAAAACCGCTAGTCACGTGAAAATCATATGAAAGTCTAGCAATAAACTACTACATTCTGTTCTTAATTAGATCCAAACTCATTGGATCGATCTTCATTTGAAAATCCATGTAAGTATAAACTACTTCCTTCATTGTACAAGTATTTTCGGAAGGTCTCCTCTCCTAATGCTCATACTTTCTAAGTAAACCTAGCCACCTAGATCCATAGAGATTACGATTTATGACTCAAAATTTTACAACATTAATAGCATGTCATATTATTGATCGGAGCTGAAAGAGAAAATGAAAAGAAATGTACGTGAACATGTAAATTACCAAAGTCAAAGATTACCGACTAAAGTGTATACAAATAGAAGCACCTTCTTATAAGCGTTGAAGCTAAAGTACTTACTAAAATTGTGTAAAAACTCATTTATCAAACTCTATTGGCCTGTCAAGTCAATAATCACTCAACTTGTATCATATCATATACTACAAAACAACAAGCAAACGTGTTTTGGATATCGAGCCTATCACCAAAAATTGCGGGGTGTTTGCATAGAACATGCACACAGAAAATGCGGATGATGTCTTAAGCAATTTGATTGGACAACAATGACAGACAAAAGTCATATTAAACATTTGATTAATTCCATTAAATTTTGAGCTTAATTAGTAGTAACAAAACAAAAAATAACTTAGATTAAAATTACGTGTCAACCAAGCAACCCTCCACCGGCAGTATTGTATGCTGCCCGAGGATCTAGTGGTGATGAGGTAAAAGAACCGCCTACATTTCGAGCTCCAACACTGGCACTATCGCCTGCTAAATGCAATTCAGATAAATTTTGAACGTTGGTATGGTCTCTTGCTTCATGAACTCCTTGATCATAGAGGAACCCTCTGAATATATGACCACCTATTGTCACACAAGCTTGGTATGCATATTCGTCGTTGCCATCGTCTACTGCTGTTACTCTTACACACTTGAACACAGCGGGAGCACGAACTTGACTCGGCATTGGTTGTGTAAAACTTGCATCTAAGATATATAAACATTAGGAAACCACTAGTCATTACACCATGAAGCAAGGTGGTGCTTTGGATTTTCAAAGTGTCCTTTGATCAAATGAGTTCTTTTTTTGTACAACTTATTCAAAGTAGTTTATTTCACGAATGAGTATTAAGTCAAACAAAGTAGTTGTCTATCAAATAATCAAATTTGATCGAGTAGTTCAAAATTATTTATGTGGTATTAAAATGCATCTAAAACTTTATGTAATTTTGTACTAAAACTCAATAACGAACTAAATAATCAGATACAGTAATAAATAACATAAATACTCTCAAAACAGTTCAAAGACTATTGATACGTGCATTAAAATGCATTTATGTTTTATATGTTTTGTTACCTCGTTGGTGATTACTAGAGCTAGTATCAAAGCTTCGAGGTGTAGTATTATTGGAAGTTGAAGTATGTGAAGCAGTAGTAGTCCGAGAACTAAGACGTGGTTTCTTAGTGGCAGAGGTCGATAACGAAGACCCTGCCGCCGTCATGCCGGTAGCTGTAACAAGCTGCCGTTCACGACGACGAGCAGCGGGCACCCACGTGCTTTTCACGTGGGTAGCACACTCAAAACCCCTACTTTTACAACAAGTCCTACACCTCCTATGGCTACAATCTTTCTTAGCTTGGTTACCACAATCTTGACACGTCAAACTAGACCCTGACGGCGCCGCCATCAGGACACCACCTCCGCCGCCACTGCCGCCGCCAAACACATGTTCAGAAATACTTGGTTTTTTTAAGTAATTAACCTCAGTTTGCCATGAAGGTGTAGGAGCTAAAAGAGGTATACCAACACCAATATTAACTCCAACTCCAAACATACCCATGTCACTATAGTTCATTTGATGACGGTTGGCGGCTGATGACCATACCCCAGTAGGCCCACCACCTTGTGCAGAGGCGGATGGACCACCATTAAACCCTAAAGAAAGATCATGATGATGGTGAGCAGATGATCTGATCAGTGCAGATGAAGAGGATGGATGGGCCACCCAGTCTGCAAAAGCACCTGAATCAGATGGTAATCTAGTACTCCTGCTAGAAGCCACAGTTACTAGCTTAGGAAATGAATATTTTTGTTCTTTTAGGTTTTGTAGTTTTTAATAAAAAGAAAGAAAGTAGGGTAAAGCAAGAAGAAACAAAATGAAGATATGCTTGAAGATCTAGTTGTTCACAGGTGCAATAATTAGATATGCAGTGAGATAATAATCAGAAGATACTAGTACTGCAGAACGAGATCATACATTCATTGGTTTCTTTTCTTTTTCTTGCGAGAGAGCTTTTATGGGGTTTGTCTTGGAAAGTGAGAAACTTTGGTGGGTTGGGGTTTATTATGTTTATGTTCTCTCTCCAATAATCAAATGGTATAATTTAAAGAGTTTTTCTTTTTAGCTTTTGTACTTGTATAATTTGTACACGACTTTTTTTAAAAAAATACGTAGTATTTGTTAATGTTTTGTTATTTTGGTTTATCGAACAGTGATAGAGAGATACAACGTTTGGTTAAGTATAGGGGTGGCAATTTCTGACCCGACACGAAACCCGACCTGAAACCGACACGAAAATTAACAGGTTCGGGTTTAGTTAAATAGATTTTTGGTCAGGTTTGGGTCGACATGTCTAACCCGTTTATTAAACAGGTCAGGTTCGGGTAGAGAATAAAATAAACGGGTCGACCCGCCAACCCGTTTAAGTTTTTTTTTCTTAATTAAAAATTATTTATATTTAATTATACGTGTTAAATAGGTTAAACGGATTCACCCGCTAACCCGTTTAACCCATTTAACTAGTGTAATGTGCTAACTTTTGTATATAAAACGGATTAAATGGGTCAACCAAAAACCCGTTTAACATATTCAATCCATGGAACCTATTTTACCTGTCAACCCAAGTATATATACGGGTTAAATGGGTTAGGTTCGGGTTATGTGTAAACAAGTTAGGGTTGACATAGTTGACCCGATGATTTAAATGGGTTAGGTTCGGGTTGGGGTTTTCTGACCCGCCAACCTGATAACCCGAATCCGCCAACCCGAACCCGACCCGAATTGCCACCCCTAGTTAAGTAAATGCAAAATTTTGCTAAAAAAAAAAAAAAAAAATGCAAAATTCATTCATCTTGCCATAAAAATAAATGATGTATTCATTTTTTAGCTTGTCAATATTTCTTTTTATTTATATTTTTTTTTCTAAACAACCAATTTGTAATAACAACTAGTAAAGACTTTGAAAAAGAAAAACAAAAAAACAAAAAAAAAAAAAAAAACAAAAAACAAAAAACAAAAAACAAAAACAAAAAAAACAAAAAACCTAACTAACTTTCATACAAGCTAAAATAGGATCATTTAGCCAATCATCCAGACGAGATTGATTTTTTATTCTTATGAAAAATCCAAAAGTACGAGAGAGCACTTTAATTTCTCCGATAAACATATCTGTTTTTGTTTGAGCGTTCACGATACTAGCTTTTCAATAACTTTCACTATTTGAAAAAGTAATTCATAAGCCTTTAACCATTGAACTAATGAGTATTAATTTGTAGAAATGACTTGTAAATCTTTAAGTGTGACAAAGACTTTTTACTTTCATATAATACATTTTCATTGATAATTTAATACAAAAAATAAATACAAAGCTTTCGTAAAGACTTAGTAGCATTGGACTTGTAAATCTTAGCATATTACTTGTACAATGAGTATCCTAATAAATTTTTAAAATGTGTCAATCACTTTCCAATTTTTTAAGCATGAAAACTGTTTTACGACCACAAATGAACTATGCCAAATGATGATTTGATCAATTGAGTGAATTCACAGATTTTGAGAACAATTAGCAGAGAAATAAGCGTTATCAAATTGCAATAGGGTAGTAGTTAAATACTCTGTAACTTAGAAATTAAGTAAAGTCGAAAATGTAGACATTCTTTTGGAACTCAATCAAACTCCTAGTAATTAACAAACTATATGAATGTAGCTGTTGGAGCACTTGCAATTGTCTTTGCGTTGATTGGGGTAGGTCGGAGCAGGGTGGACAATGGTGACTGCTACGGAGGTTTGGTGGTGAGCTTAGCGTGGAGTAAAATAACATATGTTATGAAAAATGGTTAGTGTTCGTTTATAAACCTAAGACACCAAGGAAACCGAAAGGAACTAATGATGAATATGATACTACGATTCATTCCACATCGAACATGTTTGATATTTTGAGCTCTATGGTAGATGAGGAGGAAGGAGAGTGTAGTAAGTCCTCTAGTTCGCAAGAAAAGAGCCAAGTGAAAGGTAATCGGAACAAGGATAAACATGCGAGTGCACCTTGTGATGCATTTAGTAGTCCAAGTACTACATCTCTCATTAAAAGGATTAATAATTCAGAAAGTCAAATGATTGATGGAAAGCTTGTGCTATTAGGTGATGATAGGAAGCCGTTTCCTATGCAAAAGGAGGTTAATGTGACATTGGTATGTGGACCTAGTACTACTATGGAAATGCAAGAGGAAGATTCGGATAATGATGGAATTGAGGATATTTTTGATGATATGGTTCGATATATGTCTAACCCGAATCGTGCCGGTGAAGGAACTAATGATGCAAGTCTCCGGGAGTATGAAGATTATGATGGCTATGATGACTTTGAATATGATGTTGATGATTTAAATGAATAACAACTTGCTTTCTTTGATGCGTCGGACATCTGTATCTACGGTAGAGTTAGGAAGTAGTTTTAGTTTTATCATTCACATTTTATTTTGGTAGTTTCATAAGATAGGCTTGTCTCTCTCTTATGATAGTGTTTGTTTGAAACACAATAAGTGTGTTTGTTTTGCCTGTAATGGACTGAGATGTAGGATTTACCGTCTTCCTACGCACTTTAATGTTTTTTTGGAGTAATATAATTACCGGGGAGACCCTTTACCTAAAAAAAAGTTAGTGATAAGCAATGCTTGTTGCACGAAAAAGTAGAGTAAGAAAGTTATAAACATAACAATGTGAGGTTAATGGGACAACAGTGATAAATTTTGGTCACTCTAACCAATGTAGATGCTCTTAAACCAAATACTCCGATTGTTTGACAAATTACACTTTTTTCATAATTCGATTGTTTACATTTTTTTTTGCGCGAGCCATGCAAACACTTTTCGTCTTAATCAAATGGCTGCAAACAAACCAAGCTTTTATCAAGAAATTCGAGCTCGAGTTTGACTCGATCGATTATATCAAGTTCAAGGCGGCGCCCATGCCCAATAAACCAGCTCTAGGCCTATAGTGAGACGACTCGAGCTTTTATTGAGCTCTTCGAACCTTCATATACATGTATAATTTGAATATTGATATAATAATCGGATATTTATGTAGGACTTTTTACACACTAATACTCCTGTATGTTTTGTATACGTTTTCTGCTTTTGAGTTCATCACGTATTTTTCTCCACTTTATTGCTGAGTTTGACTATCAAATACAACGTTTTTAACAGGGCCGGATTTTAAGGTGTGCAGAGTGTTCAACCGCACAGGGCCCCCAAAAATTTGAGGCCTCGGATCGTTATAATGTAGGGCTGTTTTAGTTCGAGTTTAAGGTAAATTTAATAGAAGTTACTCTAAAACTTAAGATGGATTTCTTTAGTGAAACATACCTTAGTTTCAGGTGATTGAAAGAAAATGAAAAGAATAAAAATACGATAATATGAACAACAGGTAGAACAAGATGATAACTTGTGTAAAATTCAGTTTGCACCCTAGACTTTACACTTTTACTCTAGTCCTTTGGTCTTTTACCTAGATTAAAATAAGTGGGTTTACAAAAGTTACAATTTTAATCCAAGTTTATGAAAGTTGTTAAAATGCCTTTTAAATGAATTATTTTCATACATTTTCAATAAAGAAGTTTTAAATATTTTCATTAATGTGACAAAAATAGACATGTCATACGTACACAATTTGCATACTTACGTTTTTTCCCTCTCTTTATTATTATACATATAAGTTTTGGCATTGTTCGGGAGGTCTATATCGTCAAAAATTTGGCACAGGGCCTCTAAAATTCACCAGATGGCCTTGTTTATATATAATTCAATCTTTTTGAGCCAAATTCGAGCTTAATTCGAATATTACTCAAACCAAACTGAAACTTGGATGATTAAAGCTCGTTGAGCTATCGAGCCAAGCTCGAGCATACCAGACAATTTTTGATTCAAGCTCAAGCTCAGCTAAGCTTTAACTCGACTTGACTCGAATACAACCCTAGACAATACTCATGGTCTCCTAATAGCTATTTATTTACGAAAAATCAAATCTTTTATAGCAAAAATCAAATTAAACACCAATAATTTTTTCGATAGTTCACAAATGACAGGAATACTCGAATAGTATTTGATGGACAATTACAACAACAAATATGATGTTTGACCGTAGAACTCTAGATAACAAATTTTTATCGAGTGCAAACAACAATTTAATGAACACGAGAGACCCGAGATACACAAAGAAATCTTTTGAAATAAAATAAAGAGTAAATTGCCAAAATCGTCCTTGTTATTTGGCTAAATTTTAGATTTTTTTGGTTGGTATACCAGGGTTTTTGACTCGACATTGCGAGCCGACTAATCCTAAGGCGACTACCCTTTTGGATATCCCGAAGTCGGCGTAGGTAACCTCTGTGGCCAATGGGGGATTGATTTTCTCCCAAGGGTTCGAACGTAAGACCCCTAGACACTTTCGTCCTAAGAGGCTAAGCCCTTACCGTTGGGACCCTCGTTGGTTGGCTAAATTGTAGATTTAATCCTTATGATTTGGAAATTTCAAACAATATCCTTATGAGAAACATTAAGTCCGATTTCATCCCTGACCAAACTGAAATGATTGCTTCGCCCTCGTCTTCTCCTTTATTTATTTTCCATTTGAATTTTTAATTTTCTTTTTAAACAAAATCATCATCTTTAACTTTATTTTGTCCAAAATTTCTATCACCCCCAAAATATAAATCCTAAATTAGAAGAAACATACGCAATTAACACATAACTCTTTGTGGAAAACTAGAAGGGGGGTTGAATAGTTTTACGTCCTTTTAAATTTATAAAAACAAGTTTCTTTCAAAAACTTCGATTCTAGTTTATGTGATCTCAATACTTGCACTATATAAACAATTATATAGTAACTAACTATCTAAGCTAATATAGTATAGGTAAATAAGTAAGTAATGAAAAGAGTTGGAGAGATCAAACCACAACACAAGAATTTATAGTGGTTCGGCTACAAGGTCACCTTCCTTGTTCCTACTCCACTCCCCGAGTCACCTACTCGAGAGTTTTCTTCACTATGTCAACAAACTCCCTTATGGCGGAGAAAACCTTACACACCAATTTACACACCACAACTACGTCACAACTTCTACACAACTTCTTCACACCAATCTACTTCACACCTATCTTCTTCACACCTTTCTTTTTCACACCTATCTTCTTCACAACTACACTACTTCAGACCTATCTTCTTCACAACTACACTACTTCACTACTAAACAACTTCTTCTACCTACACAACTTCTACTTCTTCTAAACTACTAATTACAAGCACAACACAACTTCACAAATAATATATACACTATGCACAACTACTCTTCAATACTTCTTGAACTTAGTTGTAGAAGGAGTGTTCTTCTTTTGCACTTTGGATGAGGATGGATGAGAATGGATTGAATCACTTGAAACAAGGATTAATATTCTAATGATCAAAGGGTTTTGGAAGGTGTTTAGAGAGTTTAAGATCTGAAAATTTCGTGCAAAAGGTAGGGCAAAATTCCAGAATTAAGGTGGTATTTATAGGAGAAAAATTCTGACATTTTCTGACACAGGAGCCTGGCCGGTCCCCTTAAATCATGGCCGGTCCCCTTAATTTTAAGGGGACAGCCCAGCTGTAACGGCCAGAAAACTTGTCTTTTAGTGGGGAAAGTTTATTTGGTGAAAAACTAACTGATTTTGGTTAAAAATTTGAAATCATATATTTAGTATGATTAAAACATTTTTCTTTATTACCAAAAGTGTTTTTCAAAAATATATAATATGTTTATATAATTAAATAAACTTTGTATTAATTAATTAAATACCCCTTTGATCATGAGATGTATTAAGCACTTGTTTATCCATACCTTAAGTGATTAAGTTGGATATAGTGATATAAACTAGCTTAATACTTGTTTACGTAGTAGTCTTACGTTTGATGATTATAGATTTTGTGATCGTCAAAACATAGAGATATCGAAAAATATAAATAACGTTTTTATGCATTATTTATGTCAACAATCTCCCCCTTTTTTATGATTACAAAATCTAAACTCATTAATCGAAAATTAGTATATATACAAGTATTATTGTGAGTTTATATCAATTCTCCCCCTTTTTGTCAGCATCAAAAAGGTTATCCCGATGGTATAGTAGCTCCCCCTTGAAGTATACTCCCCCTCGTTTTGAGGTCATAATTGAGATATGGAATGCTTGCAAAAATATTTAGAACAAACAATACATATATGCATGCAACAATTACATATAAAGATAAGGCAAGCAATATAAGCATGGAAGAAAGCACTTCATTAAAGTTATAAAAACACCAACATTATACATTCAAGATGTATGATCAATACAATAAGGCAACTAATACAACTAATAACCCAAAACTCCAATAGAAATGTTTTTCCTAGAGCTTGTCATCAAAATGGTTTAAACAAAGTTATTCTCAATCATGAGTCATGATTAATTTGGGAGGAGTATTGTTGTAGGTGGAGATGATGGAGTTGATGGAGGTGGGGTTGTGGTGGATGTTGGCGGTGGAGGAGTGGATGTTGTTGGTTGAGGTTGAGGAATCAAGCTTTCAATATATGAAAACATGTAAAGAATTTCATCTCTTAATCCAAAGATGATGGTGTGGTTATGGATGCAACAAAGACAAGTATCACCATGAGCTTCAAGTAAGCTCCATGGGATGGGATTGTAGGTAGGTGGATTGAGTGGTGAGGGTGAGAATTGTGCATTAAGAGGTGTGATGGGTGATAATGAAAGTGTTATGTCTAAGGTTGCATTTTCAAGAGGTGATGGTGGTGGAACTCTTGGTGGAGGTGATAGGTGAGTGTTGATGTAGTCATTGATGGATGATGAAGATGGTATGGAAGAGGTGGAGGTTCCATGTGTTGATGGTGTTTTGGATGATGCATTTGGAGCACTAGGAGATGAGCATTGAGGTGGTGGTGATGGAGTGGTATTGTCTTCATTTGTGAGATCAATAAAGAGTTGTTTTGGTGGAATGATAACAAGTTTTTGTTTCTTGGCATTATTGGAGGTGGTGGTTTTTGGTGATGACATGATGGGTTTGTTGAGGTTGAT